>JAPDNY010000001.1:213932516-214233250 GCA_029375565.1 Gekko gecko
TCTGGTACATGCGCCGTGATAACATCACCTGGAAGTGACATCATCACACTAGGCATGTTCTACAGGGGATGCTCTGGCATTCGGCTTAAAACTCTGTGGTCCCCTGTGCAACGTGCCCTGCACAGCTATTCAGGGGTGAGGCTCCACCCACCAGCCAAATGGCTGGCAGTGAATTGGGCCCCCTGAAATTGGGGGAACCCCAGCCCCCATTGGGGGGCTGGCAACACTACCAGAGAGCCAGTTATCCCATGTACGATCTGCTGGATTCTTCCTTATTTTCTCCTCCTTATCACCCTTCACTTCTGGCTCCTGAAATAACAAGGAAAATATGTCCACCTATTCTTCTCACCATATTTTTAATTTAGTAGCCAGCAGCAGGTGATTGCTCAGAGCAAATGATCTCTCCTTGCAGGGAAAAAGGCTTAAGTGGCACTGATTGTTGTCCCACCTTGCCAACAACTCTGCCAGGAGGCCTTGCAATCCTGGCTGCACAGGCCCAGAGCCAAGCCTTGCAGCACTCAGGTAATTGCTTCCTGTAACCCACTCTCAGGTGTTAATGCCAATGGCAGGCCTTGCAACATGCCCTTCCTGAAGAGGCCGGGCTGACTGAAGGCCTAGCCACCCATTCATCCCCTGCTGAAGTCCATTCAGGATCACGAGATCTAGCTCCCACTGTACCCTAAAAGGGAAACACTTTTGCCAAGAGACAAGCAACACCTCCCCCCCCTTTTAAAGCCTTGTTACCTTGCTAAGCACATGAATAGGAAAAAATGCAGCTGGCAGGGGGAAATGCCAATTCCAGTTTAAGGCAACTGCACTGACCTTTACCTCCTGCCTATACCAGGAACTGCCTCACTTGCTGTAAAAGACACCCCCCCCCTTAAAATTTTGTTTTGAACTTCAATAAACATGGATGGGAGCAGTCCAGTTAGACACTGACACTCCTGCTAAGCACTCCCAAATTCAAACTGCCACTGTTAGTGCACTTCCATTCCCTATAACTGCCAGGGGACCCCCCATGTCAACTACAATAGGAAGGGGCCTGACCACAAGCCTAGCTAAAAGGCACAACCCCCCACAAAATTGACAGCCACAAGGATTTTTTAAAAAAGACATATCTTAGAATAACCAGTTCTTACCACCTCAGCTTGAAGAATAAACTGGCTCATCCCAACCACAAACCTGTTGGAAGAAACATGGAAGTTTAGGGATACTGCTAATGGCTTTTGCATGATAATCACTTGGTTTTGGTTACTGTTTTCACAACCAGAGTCACAGACAGCAGACTGTCACCCCACAAAAGGAAAGCCTAAAAATTACTACAAAAGTTTTCATGCAATTTAACAACCCCTACCAGAAATTTCACCACACAGAAAGTAGTTTGTTTATCTTTACAATGAGTTACAGTGAAGCCAATGGGCCTAAGAAGGCACATTTTTAAAGGAGTGTGAACTATTGGGCTAGCAATAAAAAGTACAGAGATCAGGACTTTTATGTCTGGTTTATGTATGTCACTGTCAAGAGTACTGCTAGCCTATAAAAACACTAATGAAGAAGAGAAAGTCAATGCCTGGAAGTCCACTACTTTTTGAGCAGATAGTTGAAATTATTTAAAGATTCTGAGTTCATTACAAAAAGTGCTTCTGATTCAGTTCATTAGGGCAAAAGTTGCATCTGAACCAGAACCTAACTAGTCTCCAAACTGAGGAGAAGTTTATCTGCTACAAATGTTCGTATCTGGACTTGTAGCAAGTCCACAAAGCAGAACAGGTAAAATAAAGTGGGGGAATAAAAGCCAGATCATTCAAGAAACAAACAATTAAAAATTAAAAATAAAAGATTTTGGCGGTGTGGGCAATAGGTCAAAGGAGCCGTCCAACTACAATGTCTGCCCCAGTCTGAAATGAAGTATTCATTAGATCCTAAAATCCCTTTCGATTGCTCAGATCAAGTACAGTTTGAAACCAGCCTTTCAAGTACATTTGAATCCCTGAAGGTTTTACCTTTGCTATGATGTTTTATTTAAAAAGAGAGTTTGCTTTTTTTATTTCTGTTGAATTTAATCCTCTTATTAAAAAAAAAAAAAGACTGAGAAAGGAAATGCTCTTGACAAAGTTCGCATAGCTAATATTGGATGCTTGCACACAATCAAAATGGTTAATAGGGAAAAAGTCCCTGCATAGCTCAGACATCTAAGTTAGCAGTGATTGAGTATCACTCTAAGGAGTAATAAGTTCTCACCATGATATTCAGTATGCAGTTTCTGACTGATCCAGTGGATCCCAGCTGATCTATTGAAAACACTTTGTCATCTGATCCTAGACAACAAACCATTTCCACAGTAGTGCAGGCCCCCCCATTGGTATTTTTAAATAAACAAATTTTCCACATATTTTTTTGCCTCCCAAAGAATAGATTCGAAGTCAGTGCCCCCTTACTCCTCCTTTTCCAAATTCCCTTTTTCCATTATGTTTTTTCTCCTTTGGATCTTAACTCACAGTTTTCCATGGAGGAATTCCTGTATTTCAGACTTTGTGGCCCTCTGCACAGACACTTTGGGTCATCAGTGATGCATGTTCTCCCCACCTACTGCCCTACTGCCTGCCTCAGGTTGTCCCAGAGACATCCGCCATTTAAAAAAAAAACATTGATTGTGTTACAGTGCAGTTTTGACCATTATAATATGACAATGTGTGTTTCCTTTTTTTATACAATTTATGCCCCAGCTGTGCCTTCCCACAGCAGCACCTTTGAGTCAACAGCCTTGTAGCAGCCAAGGGGTGAGGGTGCCTGGCACGGCTCATGCAGCTGTGGCTGGTGGGTAGTCAGCTCAAGCCCTGGAGAAGAGCGAAAGGCGGACTCCATCCTCTTGGTTGTGATGCCCAGACTCTTTTGGAACAAGTACTCCTTGGCAGCCAGGCTCAGTGCACACTCCATGCTTCCCACCACCAGGCTTCTCTCCTACTACTTCTCCTGCTGCATCCTCTTCTTCCTTCTTTTCCTTCTCCTCCTCCTCAGAGCTGGGCCAGGACAAAGCTGAGGGGCTCTCCCCTCCAACTGCGGCTCCTTGCTGGCAGTCCTTCTCATTCCCACCTGGCTCAGGCCATAGACTCTCTCTTTCTTTTTGTTCCCACTCACCAAAAACATACACCCCTCCCCAAATAGGACTCTGTTTCTGTGTACGAATTAAAATTTACTGAGGTTTCAGTTTTATGCAAGCCCCCCTTATTTAAAAAACATAATTTTGATTGCATTACAACACAATTTTGACCATTATAATACAGGGATGTGTTTTTTCTCTTTTTTAATGTCCTTTTTTTACAGTGCGTGCTCCAGCTATGCCATCCCACAACAGCACCTCTGAATTGACTGCCTTGTGAGATCACCTGGTACAGCTGAGGCACTGATTGGCTCAGCTCAAGTTCCAGGGGAGAGCAAAAGGCGGACTTCATCCTCTTGGTCGTGGCACCCAGACTCTTGTGAAACTTCATCATTCTGGTTGCTCTCCTCTGCCCTGCCTTTCACTGGTTCCTCAATTTAAAATGAACCCTCTAGACCAGGGGTGTCAAACAGGTAGCCTGGGGGCCAAATCAGGCCCCTGGAGGGCTTCTATCAGGCCCACAGTGGAAATGGCTGTCTTCTGCTTCTTCTTCCAGCTCTGCTGCTGCTGTGTCATTGTAGGTTTGCAACTTACAGATACACACCAGAACAGCATACTGAAGATTGCAACATTTTGATGTGATAATTCAGAGCAAGAGGTGTCAGTTATCAGACATTTAAATAAACAAAATATTGCAAGAGTGCTAATGTTTTAAGCATATTTTTATTTTAAGTTAAAAAAAACCCTTTGTGTTTGTGTCCTTTAAAAAGTTTACAGCTCCACTTCCTGGCATTACATTTTATGACCCACATGGCCCAGCCCAACAAGGTCTCATTTATGCCAGATCTGGCCTTCATAACAAATGAGTTCGACACCCCTGCTCTAGAGAGCCTTCCCCCATTCCCAAGTGAGCTTTTTTTTTTACTGACAATATAGTCACACTGTAATGTAACTGCACATGTGCAAAAGCCCCAGGGGACCATTCCTGATAAACTGCATCACAGGAGGTGGCATGGCCTCCTTTCAAAATGACTGGGGAACGCATGGGGTGGGTCCGATCCTGGAACACTAGAAAGGAAAAGCCCTATTGTGGAAGTAGTGCTGCAAAAATTGAAACATCAGATTGGAATTCAACTTGCTGATAAAACGCAGTAAGACTGTACTGCAGAAATAGTCCAAGTTGCCTAAAATGTTAATTGTACTCCCATGGTAACTCTGGATATGGGTCAGTGCTTGAATGGGAGACTTCCTTGGAATCCTAAGCCCACCACCTTAAATACAAGGATGAAGGAAAGATGGAATGAAAATGTAATAAATAAGCAGTAGCCCCAAGTAAGGTATGTATGAGATGGCCACCTTAATTGCAAGTAATAGTATTTAGGTTTGCAATCTGTTGCTCATCTCATAGCATTTGTTCCTGTATATATGTGGGCCCAAAGCAGCTTGGCAGGTACATTCTGAGGTGTGCAAAACCACCTGTGATAGTAAATATGCTGTGTATTTTCAAACACATTTGTCTTTTTTATCCTGACAATCCCATCTCACATCTCTACTATGTGGAGTCTTGCAATATCACTACCACCACAAACAATCAAACCTTTAAGTATAGTACTCTGGGTTGAAATGCCCATTAAATATGTGTATATGATGGAAGTGGAGAAAATTACTTTGAAGAGTTTTCTTATTGAGCATTCTTTCATAGAAGATACAGCACATTTCTACTCAGTTCTCAGCTCTGACAGATGCATTTATTTACTGTGAATGATGCTTTTAAAATTGCAAGCTAGATTGCTGAGTATTATAGGGAACAGCATTGTCCAGCGCAGTCAAGCATAAAGAAAACAAATATAATGAAAATAAAAAGCTAGCCGTGGCATGCTGCATTGCACAGTAAGCCTAAAGGGAACAAATAGTTTTTTGGGGGTATTTTTTTAAAAAAATGTTTGAGGACTTTGGAAACACCAGCTAAGGAATATCAGACCAACAATCTAGTTCATTTATTTTCTGTGAATAAAGTCTGCAACTATACAATCCTGAGATGTTATTCACCTATATTCATGGTGAAATTTCAACTTTAGCACTGGGGTTCTTTTGTATACAACTTCAAAAATTGACTCTCCACTGGCCACTTAGGAGGTGAGGAGCATTATCCTTATTCTACTTCCAGACTTTTTTTTCTGTGCGGATACCTATTCCCTCCAACAGGGGCCTCACTCTCCCCCAACAGCTTTTCCTACATAGTCAGTAGACTTCCTGGGTTTGTAGAAAAATCCAAACAGTGAGGAAATCCCTTCAGGGACAGTTGAATTCCCCCCAAAAGCCTTTTGAAATGGCCTGTGCAGGGACCTGACTCCAGGCAGCAACGGTGAGAGATTAGAACTTTGGGGGGGGGGGAGGAGAGGCTTCTGACTGGCTCTGTCAGTCAAAGGGTGGGGGGAAGGGCCCTTTCTTTCCAGGCCTCTTTCGGCCTTGGAGGGAGGGAGGGGGGAGGGAGGGCGCCTTGGGGCCAGGCTGGGGGATTCCTAGAGGTTTTGGGGTGGAGTGCAAGGAGGGCAGGATTTGGGGAAGGGAGAGGCCTCAGCTGGGCATCATGCCACAGAATCCACCCTCCAAAGCAGCCATTTTCTCCAGGGAGACAGATCTCTGTTGTTCACAGATCTCTGGAGTTCACCCTCCAGCAGGCCCCACTTGGAGGTTGCCAACCCTAGGCCTGGCAGCAGTATAGGGTTGCCAGGTCCCCCCACGGGCACTGGCAGGGGATGGGGGTAGTGGGGTTGCCAGCTCCAGGTCTGGAAACTCCTGGAGATTTGGGGATGGAGCCTGGGGAGGACAGGGATCTCAGTGGGGTACAATGCCCTAGAGTCCACCCTCCAAAGCATCCATTTTCTCCAGGGGAAGTTATCTCAGTAGTCTGGAGCTGAGCAGTAATTCCAGGGGATCCCCAGATCCCACCTGGAGGCTGGCATCCCTAGGCAGCACCCTCTGGGTGACTTGATACCACCTAATTTGCATGACTCAACTTGGCCTGGCTGCTTGCTGCTGTTCAGCAGCCACCCGATGAAAGCCAGCAGTGATGTAGCAGTTAGAGCCTCAGAATAGGTCTGCAAGACCCAGGTTCAGATCCCCATATTGCGGTGGAAGCTGACTGGGTGATTTTGGACCAGTCACATACTTTCAGCCTAACCAACCTCACAGGGTTGTTGTGCAGATAAAAAGGAGGTGAGAATAATGTAAGCTGCTTTGGTCCCCACTGTGGAGAAAGACTATAATTTTCCTTGGTAGAAGCTGTGGGGGAGGGGGTGGAGACAAAAAGCTGAAGACAGATAAAGGCAGATAAAGATTAAGTTGGCTGTTGGGTGGGAAGGAAATAGGGTTGCCAACTCTGGATTGGGAAACTCCTGGACATTTAAGGGGTGGATCCTGGGGATGGTGGGGTTTGAGGAGGGGAGGAACTTCAGACCAGTATAATGCCATAGACTCCACCCTCCAAACCAGCCATTTCCTCCATGAGAACTACCATTGCCAGCCTCTGGGTGAGGGCTGGAGATCACCCAGAATTACAACTGTTGTCCGGGTGACAGAGATCAGTTCCCCTGCATAAAATGGCTGCTTTGGAGGGTTGAGTCTATGGCTCCACCCCCAGAAGGGAGAAAGAGTGTGAGATAGGTAAGGGTAGAGGGGAGGAAGCAAAGGTGTGAGGAATGGGATGACCATCCCACAAGTTTCTTGCGGGTCTCCACTTGTATTTAATCTAAACATACTTTGTCACTTTTTGTGATTACCTAGGCAGGTGATAGCACTCTAATGGCAGAAAGTGAAAAGGACCTAAACAGCCTCTTGCCAAAGATAAAAGAGGAGAGCGCAAAGGTTGGCTTGAAATTCAACATCAAAAAAACTAAGATCATGGCATCTAGCCCCATCACTCCTTGGCAAATAGAAGGAGAAGTTGTGGAAGCAGTGACAGACTTCACGTTCCTGGGATCCAAGATCACTGCAGACAGCGACTGCAGCCATGAAATTAAAAGATGCCTGCTCCTTGGGAAGAAAGTGATGGCAAACCTAGACAGCATAATAAAAAGTAGAGACATCACCCTGCCAACAAACGTCCGTATGGTCAAAGCAATGGTATTCCCATTAGTACTGTATGGCTGCAAGAGCTGGACTATAAGGAAGGCCAAGCACCAAATAATAGATTCTTTTGAATTATGGTGCTGGAGAAGACCCTTGAGAGTGTCCTGGACTGCTAAGAGATCAAATCAGTCAATCCTAAAAGAAATCAACCCTGACTGTTCCCTGGAAGGCCAGATACTGAAGCTGAAACTCAAATACTTTGGCCATCAAATGAGAAGGAAGCACTCACTGGAGAAGACCCTGATGCTGGGAAAGACTGAAGGTCAAAGAAGAAGGGGACGGCATAATTATGAAAAAATTGGTATAAGATTCAACAAGATATGAAAAAATGGGACACCTTGAATTTATCATTAATGGGAAGGATTGCAACAGTTAAAATGAATATTTTGCCTCGGTTAATGTTTTTGTTTCAGACTATCCCAATACTACGACAAAGTAAGATATTGGATGGATGGCAGAAAGAAATATTAAAATTTGTGTGGGCAGGAAGGAAACCAAGAATTAAAATGAAAATTTTATGTGACGCTAAGGAAAGAGGAGGACTTCAGCTACCAAATCTCAGACTTTATTACGATGCTGTCTGTTTAACGTGGATAGAACAATGGATTAATCTTGAAAATATGAAGCTGTTGGCGTTAGAAGGTCATGATAACAAGTTTGGATGGCATGCGTATTTGTGGTATGAAAAATCAAAAATCGACAAATTTTTTAAACATCACTTTATTAGGCGATCACTGTTTGAGATCTGGATGAGATACAAAAAATTCTTTTATGAAGAACGACCACTTTGGATAGTACTGGCAGAAGTGATTAAACCATAAAGACAATCCTAGAAGCTCAGAAAAAATATATACCGCAGGTTAGGAAAGGTACAAATAGGTATAGAAAAAAGCCTGCATGGTTAACAAATAAAGTAATGGAAGCTGTAAAAGGTAAGAAGGATTCCTTTAAGCGGTGGAAAGCTAGTCTTAGTGAGGTTGATAAAAGGGAACACAGACTATGGCAAATAAAATGCAAGTCTGTGATCAGGCAAGCAAAAAGGGAATATGAGGAGCATATCGCAAAAAACATAAAGACCAACAATAAAACTTTCTTCAAATACTGTCAGAAGTCCTAACTTAGTCAGCAAACACCAGACCTCTTTTGATGCAAGCAAGGTTAGCGTTTATTAAGCTGCAATAGATAGATCACTGAAACAGGTTTCTTGTTCAGAATGACTTGATTACAGAAAGCAAGCGGTTATACAAGGGAAGGGGGTGAATGGGGACCCCCCCTTCTTCCATACAATGAATAAACATGCGACTGGGAAATCGAAAGTTACTAAGCTAATGAATTTCCCACCGCCCCCATTAACCACAGCTGCTACATCTATGCCGGCGATAGAGAAGCTGCAACCCGGCTGTCCAAGGTCAGAACGTCCAGGCTGCAAGAGATAGGAAGAATAAAAGCCACATTCCATTCTCACACCCGAGGTGTAAATCAACAACTCCCCGGATTCCAACCTCCCGTCTGTCCCGCCACTAAGGCGCCAAAAGCCCACCTCCCTCCCGTCATCCATCATAGCCCACCTCCCACCCTTCCATCATGGCAGGGCTACCTGACATGCAGCCCCCTCGAAAATAATCCTACCCCTTTGGTTTGTGGGGGTACAATTTGTGAAAGGCTTTAACCAGCCGGGGGGCCAGAACATTTTCCGCCCGTACCCACTCCCTCTGCTCCGGCCCAAAGTCAATCCATTCAACTAGGTAAAACAAGCGATTGCGAGAGAGTTTAGAGTCCAGAATTTGCGAGACTTCATAGTGAGGTTCCCCCCCCACCAGCAGCGGAGGCGGGGTGGGTCGTTGTGGTCGCCATTTGTTCCCTTCAGGCGCTGGGCGAAGAAGCCGCACATGAAAAACAGGATGAACAGACTTTAGCGACTTAGGCAACGCAAGTTCAACAGTTACATTGTTAATTACTCTCACAATCTCAAAAGGACCAATAAACTTCCAACCAAGTTTGCGGCTCGGCTGAATGCGACGCAAATGCTGGGTGGACAAATAAGCAAACTCTCCACACTTGGGAACCCAGGCCAGGTTACGTTTTTTATCGGCCTGGATTTTGTATGCAGTCTTAGCTTCTTCCAGAGTCTCTGCTAATGAGCCCCACGCCTCCTGCAGTTGTTTACACCAGTCACCAGCATCTCCCGCCGGGAGGTCGGGAGAAGACAAAAACGGCAGAGGCGGGGCATCATAACCATGGACCGCTTTAAATGGAGACATCCCCGTCGACGAGTGCTGAGTGTTATTGTAACAGAACTCAGCCAAAGGCAAAAGAGAATGCCAATTGTCCTGCTGGAAATTAGAAAAACAGCGCAAGTATTGTTCCAGGGTCTGATTCACACGTTCAGTTTGTCCATCCGATTCAGGATGGTATGCACTGCTCACTCCCCTCTCCACTCCAAGCAGTGACATAAGTTCGCTCCAGAACTTTGAAACGAACTGAGCCCCCCTGTCGGAGATCACCTTAGCAGGTAAAGTGTGGAGTCTCACAACGTGTTGCAAGAACGCAGAAGCCAACTTCCTGGCAGAGGGAATGGTGGCAAAAGGAACAAAATGCGCCTGTTTAGTAAACAGGTCGACTACCACCCAAATGACAGTTTTTCCCCCACTAGGGGGTAAATCCGTAATAAAGTCCATAGAGATCACTTCCCATGGCCGAGCCGGCGTAGGGAGGGGTTGTAGGGCACCAGGGGGTTTTCCAGGGCGAGGTTTACTCATTAAGCAGGTCTGACACGTAGAAGTGAAGAGTGAAACATCTTTACGTAACCCCGGCCACCAAAATTGCCGCTGTAAGAGTTGGAGAGATTTCACAAACCCCGTGTGTCCAGCTAGCTTTGATCCGTGTGCCCAACCCATCACCTCCCCCGGAGAGATCGGGGAACAAAGAGTTTGCCATTTTTAGTCCAGCAGCCATGCGCATCGCGGGACATTCCTTCATCCCCCTCCACCTCCTCCCTATCCGCATCAGACATTTCAGTGGAAAATTTCACCGCCCAGTCACTTGGAGGAGGGTCTGGCGGGGGGGGAACGTTTGGCCTGCCTCCTCGTGGTTACCGCCCCTCCCAACTGGGAAGGAGTGAATACAGAGTCACGAATCTCCTCCCTTCTGCTGTCGTGTTGGGGGAGGCGTGACAGAGCATCGGCCAGCGAATTCGATGTCCCCGGGAAATGGTGCAGTGTGAAATTGAACTTGGAGAAGAAATCTGCCCAGCGGAGCTGTTTGGCGTTCAAGGAACGGGGCGAGCGGAGCAGCTCGAGGTTTTTGTGGTCAGTCCAGACCTCGAATGGGACTCGCGCTCCCTCTAACCAATGGCGCCAAGTAGACAACGCCAAGCGGATCGATCCCGCTTCTTTTTCCCAAATGGACCAATTCCGTTCAGTATCATTGAATTTTTAGACACATAAGCAAGGGGGTGCAATTTACCGTCCTCCCCTCTTGGAGGATCGCCCCCCCCATAGCGACATCCGAGGCGTCAACCTGGACAATGAATTTTTTAAGTTCATTGGGGTGGGCCAACACCGGTTCTGAGGTGAAGAGGGTTTTCAACTTGTCAAAGGCCCGTTGGCACTCTGGTGACCACACTAGTTTAGCGCCGGGTCGAGTGCATTCGGGTGGCTTCCCTTTGGTTTTCAGTAAGTCCGTTAAGGGAAGAGCCACCTGGGCAAAGTTCGATAGGAACGATCTATAAAAGTTCGCGAATCCGAGGAAACCCTGGAGTTGCCTCCGTGTTTTAGGAGGTTCCCACCCCACCACATCCTTGATTTTGTCAGGGTCCATCTCAATTCCCTTTTGAGATATACGGTAGCCCAAGAAAGGGATCTCCGTTTTGTGAAATTCACACTTGGACAGTTTCGCAAACAGTTTATGCTTGTGCAACGTTTGTAGTACTTCCCTCACCAGTTTCACATGAGATGTTAGGTCGGGGAATACAAAAGAATGTCATCAAGGTAAACAAGGACCCCCTTGAACAG
Organism: Gekko gecko; assembly: GCA_029375565.1. Lineage (NCBI taxonomy): Eukaryota > Metazoa > Chordata > Lepidosauria > Squamata > Gekkonidae > Gekko > Gekko gecko. The sequence goes on from JAPDNY010000001.1 coordinate 213,943,761, forward strand.
GTACTTATGTAACACCTCGTTAATCAAGTTCATGAAGACCCCAGGGGCCCCCTGCAGACCGAACGGCATGACTAAGTATTCAAACTGGCCGAGGGGTGTGTTGAAAGCCGTTTTAAACTCATCCCCTCCCGAATCCGGACTCGGAAATAGGCATCCCGGAGGTCAAGTTTTGAGAAAATTTTCCCTCCAGCGACTGCCGCCAACAAGTCCTTTATGAGGGGCATGGGGTAAGCGTTAGTGTTGGATACCGCATTCAAGCCCCTATAATCTGTGCAGAGCCGTAACCCTCCGTCCTTCTTCTTCCTAAAGAGTACAGGGGCTGCAAATGGGGAGGACGCTGGCCGTATGAAGCCCCTGCCGAGGTTCTTGTCAATGAATTTTCTCAGCTCTACCTTTTCCGAAGGGCTCATAGAATATAGTTTCCCTTTAGGTAGTTTTTGGTTGGGCAAGATTTCGATTGCACAATCAGAGTTTCTGTGGGGGGGTAGTTCATCTGCTTCCTCTTCCCCAAAGACAGGGGCTAGGTCTCGGTATTCGGGGGGAATACTTTCTAGTTCCGCATCGGCTACTCCAGCCGTCACCGAGAGTTTTCCCTCGATTATGGGTCCCCACTCTGTCTTCCAGACGTGGGACCGGCATTTCTCGGAGATGAAATCTACCTTTCCCTCCCCCCATAGTACGTGGGGATCGTGATCAAAGAACCACGGGCTGCCCAAGACCAGGGGAAACCGGGCGGACGGGGTAACCACAAAAGATCTCTCTTCCCAGTGCTGCCCCAGTCCCACCCGCAATGGTACAGTCTCGTATTTGCAGGGTTCTTTCATTGTGGACCCGTCCATTTGGGTAAAAATCAAGGGGTCTTTTAGTTTAAGGACTTTCGCCCCGAGTCCCGTCAGTAGGGTGGGGTTGATAAGGTCTCTCCCACACCCTGAGTCAATGAGAGCCCGTACTCTCACATGGGTCAATAGACCCGGGTCCATTAAAGTCACTGTGAGAAAGAAAAGAGAGGGGGTTTTGCTCACCGGGAGTTGCGCCTGGGGTGGTGGGACCTGCTGTTCAGCGCTGTTCACAGCAGGTCCGCCTCGTTTCCCTGCGGCACGACCTCGCCATCGGAAGAGTCGGACGGCTCGCTGAGTGGTTTGGCTTGCAACGCTTTCGCCCCCTTCGGTCTCGCCACCTGTTTTGGCGTGGATGTGTCGAACTTCTTCTTTGTTCCCTTTTGCGCCCCGGTCGATGCAGGCGAGGTTGGGCAGTTCACGGCGAAGTGGCCCCCTTCTCCGCATTTGAGGCACAGACCTTGCTTCATCCGAAGTTCTCTTGTTCCGTCCTTCTGCTTTGGGTTCTGGACGGGAGCTTTTCCTCTCATAGTCGGTGCGTTTCCTCGGGTTGCCATCGCTGCAGCATCATCTAGTTTGATGGTTTTCAGCCGGTTTTCCATCGTGACTGCGGCCTGGATCCATCCGGTGAGGGTGTTCGGATCTTGGTTCAGGGTAACCTCACGGCGAACCTCCGGATTCAACCCCCATTTGTAAAACTCCAGGAGGTTTCCTTCTCCTCGCAGCTTAGCAGCACATCTGCGGAACTCCGCGGTGTAATCTCTCACCGACCTCGCGCCCTGCTTGAGGCTCCGGATCGTAGCTTTTGCTGCTTTAGTTGAGTGCACGTCTTCAAATTGTTCTTTCATAGCCCACATGAAGGAATCAATCTCTCTCAGCTCGCGCCCATCGGCTTGGTGGAGCCCCACGTACCAGTCAGCCGCTGCTCCCTTCAGGTGAGCCGCTATGACGTCGACCATCCGCTCTTCCCTCTGGAACAGGTGGCCCCAAGTTTCGATGAACTTCTCGGCTCGCACCAGGAAGAACGGGAACTTCTCGGGGTCTCCGTCAAAGTCCGCATCCAGGAGCTCCGTAGGCTTAGGAGGCAGGAACCCCCAAGGACGAGGGGGTTGTTGCCCCGGCGGCCCCCGTGGCGCTGGTCCCGCTGGCTGATCCGGTGGCCCAGCTGGCACGTTCCCCGCGCCCTGGTCCGGTGCTGGCCGTTGATCTGGAGGGGCCTGTGCCGGCGGCTCTTCCCGTCTCTGCCGTTCACGCTCCTCCCGAATGCCTTCCGCAATCATCTGTGGGATGCGAGCGAGGGACTCGTCCAGGAAGCGCATCAGGCGGTCTTGGCTTGGTTCTCCACTCCATCTCCGCCTCACCACGACACTCTCTCGGGGCTCGGAGTCCCTGCCGGTGTCTTCCATGGTTTCGGCGGTAGCCAGCTTGCGTACCGACCTCTCGGGGTGGCTCATCCCCATGGATGCTCTCGGGGTCCCGAACCACGCCTCGTGGGTCTCGGTCAGGGGTTTCACCCAGTCTCGCCTGCGTCCCGCTCGGTGGGTCACCCCTCCATAGGCTGCCCCATACGGGTCGCCGTAGGGCCCTCCAAAGTCGTACTCCAAACCCCACTGTCCCGGCACGTATGTGTCAGGGGTCTCTTTGGGCACGTCTTTCCCGGGAGGCTTCTTGTCCTTTTCTTCTTCAATCGGGAGAGTGTCTTCTTCTCCATCACTCATTTTTGGAGTGGTGGGTTTAGGACCAGTCCCGAAAGTAAATGATGATTCTGAACAAACTGTCAGAAGTCCTAACTTAGTCAGCAAACACCAGACCTCTTTTGATGCAAGCAAGGTTAGCGTTTATTAAGCTGCAATAGATAGATCACTGAAACAGGTTTCTTGTTCAGAATGACTTGATTACAGAAAGCAAGCGGTTATACAAGGGAAGGGGGTGAATGGGGACCCCCCCTTCTTCCATACAATGAATAAACATGCGACTGGGAAATCGAAAGTTACTAAGCTAATGAATTTCCCACCGCCCCCATTAACCACAGCTGCTACATCTATGCCGGCGATAGAGAAGCTGCAACCCGGCTGTCCAAGGTCAGAACGTCCAGGCTGCAAGAGATAGGAAGAATAAAAGCCACATTCCATTCTCACACCCGAGGTGTAAATCAGCAACTCCCCGGATTCCAACCTCCCGTCTGTCCCGCCACTAAGGCGCCAAAAGCCCACCTCCCTCCCGTCATCCATCATAGCCCACCTCCCACCCTTCCATCATGGCAGGGCTACCTGACAAATACATTAGAAGTAGGAAGCCAGCCAGGGAGGCAGTGGGGCCCTTGGATGACCAAGGGGTAAAAGGAGTAGTGAAGGATGATAGGGAAATGGCTGAGAAGCTGAATGCATTTTTTGCCTCTGTCTTCACTGTGGAAGAGGAGAAGTGTTTGCCCACTCCAGAAGCACTGATTTCGGGAGGGGGTTTGAAAGACCTGAATCAGATTGCGGTGACAAGAGAGGAAGTCCTCCGACTGATGGACAATTTAAAAACTAATAAATCACCAGGCCCGGATGGCATTCATCCGAGAGTTCTGAAAGAACTCAAATGTGAACTTGTGGATCTCCTGACAAAAATATGTAATCTTTTCTTTAAAATCTGCCTCCATTCCTGATGACTGGAAGGTAGCTAATGTCACTCCCATCTTTAAAAAGGGCTCCAGGGGAGATCCAGGAAATTACAGGCCAGTCAGTCTGACATCGATACCGGGTAAGTTGGTGGAAACTGTTATTAAGGAAAGAATTAGTAGGCACATTGATGAACAAAAACTATTGAGGCAGACTCAGCATGGGTTCTGTAAGGGAAGATCTTGTCTCACTAACCTGTTAGTGTTTTTTGAGGGAGTGAACAAACATGTGGACAAGGGGGACCCAATAGATATTATTTACCTTGACTTCCGGAAAGCTTTTGATACAGTTCCTCATCAAAGGCTCCTAAGTAAGGTCAATAGTCATGGGATAAAAGGACAAGTCCTCTTGTGGATCAAAAACTGGCTTATAAATAGGAAACAGAGAGTGAGTATAAATGGGAAACTTTCTCAGTGGAGGGTGGTAAGCAGTGGGGTACCACAGGGATCAGTACTCGGTCCCATGCTTTTTAACTTGTTTATTAACGATTTGGAATTGGGAGTAAGCAGTGATGTGGCTAAATTTGCAGATGACACGAAGTTGTTCAGGGTGGTGAAAACCAGGGAGGATTGTGAGGCACTCCAAAGGGATCTGTTGAGGATGGGTGAGTGGGCGTCAACGTGGCAAATGGGGTTCAATGTGGCCAAGTGCAAAGTGATGCACATTGGAGCCAAAAATCCTAAATATAAATACACGTTGATGGGGTCTGATCTGGCAGAGACTGACCAAGAGAGAGATCTTGGAGTCGTAGTGGATAACTCGCTGAAAATGTCTACACAATGTGTAGCTGCAATAAAGAAGGCCAACGCTATGCTGGGGATTATTAGGAAGGGAATTGATAACAAATCAGCCAGTATCATCATGCCCCTGTATAAATCATTGGTGCGACCTCATTTGGAATACTGTGTACAGTTCTGGTCACCACATCTCAAAAAGGATATTATAGCATTGGAAAAAGTGCAGAGAAGGGCAACTAGAATGATAAAAGGGTTGGAACACCTTCCCTATGAAGAAAGGTTAAAATGCTTGGGGCTCTTTAGTTTGGAGAAACGACGGCTGAGGGGTGACATGATCGAGGTTTATAAGATTATGAATGGGATTGAGCAGGTTGAGAAAGAAGTACTTTTCTCCCTTTCTCACAATACAAGAACTCGTGGGCACTCTATGAAATTGCTGAGCAGTCGGGTTAGAACAGATAAAAGGAAATACTTCTTCACCCAAAGAGTGATTAACATATGGAATTCACTGCCACAGGAGGTCGTAATGATGAATATTACAATCAGACCTTAACTGCAGTTTCCCTAGCTGCATGCTCAATTTCTAAAGTGATATGTAAATTGTCAATAAACAGACATCACACAGTATTATGACATTAATGTGGTCTCATTCAAAGTGAGAATTGTGAACTAAGGCAAGGTTGAAAGGTTGAGACCTGGGCCCAGGACAGACTGGCAATTTGCCCCGGTAGCCAGTCGTGGCAAAAAACACCCGGATTAAACAATACCGGGTTTTCCTGTCCACACAGCGGGGGCCGCTGCCGGAAGATACAGGACGGAGGCGCGCGGGAGCGTTCACACTGCTGCGCCGGAGGCGTGCTATATTCGCCGTTTCCCCATTAATTCGGCTGTGGGTGTATGTGCGCATGAGCGCATTTTGCCGATTTTTTTTTTTTTGCCCTGCAACGCCGGCACTGCATTGGACAGTGGAGCGGAGCGCAGCCAATCACACCGCTGCTGCCTCATGCCCAATGCGGGTTGCTCCCGGCTTTTCGGCTGTGCGTTCAGACTCCCCGGAAGCGGAGAAACGCGCGACGAACGCAGGCTTTCAAGATTTGCGCCGGCTTTTATCAGGTGTTTTTTAAATCCGGCAGTGAAGCGCAACAGCACCGGTAGGCTACGGGTGGGGGACGCCAGGCAGATGTGCCTGTGTGAACATTCCATTTACTCCGGTATTGAATCGTTGTCAGCCCGGGTCCCATCCCGCGGCAAATTGCCAGTCTGTCCTCGGCCCTGGAGATGGCTCCATGGGAGTTTCATAGCAGTGGAAATTTGGATGGGTGTGGCTTATTGTATCTCTGGGCCATGGAAATAAAAGCAGCAACATACTTCCCAAAAATTCTAGAGACACAAAAATCCAGGATGTTATCAAAGTTTTACCCTAATCTACCAAATGATTGTTGGAAATGTAAAAAAAAAGTTGGTTCATTTTTTCATATGTGGTGGATTCTTTAAATATTACAAAAAATGTTAAGGAGTACTACACCTTATGTACCAGAATTGTTTTTATTGAATATGTTACCAGAAAATTGTAAAAAACAAGAGTCCTATCTTATTAAACATGTAGTGACAACTGCTAGAATATTGTATGCTAAATACTAGAGAAGAAATTAGATACCTTCAAGAGAAGAAATCATAAGTAAAATGCTCAAAACTGCAGAAATTGACAAATTAACTTTAATGTTGAGAGGACAGACTGAAGAAAACTTTGAAAACACATGGTCAAGATTCTACAAATGGTTTGAAGAATATAAGAAACAAGAAGAGGGACCCATGATTCTCGCAGGGAGGAATATTCCCCATGGCTCCTGGCCTGTGGAAGCAGGAGGACCTCAGGGCTGAGGAGGAAGTAGCCACAGGTAAGCTTCCCCCCCTGGCACCGGCAGCGAGACTTGAGCAGCTCCCAGGTGCTGGGCCTGCCAAGCCTTCATCCCCCCTGGCAATGGCTGCAAGGCACTGTTCCCAGTGCATTCTCTGCACATGCGCAGGGAACGCTTTTTTACTTTTGAAGGGATTTAAGTATCCCCCCGTATAGTTTTTTTAAAACTTTTCAGATTTTTCTGCACACCTGGGGATAGCCTCAAGTGTGTAGGAAAATCTCTTTGCCCCCCAAGTGCCCCTGATGTGTGGATTTAGATATCTGCACAGAGGGGACATCTTGGCTAGTAGTATATAAATAAAATATATAGACATATAACCAATCTAGAAGAAAATAAGAACTTTATTTTTAATCATATGCAAAAGATTTATACAAAAATACAAGACAGAACTTAGAAAATACATAATTATATATCGTATAAGGCACTTGAGTAGATAATTTAATGATGTATAGAAACCCTCCAATTTATGTATGTATGTTTGTTTGTGTTGTGTTTGTCTTTATAAAATAAAAACACTTCTGTAAAAAAATCCAGGATGTGATGTCACCATGCAGCAGATTATTCTGCTCTCACAGGTAACTGCCAGTGAAGTAAGAAAGGGAACGGCTCCATGGAAATGCAACACATCTTTCAAACTGCTAGTCATTATGTGAGGAGAGAAAATAATGTGGGACTGATAGTTTTGGTGGTAACCCAAATATCTAATTTTTTGTTTAGTCACACAGTCGACTCTGGCTCTTTGTGACCCCATTGACCACATCACACCATCTGATGACATTCTTAAAAATACAGGACCCATTCTAGGATCTGGACCTTACAATGTTGAGTGAGCACAAATATTACTGTTTCCCCAGATGTTTGGGGGGATTGCAGTTGGATGCAGGAAGATACAGTGAAGAAAGGAGATGGAATGGAAGGGTTGGTAGAGAAAGCTTAAAAGGCAGCAACCTGGAGGACATCCATGGATGATTGTATACATCACAAGAGCCTGTGCAAGAGTTAGGTCATGTTCACACTGGCGGCTTGGTGCAATATGGTGCCGCCTCTAACTGAACCAGTTAAAAGTGTTCATATCACTGTGGGGCATATCAACCACACAGCACACCCTGCTGCGGGTTACCCATGGAGACATCCTGTGGTAAAGCATCCACATTATTGCAGCGCCTCAGCCATGGAGTGTGCTGCCAAAAAAAATCCCAAAATCCATGCATGCATAGGAGCTCATGCACACACATATGAGCAATCTTTTTTAAAAAAGGCACCTCCCTAGCAGCAGAATGGATCTGCAGGTTCAGACTGCCAAATCCGTTCTATGCGCAGCCATGTTCAATGACTGTGCAGAGAACTGAAAACACCACTTGTGATATGGTGCCTTTTTAGCCCAGCTCCAAGTCATCCTGTGATGGGATAAGTATGGCTGGGGAACACCTGACAGATGTGGCTGACTGTGCCCATTTGATCCAGAGGGGAGGAGTGCCTGTGTCGTGCCAAACTGCCCATGTGATCATTGCCTTAGATTGGAAGGAATAGACTAGAATCCAGGAGGCTGGGAGAATGGGAGAGCAGCTAGCTGGATGTCACAAATAATTGATTTATGTATGTTAACACATGGAGGAGTTAACACATTTGAGATATAAAATATGACACCCATAGTTAAGCAGCTATGGCTGTTGTGTTTAAACCTTGAAAGCTGTGTCCCTACTGGTCTATTACTGAGCACTTTAATGTTCCTTAACAGCTTTTTAACTATGTCACACAAAACTATAAATGATAGTTGTAGAGTGGCAGTGATAAGAGAGTCACCTATGAATGCATTTCATAACCCAGTAAAAGAGGAAAAGAATTAGTTTGCTTATTCTTTTCAGTCTCACCTTGTCTAAGGTGCACAGTTAATGCCAAAAGAAATATGAACTCAGGAGGATAATTTTATCATTTAAAAGGGGTGGTCAGATTATTCTTCTGATAAAGATTATCTTTGTAAAACCAACATTATTAAACTGTAATTCACATAAAACTGTTCTGAGTTATCTTATTAAACATATTTCTGAGCATTAAGAAAGCCTTCTTAATAATTTACTCTAATGCTTAAGAAATTAATGGCACTATTTAAAGGCTCTTTGCTAACAAATTGTAATTGGCACGAACGGAACGTTTCACTGCATGCCAAAACTTTGCAGCCTTAACACACTTTTAACATCCGTATAATATGTCACAATCTGAGAGCTTGTGCAAAATTGCATGTCTTTCTCAAGGGTTTTTTTCAAGTATTTCAAGAAGAGGAATACTCATCAGGTTGGCCTCAGCAGTTAGGGAAGATATCAAATATTCCATCTATACTGTTTTGACCTCAACATCTCTTTATCAGGTATATTTATTCCTTGAACAAATTGCTCCCATGATTTTATTTTTTTCCCCATTTTCATGCCATTTTTTTTTTGTTTCCTTGCACTGAAATTTTCCTTCATACATTTTGCATTTTTGAAACATCATTGATGCATCAACAATGGCAAGAATTATTCCCTACCAGCAAAGTACCCATGAGTGCTCATGGGATGGGGAACCACAAGCCCCCCACTTGTCTCCCTTCCTCACCATCTGTTTTCATAAACCTGATAGTCTCCACAGCCTTTTATCTTCTTCCTTACCTCATACCCACCTACCATTTTGTGTTTTCCCCTTGGGCTTCAGCTCTCCCTGATGCTCCTCCTTCCTCCCTTCTTTCCGTCCCCTAAGCAGCTCCCCCCAGCCCCTCTTTACCTGCTTTATTGTGTTGGTCCCACTTACCTACCCTTTTCAATCTCTCTTCTCATATCAGCTGACACTAGCTGAAGTATGGAAGTCCTGGCAATTTTATTTTGGGTTGCCTACCAACCCCCCTCCCTGATAGCTGCAGAGATCTCACAATGATGTCTCACCATATATTGCTTGGCTTGTTTAAAAAGTTGAACCATATGCAACCATCATTTTTGGCACATGTGTTTTGCAAGCCCTGGGATCCCCCCAGGTTTGTGGAAGTGACTCCCCATTCTTGCATATGGCCTTATTACACAGAAGGGGTGTTTTTTTAAGTTAGATATATCCATATATTATTTATTCAGTTCATTTGTTTTCTTCTTTTTTGATGACACTCACACAGATAAACCATCTACATTGCATGCAGGTATGTGTAACAACTGTGCAAGATGTATGAATACAATACAAATGAATCTGCAAAACCGGCAATAAAAGGGGGAGAATATCACTATTTGAACGTGGACATTTGCTCATCCCTATCAGCAGCGTAATAAGTCTGAATGATGAATGAGTGACCCATGTCACACAGTTGTGATATGCAGTAACAGACTTTCTTGAAAATTTTCAAGTCTTTTCACACACACACACACACACACACACACACACAGAGAGAGAGAGAGAGAGAGAGAGAGAGAGAGAGAGAGAGAGAGAGAGAGAGATTGTGGGAAGAAGATGATAAACCCCTAGTATGTGGTACACTCTCCCATACCTACATTGGTAAGAAAATACTTCAGATCTTCTACTTATACAAGGTGTGGACTAAAAAAACCCCATTTTAATAAATCAAACTATATTACTACAGAACTTTTGATCAGCAGGAGGAAAGGCTGAATAATCATACAAGTTGTTTTCCTCCAGAGAGATAGGATAGAGTGTTAATTGAAGTTAAGGGTCTATTGTCTTTCATGATGTTCTTTTATGATTTGCTTGTGCTCTTTTACTTTGTGAGCTGCCACCAGGAGAACTCTGGAAGTGGCGTATACATTGCCTAAATGAATAAATATTGCTGAATTGAACCACTGTTGAATTGTTGTACATGATTCACCATCCTGAGTTTCAGCTTTAGAGACCAGAGTATATTTCAATACTTCCCAGGATGTGGATTCATTTTCTTTTGGTATCTGCACACATTATACAATCACATATTTTAAATGTAAATTTGTACATTTTTAAAAATGTTGATTGGTTCCAAAGTTGTATAAATCTTGGTTATTTTTTTCTAAATCAGATTGAATTCATTCAGCAGAAACCAAGGGATTATTCCTATACCTATTCCGTCTCTTTCTATTATCCAACCTGCCTCAGTTTTTCTCTCTCTAGAATTAAAGTATATGATCATGACTATTTCATCATAAATGACCTTGAAATTGGGCTCATTTGAAACACACACACTCACACATAAAGGCAGTCAAGACAGAATATAAGCACATAATGAAATAAATTGTTGTCAATTAGCCCTTTTAGTTAAGTCAAACTAGGATTCTACCTCTCCTCCCATTATGTAGTGAAACACAAATCAACTGCAAGTTTTAAATGGTGTTTTGGACATGTGAAGATTCAATAGTGTGAGAGAAACTGACCATTGTGTTTTCTCTGAGCAACATGTAGCTTGTGGAAGGCAGACTGCCAATTGATACATTTTGTACTAACACCTTTGGACATGTCTGTTCCACATGAATCCTTCGAGGGTGGGGGTTATCATTTGATTCTACTGGTGGGAGAGGCCAAAAAAAGTCACAACTAATATAATGCTGCATGCAAAACAGCTGTTTCATCCACATTTAAGATGACTTGGGGATTCACATGTGCAAAACAGACAGCAAAAATTAAAATCCATATAGACTGCTCTGTCTTATTTATATCACCTCAAATACAAGACAGCTCACATGTTCATTCATTAGCCGTCAGGTGACAAAATATTGAGTAATGAATAGGTGTGCATCAATCAGCACTTACTTCCATTTAGATGTAGAATTCCCACCATTAATACTGGAGGGGGGGGCAGTTTGCCATGGCCTGCTGGGATTCAATGCATTCATGAAACCCTATTGGGTGATTCCTGAGTAGCAGCCAATTTAGGCATGGCTGCTCATATTGTATTCTAGCTACGTGTCCCATTTTGGTGCCGGATGCTGACCCACTCACCCTCCCTTATTCATCATGGGATTAGCCAGTTGCCACTGGGGCAAAGCAGGAATGTTAGGGGTTCCCCAAAATTGGCCTTCAGGGGAGCCTTTTCCACCTTCTTCATGTTGCTAGAGTTGAGGTTGGTTTAAATAGGATGATAATTGATGGTGTAGGCCATAACTAGTTTGGTAGGGATGATCAGGAAGCACCTTAGAAATCCAAAGTGGTGGAGGGTGTGTCCTGAAGAGAGCATCACTGGCTGCTGTGTGGCAGGGTACATCTGGGAAGGAGCACCCTAGGTGTTGAGCAGCATCTATTTGAACCTGGTAATGCCTAGTACACTCTACCCATTTAAATGTGTTACGTAGTTAATATTATGATGTAGTTCAGTTTACTTAATTACATAAACTAGTTAAACCCAAGGTGTTGTCTCATGTCTTCACTGATAGGTGTCTGGGGCAAATCTTTAGGATCCTGGTCAAAGGCATGTGCAGGGTAGATATGGTTCAATTTTTTTTCTGAAGGGTAGCGATAGGGCCTGTTAAGTTGTTGGCCTTATGTATGAACCACTTCCATTTGGAATGTGATGGTGGTATAGAGCTCTTTGTCCAATTCTACAGAAAAGCTTAGATGTTTCATGGACTTCAGGGAGAAAACTAAACATAACAGTTCTACAGCTTTTGTGTAGTGAAGAAAGGAGAGCTAGTAAAAAATTATTTTCCCTTCGTGCTTATGATAGGAAGAATGATGTTAAGATGAATGATTGAATATTGTGAGGTTAATCGATGCTATTTGAACGCTAAGTGGCAACCTGATTAAAGAAATTAGAGCTAATTAAAGGTAAAATGTTTTCCCCTAAATTTCATTTCACGCATCCGATAATGTGAGATATGCCACTCGGGGAGTGTATTTCATCCATAAAGCCTAGATTTTATGGCTTGTGTATAGCACTTGTAATCGTCTGCCTAATATGTTTGGATATTATTAACCATAACTCATCTCCAGCATTATTTTTTCTTGAGCAAATGTCTAATGCCTTTCCAAACAGCCTACTTTGGGTGATAGTACAGGGGTAAGCCTGATTTTATTACTGATGTTAAATCCAGGCTTATGATCACTCTATGCAACTAGATGGAGCAAATTACATGGCCAAGTGAGATACACTGGGAAGAACAGAAGAGATAACAATACTCCTAGCAAGTAGTAGTGAGTTTTGTGACTTTAAAAATGTTAACTAATTGTAAGTATAAATCTGGATCACATTTAAATAATCTGTTTCCAGGGCTGATTATATGAATATCAGGATGTGGCTCAGTGGTTGAGCATTTGCTTTACATTTAAAAGGTCACTGTTTCAATCCCCAGAATTCCTAGTTAAAAGAATCAAGTAGTAGATGATCCAAAAGGCCTCCACTGGAGACCTTGGAAAACTTCTTTCTGTCAAAGTAGACAATACTGTCGCAGGCAGACCAATGATCTGCTCACTGCAGATATTCTGTGGAATAATGAACATTGGGAGTGAGGCCAGTGGGCATGACCATGCTCCTCTCTTCTTGTGGGCAAACATTTGGAGAATGCTTTTGTACCCCAAGTTTCAAGTATTATATTTTTTAGAAAATTATAGTTTAAACATTCGTAGTGTAAAATATTGGAATACCTAGGTATCAAATTTCAGCTTTCTGTCTGTTGTGGAAATGCCCTCTGTGTCAGCCAATAATGCTGAAGTATCTTTACATATATTGTGTAAAGCTGACATAGAAAGGAAAATTATAATTTTATATTCCAGATGAGCTGCAGAGATAAGGATGAGGTCAAATTTATTGTTTCAGAAACAAGAAGAAATCATCTGTAGTTTGCAATAATCAAACTGATGGTGAAGGGAGTTTAATTTTCTGTTAGAGCCATTAAGGTCAAAACTGTACACTTTTTATCACTACTGTTGAGTTTCTTCTCTGTCTTTTTCAATCCCATATGATTTCTTAAGTATTGTGGCACTTGAATAAAAGAAAAGAGAGTCTTTGTGAGACTCTCTGAATAGCGCTGAGGTACTTGAAGAACCACGTTTTATTTGTATTTATTAAAGAAATTTCATCTGCAAGGGAAAGCTTTAGCCAGAAGTATAAATATCATGACAAAAAGGAACTGTCCAGAACCATTTATATCAGAGGGAATTGTGTCATTGAAATCAATGAGACTGAGACTTTCACCTGAAGTTGAAAGGATTTTTTGACTGTATGTTAAAGTCATAGTAATAGTTATGAAATGTTTATAGTAATGTCCTACACTTTTTCAGGTCTTTCTGCTTTTCTTCTTCTCATGAAGTTGGTGGAAGAGATGTTTTTAGAGAGAAAGGGGAGAAGTTAATGGGATGTATTTGGGAGTTTGTAATTTGTTACCTGACACAGCGTACCTGTTCAAAATGTCTTTTCACTTTAAGAAATATTTTAGGGGAGCATACATGCCTTTGTAATGTTAATACCAGAGGTGTACGATTTTTTTTCGGTTCAAGTCTATTGGACTGGAAAAAAAATCAAGATCTCTGAAAAATCCTGGATACCAATACTGGCACAGTATTCAGATCTGGAATTTTCCAGAAATCGAATAGACCCAAGAAGAAAAATACTGGTTTAAAAAAGCCAGCCCAATCCTGGGGTGGCCTGGCTTCTTCTGCAGTCTAGTTTAAAATAGGCTACATGAGAGCCCAGCCCCAGGATCAATCCCCACAGCATACAGATCCTGGCTGGGACAGCTTCTCTTGCAGTCTGGTTTAAACCAGGCCACAGGAGAAGCCAGCCTCAAGCCGAGCCAGCAGGAACAGTCTGCTCCCCCCAGTACAGCTGATCCTTGGGCTGTCTTCTGCAATCCCTTTAAACTTTTTACCTGAAAGCATTAAAGAAAATAAAAAAAACCTATTCTCTCATGCCATAACAAGCTTAAATTTATGTGCCTCAGCCAGGTGTCTCCTCTGACAATCTGGATACCTGAGCTGCTGGTCTGTTCATGGAAACTAACCTGTAAATAAATAAATCTTATTTGTTGTTAATATATAATTCCTGCCTCAATGACCTCCATATTCTAATTGTGCATCACAGTACTTACCTCACAGCAGCGAACCCAAAGCCTAGACACTTGCTACCTTTAGTACACCTGGTAACTGGGGGAAGGTTTATAGTTTTAATCATAGGAGGCTGTGAGGGTCCCCTCAGTTGGTAGAAAAGGCCTGTCACAATTGCCTATACAGAGATGAGCAATGAGTAGCACAGCTAGGATCTAGAAATGCAAAAGAGTGCCAGTGCAGGACTTGGGTTTCATTAGCTTTCAGCATCCTGAAGTGTTGTAAGTGGAAGGAAGAAGGAGCCAAAGGACAGGAAAGCATAACAAAAATGTCTGAAGTGTATGCCCTACTCTATGACAAAGTATATCTAGAAAGTAGATAAGAGCTATTGGCTAGTGAAAAGTACTGATGTTGAAGACTCAGCATAGTGAAATCAGCTCAAGTTTATTTAGTTACATCAGAACGCAGATAAAAATAGCCGGTCCCCAGCCGGCTTATATTCTAGTCGGCACACACACCCAACACACATCCAACTCCCATGATAGGTTCTATTTACATGGCCCTGGTAACTATAGGTTCCCTGCAGGATCCTGGCGCTCCTATTGGTCCAGGATCTGTGGTGTCCATTGTTCTAAGACCGAAGGTCCATAGGTCCTTACGACTGCATGGTCAGGCACATGCTGTCGCAGCCATCTTAATACATAACACCCCTCCCCTCTTAGTCCCAAAGTACTAACACACATAGTCCTTTAAGTACTCCGGGCGCCATCATTCTCTTGTGGAGTGGTATGGCTCCGTTGGGGTGCAGATAGGTGTGGTTGGCCTGGGTTGCAGCTCTGGTACAGCGGTGCAGGTCCAGTAGAAGTGGCAATTCCACTGTTGGGCTCAGGCGCGGAGCTGAGGGCTGGAGTTATGTCCATGCCTGGCTCTGCTGGTCCCAGCACTGGTTCTTCTAGGTCCGGCTCTGCATCACTGTCCTCGGCATCCCGTATCTCTGGGTTGTCTAGGGGGAGCATGCGATGGCATAGTTGGTTTACATGCCTCTGGAGAAGTTTGCCATCCTCCATTGAGACCTCATAGGAGAGAGGTCCTGTCACTTGCACCACCTGGGCTGGGATCCATGTTTTGCCTCACGCGTAGTTGCGGGTATATATGGGGTCCTTCGGAAAGAACACCTGTGGTGCCTCCTGGATTACTGGACCCGGGCTGTGGCTGGGTGCCCTGTCCAGGTGGAGCCAGTCCAGTCAGGTCGTTAGGCACCAGCCCTTTAGTAGTTCTGCGGGGCAGCATCCTGTGGCTGTGTGTGGGGTCATTCTTTGGCCGAACAAGAAGGTGGCTAGCCTGCAGTCCCAGTCTCCTTGGACAATCTGGTGCAGCGTGTCCTTGGTTGTGTGCACCACCCACTCTGACTATCCGTTGGTTGCTGGATGGAAGGGAGTGGAGCAGACATGCCGAATTCCATAGTACTGCACGAACTTTAGGAATTCTGCTGACGTGAATGCATTCCCATTGTCCGATACCAGAGTGTCTGGGATGCCATGGGTGCTGAAGATCTTCCACATGGCTTTGATTGTGGCTCTTGATGACATAGAGGAGACAGGGACCACCTCTAGCCACTTAGAGTAAGAGTCTACAAGAATGAAAAAATGTCTGTCCCTGGAACGGGCCCACGAAGTCCAAGTGGAGGTGGGCCCATAGTCTGTGCGAGGATTCCCATTGTCGCACTGGGGCCCTGGGAGGGGCTGGTTGTGTTTCCTGGCATGTCTAACAGCATTTGACCAGGTCCTCTATCTCTCCTTCCATGCCTGGCCACCAGACATAGCTGCGCGCTAAGGCTCTCATGCGCATGATTCCCAGATGTGTCTCATGCAGCGCAGCGAGTATATGTTTGTGCAGGGGGCTAGGGATGGCTACCCAGCTACCCCACAAAATACAACCTTTGTGGGTGGACACTTCATCCCAGCCCCTCCCCATCCAGTCCCGAATACGGCAGAGGACGCGGCCCTTACTGGTGTGTTCGGAGACGTCTTGTACCTGGACCGGGTGGTCTGGGTGGTCTTCCAGAAGCAGGATCTGGTGTGCAGGAGCTGGGTCCGGGTTGCAGACAGGCAGCAGAAGGCGACTGAGGGTGTCAGCATGTCCCATTGCTTTGCCTGGCCGGTGTTGCAGGGTGTAATCATAACCTGCGAGAAAGATAGACCACTGCAACACCCAGGGGGACAGCATCTTGGGTGTCTGGTGGTCCGGGGCCAAGAGGCCCAGCAGCAGCTTGTGGTCCGTGAGGATGGTGAATGGGCGGCCGTACAGGTAGGTATGGAACTTGTGCACTCTTGCCACAATTGCCAGCGCCTCCTTGTCGATTTGAGCATAGTTCCGCTTTGTCAATGACAAGGTGCATGAGTAATAAGCTACCAGGACCTCGCAGCCATCAGCTAGCCTATGCCCCAGGACCGCCCCCACCCCGTAGGGCGATGCAGCACATACAAGCACCACGGGGATGGATTCATCAAAATAGGCCAGGACCTCATTTGAGGTGAGTAAGTCCTTTACAGCCCGGAAAGCTGCAGCCTGTGGCAGCCCCCACTTTCAGGGTGCATGTTTGCCCAAGAGGTGGTGCAGGGATTGGCCATGGCTGCTTTGTGGGGGAGGAACGTGTGGTAAAAATTCAGCAGGTCAAGGAAAGCCTGCAGCTCCGGTTTGGAGGAGGGGGTTGGTGTGTCAACAATGGCTGTGATTTTGTCCAGCGGGGGTGGATGCCACAGGCATCCACTTTAACGCCAGTTTGGTGTAGTGGTTAAGTGCACGGACTCTAATCTGAGAGAGCCGGGTTTGATTCCCCACTTCTCCACTTGCACCTGCTGATGTGACCTTGGGTCAGTAACAAGCTCTGCCACAGCTGTTCTTGAAAAAGAGCAGGTGCTGTCAGAAGTTCTTTCAGCCCCACCTACCTCACAGGGTGACTGTTGTGGGGAGGGGAAGGGAAAGGAGTTTGTAAGCTGCTCTAAGACGCCTTGGGCAGTGAAGGGCGGGGTATAAATCCAATCTCTTCTTCTTCTTCTTCTTCTTCTTCTTCTTCTTCTTCTTCTTCTTCTTCTTCTTCTTCTTCTTCTTCTTCTTCTTCTTCTTCTTCTTCTTCTTCATCATCCCAGGAACTCAACACTGGGGACACCGAGGAGACATTTTTCCTTATTTACTTTAAGCCTGGTCTCATTGAAGCGCTGCAGGATGGCTCGCAGATGCTCAGAGAAGGCTTCAGGAGACACCACCGCAATCCGAACATCATCAAAAAAGGGTTGCACTCCGGGGATCCCTTTAAGCAAACAGTCCATTAAATTCTGGAAAATCCCCAGAGCTACACTGACCCTGAACTGGAGACACTTAACCTTAAATGCCCCCCTGTACATTACAATAGTCTGTGCTTCTGCTGTGGCATTGTCTACTGGAAGTTGCTGGTAGGCCTGTGTCAGGTCCAGTTTATTGAAAAATTTGGCCTTGCCAGGGACGCTAGGATGTGGCTCACCATGGGAATGGGATACGCATGGTCCTGGAGGGCCTTGTTGATTGTGCACTTGTAGTCTGCACAAATCCTGATGTCCCTGCTGGGTTTGATTGTGGTTACTATTGGGGTCTCCCACTTGGTGTGGGGTACTGGCTCCAGTAGCCCCTGGCTGACCAGGCAGTCGAGTTCAGCCTCAATTTTGGGCCAAAGTGCAAATGATGGCCACCGGGCTTTCAGACGGAATGGGCGGATGGCAGGATTGAGGGTCAGGGCCACCGGAGGACCCGTGTAGCAGCCAAGCAATCCATCAAAAACTGCCACACACTTTACTGAAATTCCCCGACAGCATCATATGTATCCCAGTGACAGCTAGACCCAAAGCGTCGAACCAGGTTAGCCCCAATAAGCTGGTGAGACGGCCCTTGACCATTACCAGTTCCTATGAATTCCCTTTGAATTCCCTTTGAATTCTTTGTATTTTATGTGGAACTGGCCTACCCCTTTAATGGCTACCGGGTTCTTTTGGAAATCTCATTGAGCAAGTTGAGAAAGAAGTACTTTTCTCTCTTTCTCACAATATAAGAACTCGTGGGCACTCCATGAAATTGCTGAGCAGCCGGGTTAGAACAGATAAAAGGAAATACTTCTTCACCCAAAGAGTGATTAACATATGGAATTCACTGCCACAGGAGGTGGTGGCAGCTACAAGCATGGACAGTTTCAAGAGGGAATTAGATAAACATATGGAGCAGAAGTCCATCAGTGGCTATTAGCCACAGGGTATAGATGGGAACTCTCAGTCTGGGGCAGGTGATGCACTCTATTCTTGGTGCTGGAGGGTACAGCAGTGGGAGGGCTGCTAGTGTCCTGGCCCCACTGCTGGACCTCCTGATAGCACATGGTATTTTTGGCTGCTATGTGACAGAGTGTTGGACTAGATGGGCCATTGGCCTGATTCAACATTGACTTCTCTTATGTTCTTATGTTTTTATGAGGCCGGTGTCTACCAGTGATGGTCCCCCTTTAGGGCAGAGCATGCATAAGGTCTCCTTGGAGATTATCAAAAGGGAGAACCCTGTATCTACAGTATCTACTTCCATCATGCAAGGGGCACCCTCTGTTAGCACAGTCATTTTAATCTTATTGTCGGACCCCTGGGGCAAAAAATGTACCTGGTTGCAATGCACTGAGATGCTGTGCAGTTCAGCTGTTTCTTGGTAGGTGGTGGCACGGCACTGGTGTCCTTTGGATTGACAGGCCCTCGCAATATGGCCTTGCTTCCTGCAGGAATGGCAGACGGCGTCTCAGAACCAGCAAGACCTTCACTCGTGTGCATCCCTGCAGCTGGCACAGGTGGCTGAGGTGACTTGCTTCTCTGGATTTGATGGTGCTGCTGCTGTTGATCGTGGATTCTGCCAAGCCGATTGTCATACCTGTAAGACCTCCTCCTTGTCCAATGCATCTGAGGCTAGAGATGCACTAGTCAGGTTCACGGCATGGCTGTGGCGCTCTTGGTGCAATTTCTCATACGGTGTTGCTTCCTTCAATGCCTTGTCCAGGGTCAGATCATCGTGGTTCATGAACTTCCAGCATAGTTTGGGTTCCCGGAGGCCCACGATGAACTGGTTCATCAACGTGTCGCTTAGGCTGAGGAACTCACATCTGGTAGCTGCGTGGTGGAGGCTCTCTAAGAAGTCAGTTGTGGTTTCGGTGGAGCCCTGGAAGTGCGCAAAGGAACTAATGCGCTCGGCTATTTTCGTAGGTTTTGGCGTGAAGTCGTCTGTGAGCACCCTTGTAATTTTGGCATAGGTGGCCTCTTTTGGGGATTTTGGAAATATCAGGTCTAGCCTGAGCACCTCAATCCTGCAATAGCTGAGCAACAGGGATTTCTTCTTACCCTCCTCAATGATGTCATAGAAGTCGACGTAGTATTCCAGTCCTTTGATCCAGGCTTCCCAGTGCTCGGGATGTGCGGTATCAAATTCAGGAAGGTTTCCAGGAGCTGTAGCCATGATGACTCTGATGGAAGCACATGGCTGGGTACTGTCTGGAGCAGTGCAGGGTGCTGTGACTGGAGGCTCAGTGCACAGTGTGGTGCTGGACCCGGAGTCAGCGGTGTGGGGCACAGCATCTTGGTGGTCGGTACCCGGTACGGTGCTCAGTTCTTTGTCGGAGCCAGGCTCACTCATTGGGATCCCATCCTTGTCACCAATGAAAAGTACTGATGTCGGAGACTCAGCACAGTGAAATCAGCTCAAGTTTATTTAGTTACATCAGAACGCAGATAAAAATAGCTGGTCCCCAGCTGGCTTATATTCTAGTTGGCACACACACACAACACACCCCCATGATAGGTTCTATTTACATGGCCCTGGTAACTATAGGCTCCCTGCAGGATCCTGGCGCTCCTGTTGGTCCACGCCTAGGATCCACAGTGTCCATTGTTCTAAGACTGAAGGTCTGCAGGTCTGTATGACCACATGACCAGGCACATGCGGTCTCAGCCATCTTAATACATAACAGCTAGCAACCGTGAAGCTGCTGGAAGCTTCACAGTGATACCAATTGAATTTCAGCTTTGTGAGCTCAGAAGAAATCCCAGTTGCTTTCTACCAGCTTTCCCAAGATCAGTGTTCAGTTATGCCATGCAGTCCTCTCTGTGTGGTGAAATTATTTCAGAGAGCTTTCTGGTCAGCCTGGGTGGCAAGTAATGATTTAAGCCATCCGTATGAGGTACAGTCCAATGTCATGATGCCTATATATATATTGCCAAAGCTGATGAAAGAGATTTCAGAGCTAAAAGTCATTTAAATTATTTGACAGGGCTCATTTCTGGGAAACCATTGCCAGGGATGCGTGTGGCTAAGACAAACAGTGATGGTTAAAATAAAGAACATCATGGAGACTTCATTCTTTTCAGGATGAGATAATATTTAGAATCCATTTACTAGAACTAGAGGTACTTTTGAGGTACGGTTAGATGAGACAGCTGAACTGACAATTATGTGTAGCAGTATCATCATGATTAATGATGACTAACCATAGTTGTGCCACGTCCAGCCACCATAGCTCGAGTGTGGCAGAGGATTTATCTCCCTGCCATTTGGCTTTGGACAAAGTTACAACAACTAAAAGAATAACTGGAAGTAAATTGATAAAATGAAACAACAAAACCAGCAGCATAAAAATCAGATATCAAAAATGTACAGTAATAATCAGTAGAGGGATGAAGAGTTATTGTCTGCATCAGATCACAATATTATGTCACCCCTTAATATTATGCCACAAGTAATCAAAATCTGAGGCAACACATCCTGTTCATTAATATTGGAAGGGAAATTAATCCAAATTATATTTTCTAACTTTTAAGCCCAAGCCAATTATGACGGATCAGGCTCCCCCCTCCATGGCACCACAATGTCTACACCTGCACTTTGCTTTCAGTTTCCAGTTTCCTGTACTATCTTTAAAGTTCTGTTTCTTTGGGGAAGCAAAAGAAAGGGTAGGGGCAGCCAGTAGAGTCAGTGACTTGTAATTGCTAGGTACCATACAGTATTATTATTCCCAATCGCATTCCTGACTTGGAGGTAGGGTTGCCAGGTCCATCTTCATCGCCAGTGAGGGACTTTGGGGGGGTGTTTCTGGAGGGGGTGGGGCATCCCCAACATGATGACATCATGTTGTGGATGTCCCAGCTCCAAGCCCTGCCCCTGTGAGAGAAGGGAGAGGGGTGGCTGTTGGTGTTGGTGCTTGGGGCGTGGCCAGCGGCAGGTTGAACCTGCAAAAAAGTGGGTAACCCCCTCCAAACTGGGGGGTCTGGCAACCCTACTTGGAGGGAACTTTTTGATCTACTTAACTTAGGGGTACTGCTTGCTTCAGCAATTCCATTCACTGGGAGCAGGCATGAGAAAATACCCTACATGAATCAAAAACTATGTAGCAAAAGGCAGACCAGGAGATCATAGAGACAGAAGTTTAAACCTATATCTGGTGCCTTCGGAAAAAGACAAATACTTGGCTGGTATGCTCTATATGGTGGGAAGAGCTGTCACAGAACTTAGTGTTGGTGTATATAGTCTTGATGTGCTCCACACTCCTTTCCTCAGGATAGGCAGTCTCTGTTTTGCAGAGTTTAAACACACACACACAAAGTTGCCTTATAATACACACATGAAGTTGCCTTGTAGTGAATCAGACCCTTGGTCAGTATTGTTCGCTCTGACTGGTAGTGGCTCTCGGGGTCTCGGAGATAGGTCTTTCACATCACCTATTGCCTGATCCTTTTAACCGGAGATGTCAGGGATTGAACCTGGGACCATCTGCATGCAAAGCAGATTCTCTTCCACTGAACCACAATCCTTCTCCATTGGTCCATCGCAGTCAGTATTGTCTAATCAGACTGGCAGTGGCTCTCCAGATTCTCAAGCAGAGGCCTTTTCCATCAGCTACCACCTGATCCTTTTAGCTGTAGATACTGGGGATTACTGCTGATCTACATAGGGGAAGGATTAAAGAAGAGACCATACCTGAAACATACCTGAAAAAACCCCTTTCAGTAATAATAATAAAAAATTCTGTGCACAGACCTTGTGGTTATCACACCTTAGAGTTAGCTAATTCTACTCAAGAGTGCCTGGCTACTACTGAGCAGCAACTGAGGTGTGTAAATGATGCTTGCATATACCAGTGACAGCTATTAGGTGACACCACACCAAACAGAGCAGCTGTGTCTATGGTGCACCTGCATAGTAGTTTTCAATGCAAACCAGTGATTACTGATTAATATCAGCTGTCCTGAGCCTGCTTTGGGAGGGAGGGTGGGGTATAAATTGAAGAAATAAATACATTTATGTGCTTCCTCAGATTTGCAATTTTTTATTTTATTTTATTTATTTCATTACATTTATGAATTCCCTAATCCCCACAAATGTGGGGCTCTAGAAAATGGACAAATTTAAATAATTAAAACCATAAAACTATCCCAACATATTATACACAGGTAAAATAAATGGCAAATTTATATTTTGTAGTGCCCTCCCAATCCTGGATTATATTTTGTGGGCACGGGGAGGGAATAACTCAAGAGGAGTAGGAGATTCAGGTAAGGCAGGGGGCCAGCCATGATGTACACCATTGCTTGTGTGGCCACTCAGTAGTGGTCGGAGTATATGGACTACCTGACCTGAACCCCATCACACATTGCAATTAGCTCTCTAATTCTTCCTTCACTTAAGGATAAGCATAAAATGAAGATCTCTAAGTATATGGAGGTCATTAACTAGATAACTTCAGTTAGTACATCTAATTCCTTTCAATGTAGTGTTTTGGTAGTCTTGCAATTTACAGATTTTCTTTGCATCTGTATAATTATTATTATTATTATTTTGTAGGATGAAGAATGGCAAATTATTAAATATTTTGTCAATGTTGAGCAAAGAAGGGGTGAAAGCAACAAACAATAAACTATGAAAAGCTGGAATCCTGTTCTTTGTTACCAGTATTGAAGTCCCATTGATATCAGTGTGCCTTAAGTACATATAACTTGACACATTACAACCAAAATTACACCATTGTTAATTGTAATACTAACAATGTATATTTCTTGACAAGTGAAAAAAGAAGCCTTGGAAGGGAGAAAAGATGGTGAGTTATAAAGTTAAATGTAAGTAAAATGATCTCATTAAAATATTATGGCAATGCAACAAGGCTCATTTTTCCACCCCTGGAATGAGTTGCTAGTTCATCCTACTTGGGGACTTTCCTCCATCCTTGCAATAGATCAATCTTACTCCCATGGAGAGTGAGAAGTTGAGGTACATTTAACTTCTCCATACAGATTTTAGATCTGAGTTTTAGAAAAGAATGTGTATTTAGCTGGCTTACTTCCAGTGCTTCAAGAGGTTTGAGGCTTTTGATAGGAACAACCCTGAACAGACTAGTAGACAGCTAATGATTTGCTTTCCAGAAAAATAAATCCATTTGGTAGGAAAAAAAACCCAAGACAAACTCTCTTTGAACAGCTTCCTACAGTGCGGGTCACTATACTATGTCTAATGGAAAGGTCATCCCTTAAGAAAGGATGTACTAAAAACAGCAAGGACTATCTACCTTTTTGACTTCCTATCATTCGACTGAAATGGACTGCAAGCTAAACTGAAGGAGATGACTCAGCCCAGCTCAATTGTTGCATATCCTGCTTTTCTGACCAGATAGGCTGGGATTTAGCTTTATCACACACCAGAACAGAGGTCAGAGCAAAGCAGGTGTAATCATGAACTTCTAATTTATCTGTCACTAGGTCAGATGGAACACTTGCTGAAACAATGAATTGGCTAGAAGAGAAACAAGGTAAACAAGCGGTCTTTCTTTAAGCAGACACATTTCAATTATTTTCAAGAAGTTGCAGGGAGGAGGTCATCCTACCCTCCCCATCTACCCTTCTAAAATCCTCTAAATTCTCAGGAGCTTGATTGGGATGATTTTTTGTGCCACATTCGTGGTGGTAACCCACTTATGTTTTCAGGATGGATAAAGAATAAATGTTACAATATACAGGACTAAGTATACCAGTTACTACATAACACTGAATATGTAAAAGTGTGTTTCCCTTTATTTATATCTTGAATTATGTCTTCTTTATAAAGGAGGATTATTTATTATTTTATAGAGATTTAGCCTTGTTTTTACGATACTCATAATGGTTCTGTTAATCATAATTTGGAATAGTAGGCATGTGCCCCTCGGTTATGTGCTGCACCTAAAGAGTGTGCAACGAAGCAACTCCATTGAGCATGTTTTAACAGTGTGATCCTATGCAGAGAAATCAATGGGTTTAGTCTGGGGTAATTTATATAATCATTCTTAGATCATGTGACTCTGGCAGCTATGAGCCTCTCCAAGGAGCACCTGAAACCACACATTGTTTTAGGAGTATTGTGGAACAGGAGGACATCAACCCTTTCCTTCATCACATAAATGAGATTGCCACCACTGGAAATTAAACTGAAACAGCAATTTGGTCTGCTTCCACACCAAGAATTTTCCATGCATTGACCACCCAACTAGTGCAGGGTTTTTTTCTTCATAATTCTACATAATATTGTGGTCTTTGTGCACAGATTGTAAACAGCCTGTAATGATTTCATGTTTTGGTGTGTGTTTTTTTTTTTAAAGTTTAGTTTGACTGCAGTAATGTAAAGAGAGTGATAGAGGGAGATAAGTGTGATGGGATTGGCTGATGACTGAGAGTGTGGGAGGAGAGATGTCTATGAGGGGATTCAGTGTTCGTGAAGAGAGTTTTTTGAGAGAGTCTGTATGACAGAGGAAGCAACTGGAGCTTTGTCTGTGTGGCTATATGAAAGAGATTAGCCTGTGTGGCTAAGAAAGGCAGAGTTGTAGCCTGTGTGGCTATAAGAGCAAGAGAATTTAGCTTGTGTGGTTAAGAGAAAGAGAGATTAGCCTGTCAGAGTTCAGTTTTGGTGTGAGAGACTGTGTGTGATGCCAAGCTTTGTCAGTTATATTTTCTTTCTTCAACATCAGTTCAAAAATACCCAGAAACTTATTTTGTTCCTTTATAAATAAGTCATTATTTGTTTAAACTTATCCCAGCAATCAGAACAGTCCTTCCTCACGGCCACATAGTCCTCTGAAGTGCCCAGACACTGGGTCATTCTACAAAAACAGATTTGGAATTTTAATTCCTGGTGGCAGCAGAAATCTATAAAGTTCATGTACACAGAGTGTGTTTTAAAGAAGAAACAGTCTCCCCAATAAGCAGGATGCCACACAGCCCTTCTGTTTCACACACATTCACAGGCATAAATATGCTTTATTTTAAACTTGTCAAAACTTTTGTTGTTTGCTGGGCAGGACACTATCAGCACTAGCAGTTTCTTGTTTCTGAAAGGAAAATAGCATAATCAGATCAAGTCCTAGTCAGTTATTCTGTTCATTTGCTGATGACTGCAAGGGACCAGTACCCTGTAGAAATTAACTTAGTAGAAGAGAATTGCCCTGCCTTTTAGGCAGATTAGATGGGAGAAGTATTCCCCCCATGTTGTATAGTTATTGCATTATTCCTATGCAAGATTACTCATATTTCTGGTTTTTGGGGGGTTTTTTAACAAAAGAGAATCACTCAAAGCCTACTTTTTAGAGAGGGGAGGAGAGAATTGTCAGAGGTATCTGCAAAAATGTGGAGTTTTTTATAATTAAGAGATTGGGTTATACTGCATATAAATAATGCATGCTCCTCAATTTTTTTAAAAAAACAGGGTGGGTGGACAATCCTGAAGGTCATGTGAGAACATAACAGGAGGTGGAACTTCAATGCACATCAGGTGAGAAAGGCAAACCACAGCTAACAATGGAGAGAAAATAGATTGCCCTGGGCTATCTGGAATCTCCATTGCTATAGCAATTCCATACAGAATCATACCAGCAACCAGACTACCACAGAAAATTACTCTGTTCACATATTTCATTTCATATTCTGCTTCACTATTTCACTGCATACTTTTTCTTCTGAAAAACCATCAATTTTTAATCATTCTGTCCTATAATTCTTGCTCCCTGCACAAGGGAGCTCTGTTTGCCCTATCAATAATTTCCAGTCTGTAGTGCATTTGAATGGTGACCATTTATGCATTAGTAGCCAATTTGTATAACAAAATTTACAGCAGGGACAATACAGCACAATTGAGTCACTATTGAATGTCATGGAGCAGGATATTGTCATGATTAATTTTAGTGCCATTGATTTCAGCAGGACTAGTTAGATTAGTCACATTGATGAGATCCATTCAACTGATTTCAATTGACAGAATCACAATTCCATTTTTGCTGGATTTAGTGTGTAGAACTGAAATTGGCCTATGATGACCTCATATTGTTTATTTATTTCAGCTGATGTCATCCATCAGTGCACATGCACACAGCAACTTACAGAGTGACAAGAGAAAAAAAAAGTCAGGCTTCTACTTCATGGAAGTTGCAGCACAAATTTTGATACAAAACCAGAGGGCAAAAACTAAAAAGAAAGTACTAGTTGAAACAACAGCCATATTTACTCACTGTCCAGCTCTTATGAGTTTACTTTACTTTGGGAGCCCTTTGTCCATAAATTCAAATGAGGGGTGCTTACCATCATTCGAAGAGTCGGACTCGATTGTGCGACTGAACAACACAACAACAACAACAACAACAACAACAACATCATTCAGTTGGTAAAGAAGAACATTCTTCTTTATTGCTTTTTTAGACATATTACATGTAAGCCCTAGCACTGAAAACAGTTAACTCAGAAGTCCAGGAAATCTCTCCCTATAAATAATTATCTTTTGGTTTCACAAGATTCCATGCGCTCCCATTGGCTGTAAAATGCCCTCCCTCAGCCACTGGCCCATCAGCAGCCATTCAAGAGTACTCGCGTGCCATTGGCCGGGTGCTGGGTCTGCTCCACTTCCCCACCCAATCCCCCTGGCAGACAGCTCTCTCTCCTGAGGAAGACAGTTCTTTTGACTCCTGTGAGAGACTGTCCCCTCAGTGGCTGTTGGTAGGCAGCCAAGCTTGGTTCTGTGAGTAAAAAAACAAAGGACTTTCAGCATAACCCCCTCCCCAATGGCCACTTTCCTGTCAGAATAAATGGAAAAAGGCTCTTTCTCCTGCTTAGCTTCAGCATGGCTGGCTGGCTAATGAGGTGGGCCAGCGACCATCAAACCATTTTCTTCAACTCCCCACTGCGCGGCTGCCTTGCCCCTACAGTTGCCAATCTCCAGGTGGGACCTGGAAATCTCCCACTGTTACAATTGACCTCCAGATGACAGAGATCAGTTCCCTGGGAGAAAATGGTTGCTTTGGAGGGTAGACTCTATGGCATTATACCCTGCTGAGTCCTTCCACACACACCCCAAATGCTGCCCTCCACAGGATCCACCCCCCCAAATCTCCAGGTATTTCCCTAATCAAAGTTGGCACCTGTACTTTCTCCTCTGTCAGTAAAAGGCCCTTTCCACACCTTTGTTGGCCTTTGGGAGAAAACTCATTGGGCCCAGTCCTGATCAGGTTGCCAACTTCAGGTGGGCAATTCCTGGAGATTTGAGGGATGGAGCCTGGAGAGGGTGAGGTTTGAGGAGGGATGGCACCTCAGACAAGTACGATGCCATAGACTCCACCCTCCAATCCAGCCATTCCCTGATGGGGAACCATTGTTGCCAATCTCCAGGTGGGGGCTGGAGATCACTCAAAATTACAACTGCTCTCTAGGAGGGAGGGGGGAGAAGATGGAAAACTAAAGGTAGGTTGATGGTTGGCTGGGAGGGAGATAGGGTTGTCAACTCCAGGTTGGGAAATTCCTGGAGATTTGAGGGGTTGAACCTGGAGAGGATGAGTGTTGAGGAGGGGTGGGACCTCAGACAGGTACAATGCCATAGACTCCACCCTCCAAACCAGCCATTCCTTCCTGGGGAACCACTATTACCAATCTTGGGGGGTGGGCTGGAGATCACTCAAAATTACTACTGCTCTTCAGGTAGCAAAGATCAGTTCCTCTGGAGAAAATGGTGGACTCTGTCATTATACCCTGCTGAGATTGCCACAGCAAATTGTCACTGAGTGCCCAAAGCCGGGGCACTCTCCTAGAGTCCGTTGTATTTATTTCCACAACGGGCCTTATTCCTAGTATGAAAAATATTTCAAGTTCCCCTGCCATATATTTGACTCAGGACCCCCCACCCACCCATGAAGACATGAGATACAAGTTTGGGTTTAACTAATTAATTTAATCATGCTGCTCTGTTAAATAAACTAGCACGTTTAATCAGGCAGGCTGTGCTAGGCTGCCTTTGTTGGGTGCATTCACCTGACTCCAAAGACAGTCAGCATCTTCTGCTGACCTCATTTATCAACACCTGCACACAATATACCAAGATGCGACTGTCCCCATCCTCTGATGCTTTGTAAAGGCACTGCCAGATTTGGGAAGATGTTGTTCAGCACTCAGGGCATTCCTTTCCAGCCACCCCCTACTGCACAGCCAGTGATGCACTGTTCCAGACATGCCCTCCATCACTCTTGAAGTCTCAGGGTGCTTGCTGATCATTTCTACCCTGGCTCGTAGCTTGCGTGGGGCCCTGGGGGCCCGGCCCCCCCCGTGGGTTTTTCGGGGGCCCTCCCCCAGCCTCTGCTCCCCCCTACTCCCTCTGGCCCCCTCCCCCCGGTCCTCGCCCCTCTCCCTAGGGTCACCAAGGCCAGCCGGGCGCTCCGAGAGAGGGGAAGGGAAGGGGAAAGGAGATGGGCCGGCCGGCTCCCCCTGCGGCTCTGGAGGCGGCGGTGGCGGCACCTTCTCCCCCAATATGGCACGGAGGGTGTGGCAGCTGCGGGGGAGGGGGAGGAGGGCGAGCGCAGTGGGAGGGCAGGAGGGGAAGGTCCCTGTGGGCGGGAGGATTGTGCGGCACGGAGTGGAGGCTTCTTCACCCCCTCCCTTTTTCCTGACAGAAAAGTTGTCCTGGAGCTGCATTTCCAGTTCCTTCCGATCAGGGGTCTTTGGGGGGGGGAGCCCGCTCCCAGAGCTCAGGAGCCAAGCCCTGCCCCCAGCCAGCGTCCCAGGGAGTCTTTCAGGCAGCCGCATGTCAATTTCAGCTCCATTATATCCTATGGGCCATTGAAGTCAATGGTGAAAACATAGGGTATATTCTGGGGGCTGGAGGGAGGGTTTGAGGGAGAGGCTCCAAACTCACAGGGTAGCTGATGGAGCCTCTCCCCAAGATACCCACGAAGTTTCAAGAACATTGGACCAGGGTATCCAATGTTATGGGCCCCCAAACAGGTTGCCCCTATTCCCTCCATTGTTCTCTATGGTGGGAAAAAAGTAACTTTTTTCCCACTATAGAGAACAATGGAGGGAATAGGGTAACCTGTTTGGGGGCCCATAGAATTAGACCCCCTGGTCCAATGTTCTTGAAACTTCGTGGATATCTTGGGGAGAGGCTCTACCAGCAACCCTGTGAGTTTGGAGTGTCTCCCTCAAACCCCCTCCCCTCCAGCCCCGAGAATATACCCTATGTTTTCACCATTGACTTCAATGGCCCATAGGATATAATGGGGCCGAATTGCCGCTGAATTTCTTTCATTCTCTCCTTTCCTTCTCTCTTTTTCCTCTTTCCCTCCTTCTTCTCTTCTCTCTTTCTTTCTTTCCCACCTTTTTCTCTTCTCTTTTTCCTCCTTTCCCTGTTTCCCTCCATCTTCCCTCTCTTTCTTTCCCTCCCCTTTCCATCTCTTTCTTTCCCTCTTTCCTTCTTTCTACTCTCTCTCTTTCCTTCCCTCTTTCCTCCTTCTGTGGCCCAACTCTAGTGAGAAAGAGTTTAAACTTTAAACCCCTTCTCTCTTAGCTCCCCCACCCAGGCCAGCTAGGGAAGGGGAGACTTTTGAAGATGCCTCCCCCCCTTTTGCTTCCCTTTCTGACATCACTTCCGGTGATGTCAGGGGGTGTGGCATATGCTAATAGCCTAATAGCTCATTAGCATACCATATTCTAATGAGCTCCTGCAGCTGTTTTTCTACGAAAAGACCCCTGCTTCCGATAAGGTCTTAATTGTGGTTCCCATTGTTAAATGGGAAAGCTTTCAATCAACATTTCTCTTCTTTTTAAGAATGTTCCTATATTTTAAGGGTAGAAATATATATATATATATATATATATATATATATATATACACACACGTAGTGACTAGAATGGTA
This sequence comes from Gekko gecko, assembly GCA_029375565.1. Lineage (NCBI taxonomy): Eukaryota > Metazoa > Chordata > Lepidosauria > Squamata > Gekkonidae > Gekko > Gekko gecko. Next base: position 213,974,124 of record JAPDNY010000001.1, read on the forward strand.
AACTCCAATGTGGTGCCCAACAATGTGTTTGCTCGTGGCTACTTGCTTCTTACCCAGCATTTTTTTACCAAAGCAAACAGCCAGTTCTGACTATCTTTCACCTCAGTAAAGCAGGAGGTGTTTTTGAAGACCCCAAGGGAAATCACTTTTGGTCTTACAGAGCGTGCACATTTGGAGACAGTTGTCCTGATCACAGGTGGATGCTCTGCTTGAAACTTCCCAATATTTTAGCAGCCATTTTGTGATTGGTCCTGCTTCCCAAGGTATCAATTTTGTGATTGTGACCACTGCCCTTTCTTAAAATTCCAAAAAATGCCCACAAGTTCAAATCAAAGTAGCAGCCCCTTGCAGGAAGAAGTTCAGTATTTTTTTATTGTAAAATGAAACTGAATTCTAGGGGGGGAAGCTATTTCTGGTTTTGGCTTAATAGTCTTCTCTGCTCTCTAATAAAATATTTTTCCTTTTTTCTGTTGCTGCTTTGCATGCCTTTCAGTATCAGGTCTCAATGAAAACTTTTTGAAAACTTAGTTCTGTTACACAAAGATTAATACTGCTGTGATTGTGCTGTCCGGTTTTAAAAACATAAAATCAAATCTCTCTTTCAATTGTACTGAATTTGTCTGACGAGATTGAATTTGGTCTATATTTTCCCCCTTGCAATCATGGTTCCCCAATGGAGGGGGGGGCAGTGTTCCCTCTAAGCTGAGTTAGTGTGAGCTAGCTTACACTTTTTTAACTTCCAGCTCACAGATTTTTGCCTTAGCTCAGGAAGGATGGCTCCAGAGCAAACTAATTTATGCGGCAGCCAAATTGCTCTCTCACAACTTTAATGGCAGTAGCTCACAAAGTAGAAGTTTTGCTCACAAAACTCCACAGCTTAGAGGGAACATTGGTGGTGGGCCCCCTGAGAAAAAGATGGGCCCCCTGAGCAAAAAGTTGTTAGCTACGGGCCTGTTTCTACCTATCAGGAGCAATCTGCCTTATCCCTGCCAAACTAGTTATGGCCTAAATAGTCAAAGACAAGGCCTATTTAGCCCAACCTCCTCCAAGGCATCACAAAGTAGGTGAAAAATATACCCCCCCTCCAGCCACTCCAGGGAAGGTTGAAAAACTCCTGTCGGCCCTGAATGGCAATCAGCTAATGTGGAGATATCAAAAAAGGGGAGGGGAATGTATCAGCAGCCAGCAGCAAAAGCCTGAATAGGGGAGGTGCAGCCCAAATATATGCTTGTGAGCCTTGCCTCCTCATTGTCTGGACCCACAGAAGAGCTACCCCATGAGCCTTGTGCTCCATTTGAAACTATTGAACTGAGGCAAACAAATCCCCAGCTACAAAGCATTACCAGATGTAAACTCTGGCGTTTTATTTTCAGGATGATTTTTTTTTAATGTGCAATTTTCCTGAATAGTTATTCCATACTGTTATTGCATACTGAATCCACAATGAGCTTACACATTGCCCAGCTATTGGAAATTGTTTCTTTTCTCATGTATAGCATAGTCCATGCTAGCTTTCATGCATCACACTGGGTGAACTATTGCTTGTCAATTACCCATTCAAATCTATCTTTAAACCTATGTTCTCTTGGATCCACTTCATTGCATCTGTAAGGCTGCGTTCAGATGGCCAGTCAATCGTGCCATGAGCCCTCCTAAAATTTTATCCCGATTTTTTTAATCCAGCCTAGCACGACCAGACGCCCCCCCATGAAATAGCCTCACCGTGCATTGTTCCCACCGTGATTTGTCTACACGGCATCCACCGAGGATTTTTTTAAAAAAAGTTTTGTACATTTGCATAGGCAAGGCTGCGCCTCCTTGGAGAACTGAGGCGATCGCGGAGGGTTTTCAGCAAAGTCCCGGTCCTCCCCCTTGCCATTGCCATCATGATCAATGGAGGGACTATTTTGCAAGTTAGAACAGTCCTTCCCCCCCTCCATCTCCCATCGCAGTAACATCTTGTCCCTAAAAGAAATAAGCATGAATATTACATTCCTCGTAGCGCTTATCGCTGAATGCGTTTCCTCGTTAAAGCGCACATGGGGTTTCAATTTTTTTAAAATCGCGCCCCCGTTGGCTCGGTCTGACGTCAGGCCGAGCCGACGGGAGCATCGCGCGCTAATGGAGTGACCAGACGGAAGAAAGTCTGCAGTTGTTGCACGGGTAAGCGAAAACCCTACATTGAAACTGCTACTTTTTAAATCAGGATTGGAGGCGCAGCAGAACGGGATGCCTATGGGACCGGAATATTTCGCAGATGTTTCTGTCTGGTCGTGCATTTTTGATCCGCAAGGGAGTCGTTTCTATGGCAGATCAAAAGATCCATCTGAACACACCCTAAGTGGGAGAATTTTTCCCCATGAAGCATCATTCTCACTTCCCTTTCCCACTATAGCCCAAAATGCCCCCCCCCCAATGCTGTTCCTGAGGGGATGTGAGAAAGTCATACTCTGCAGGCAGAAATTCTTTGACCAAGAGAAATTTTTGGCCGGATCCACACCTATATCTATCTATATCTCTACAGACCTGTTGCCTGTTTAACACAATTTACCTACAGCTACTAATACATATTTCATAGCATCTCTAATGAGCCTTTTATCTATAGCATTCTTACAAAAACTTTTCAATGTTTTTTGTAAGAGGCGTATGGATAAGAATCAATTCTTTCTGGTCTGTTTTCCAGTGCTGTTCTCCCTTTCCTCTCTTCAGCATGATTTCTTCCTGCTACGTGAGTTATATGCAGTGGGGATGAGGAGATAGGCTGCCTTCTTAGCGTTTCAAAAAGGCAAGGCTTTTGCAACTAGAGAAAGGGAGGGAACCATTTATTATTGTGTTGGGGGATATCATGAGTTGCCCGCTGCCTTACATTAAAACTTGAACATGGATCAAAGAGTCCTAGCAATGAATATTTCATTCCAGATTCCAGATTTGATGTGGAACCCAGGCCATGTGCCTTATCTGTTCTTCCTCCAAACCAAATGACGAAATAAACAACAAGCAGAGAACACAGTCCAGAAATTTTAACTACATATTTAAGGGTCTGTAAAACCAGGACCCTAATTGACTGGACCAAATAGTTGTCTGCATTCTTCAGATTCACAGACATCCCTCCCTAGTTCCCACCTCTTTAGTTTATATTGAAACCTTTATTTCATCTAAATCTATGAGCCAACAACATTTCATCTAACTTACTAGTTGTCCGTCCCCCCAAGAAGATGCCAAACTATGGCAGTGCTATGGCAGTTCTCCAGTTTCTATCTGAAAAGACCTGGCTGTTTTAAGTGGTTATTTGAGCCTGCTTTTATATTATGTCCTCTTGAAACTGTAATACTTCAAGAGCTACCATTGTCTTCCTTTGAGACTGTGCAATAATGTTTTGCATTGTTTCTGAACTCTAACTTGGAAAGGAGTTCATATGTCTTTCAGGCAGTAGGCTTACAATATCATTTTTATTTTTCCAGAGCACTTTGACATATGTGAGTACTATTAGGGTTGATAACACAGGAAATCAGCAATAAAGGCTCATTGGCATAACTGGTCTTTTTTTTTTTTTAGTCCTTATCTCTTTGTTTATAAACTCTGGATATTGAACCATGATGGTTATTTTAACAGTATTGTTTTAGCAGACTTTTGCATTGAAACTCTTGTCTGTTATTGATTTCCTCTGCTGTTGCCAGCATTATAGATTTAAGCCTTCACTCCATTATTCTTCAAAGATCAATATGTTAATTTATCAATGAAATGATTTGCATATTGAGGTTGAATTCTACAATCTGATCCATGTTTTACCATAGTTTTATGGTGAAACATGATTAGCTTTTTTTCTTCAGTGATTTGAAAGTACATATTCATCACAGCATTGGGGGGGGGGAATCCTTACTCATAATAATAGGAGCTTATTTTATGGTCTTTTGCCGTTTCTGCACTGATACTTTGAATGAGTTACTATGCACCCAGAAAATTTCTTTAGTGCTTAGTGCAGTTTTTAATTTTCTTCCCCAAAATATTTTGTAAAGAGTAGGCAGCGAATCACACTTGTTAAGTGTGCAATGGAAATGCCCCTTTCTCCAGCACTAAAATACATGCTTCAAATTGGGAAATGTGGCACAATATCCTAGGGAACTATTTTAAAAGATTTTGCTTCTTTGCTGTACTGAACAAAATGTTGAGAAATAAAACATTTGTTGAGGGAATAGATGTTGCTTTTAGTTGTGTGTATCTCACGTGTCTCCAAAATGTTCAAAGTAGCTAACAGATTAAAAATCCACTCAGAATTTTTTTGTTGTTGTTCAGTCGCACAATCGAGTCCGACTCTTCGCGACCCCATGGACCAGATTACGCCAGGCCCTCCTGTCTTCCGCTGTCTGCTGAAGTTTGCTCAATTTCATGTTCGTTGCATCGATGACACTGTCTAACCATCTCATCCTTTGCCATCCCCTTCTTCTTTGACCTTCAATCTTTCCCAGCATCAGGGTCTTCTCCAGTGAATGCTCCCTTCTCATTTGGTGGCCAAAGTATTTGAGCTTCAGCTTCAGCATCTGGCCTTCCAGGGAACAGTCAGGGTTGATTTCTTTTAGGATTGACTGATTTGATCTCCTTGCAGTCCAAGGGACTCTCAAGAGTCTTCTCCAGCACCATAGTTCAAAAGAATCTATTCTTCGGCGCTCGGCCTTCCTTATAGTCCAACTCTCGCAGCCATACATTACTACGGGGAATACCATTGCTTTGACCATGTGGACTTTTGTTGGCAAGGTGATGTCTCTGCTTTTTATCATGCTGTTAAGGTTTGCCGTAGCTTTCCTCCCAAGGAGCAGGCGTCTTTTAATTTCATGGCTGCAGTCACCATCTGCAGTGATCTGGGATCCTAGGAACGTGAAGTCTGTCACTACTTCTACGACTTCCCCTTCTATTTGCCAAGGAGTGATGGGGCCGGATGCCATGATCTTAGTTTTTTTGATGTTGAGCTTCAAGCCCACTTTTGCGCTCTCCTCTTTCACCCTGAGAAAGAGGCTCTTTAGGTCCTCTTCACTTTCTGCCATCAGAGTGGTATCGTCTGCATATCTGAGGTTATTGATCTTTTCCCCAGCAATCTTAACTCCAGCTTGTGATTCATCCAGGCCAGCATTTCGCATGATGTACTCTGCATATAAATTAAATAAGCAAGGTGACAATATACATCCTTGTCGTACTCCTTTTCCTATGCTAAACCAATCAGTTGTTCCATATCCGGTTCTAACTATTGCTTCTTGACCCTTATACAGGTTTCTCAGGAGACATGTGAGGTGGTCTGGTACTCCCATCTCTTTAAGAACCTGCCATAATTTATTGTGATCCACACAATCAAAGGCTTTAGCATAGTCAATGAAGCAGAAGTAGATGTTTTTCTGGTACTCTCTTGCTTTCTCCGTAATCCAGCGAATGTTGGCAATTTGATCTCTAGTTCCTCTACCTCTTCGAAACCCAGCTTGTACTTCTGGCAGTTCTCTATCCACGTACTGTTGGAGCCTAGCTTGTAGGATTTTGAGCATGACCTTGCTAGCGTGTGAAATGAGTGCAATTGTGCGATAGTTTGAACATTCCTTGACATTGCCCTTCTTTGGGATTGGAATGTACACTGACCTTTTCCAATCCTGTGGCCACTGTTGTGTTTTCCAAATTTGTTGGCAAATCAAGTGCAGCACTTTAACAGCATCTTCTTTTAAGACTTTGAATAACTCAGCTGGGATACCATCACCTCCACTAGCTTTGCTGTTAGTAATGCTTTCTAAGGCCCATTTAACTTCGCTTTCCAGGATGTCTGGCTCGAGGTCAGTGATTATACCGTCGTGGTTGTCAAGGACATTGAGGTCCTTCTTGTATAGTTCTTCTGTGTATTCTTGCCATCTTTTCCTAATCTCTTCTGCTTCTGTTAGGTCCCTACCATTTTTGTCCTTTATCATGGCCAGGTTTGCATGGAACATTCCCTTGATTTCTCCAATTTTCTTGAACAGATCTCTAGTCCTTCCCAATCTATTGTTTTCCTCTATTACTTTGCATTGTTCATTCAGGAAAGCCTCCTTATCTCTCCTTGCTGTTCTCTGGAAATCTGCATTCAGTTGGGCAAATCTTTCCTTTTCCCCATTGCCTTTAGCTTTCCTTCTTTCCTCTGCTATGTGTAAAGCCTCATCAGACAGCCACTTTGCTTTTTTGCATTTCTTTTTCTTTGGGATGGCGGTGATTGCTGCCTCCTTTACAATGTCACGGACTTCTGTCCATAGTTCTTCAGGCACTCTGTCTATCAAATCTAGTCCCTTAAACCTATTCTTCACCTCTACTGTATATTCATTGGGGATGCGATCTAGGTCAAATCTGAATGGCCTTGTGGTTTTCCCAACTTTCTTCAATTTAAGTCTGAATTTTGCAATGAGTAGCTCATGATCTGAGCCACAGTCAGCTCCAGGTCTTGTTTTTACTGAATGGATAGAGCTTCTCCATCTTTGACTGCAAATTATATAGTCAATCTGATTTCGGTGTTGCCCATCTGGTGATGTCCATGTGTAAAGACGCCTCTTAGGTTGTTGGAAAAGGGTGTTCGCTATGACCAGCGTGTTCTCTTGATAAAACTCTGTTAGCCTTTGCCCTGCTTCATTTTGTTCTCCAAGGCCAAACTTGTCTGTTATTCCGGTTACCTTTTGATTTCCTACTTTAGCATTCCAGTCCCCTATGATGATGAGGACATCATTTTTTGGTGTTAGTTCTATGAGCTATTGTAGGTCTTCATAGAACTGGTCCTCTTCAGCCTCTTCTGCGACAGTGGTTGGGGCATAGACTTGGATTACTGTGATATTGAATGGTTTGCCTTGGATTCGGACTGAGATCATTCTGTCATTTTTGAGATTGTATCCCAATACTGCCTTTCTCACTCTCTTGTTGACTATAAAGGCCACACTATTTTTTCTACGGGATTCCTGGCCACAGTAGTAGATATAATGGCCTTCTGAGTTAAATTCGCCCATTCCTGTCCACTTTAGTTCACTGATTCCCAAGATGTCGATGTTCATTCTTGCCATCTCATTTTTGACCACATCAAGCTTACCTTGATTCATAGATCTTACATTCCAGGTTCCTATGCAGTATTGTTCCTTGCAGCATCGGACTTTCCTTTCACCGTCAGACACATCCACAACTGAGCGTCCTTTCAGCTTTGGCCCAGCCGCTTCACTCTTTCTGGGGTTACTCATACTTGCCCTCTGCTCTTCCCCAGTTGCATATTGGACACCTTCCAACCTGAGGGGCTCATCTTCCGGCATCATATCTTTTAGCCTTTTGTTACTGTCCATGGGGTTTTCTTGGCAAAGATACTGGAGTGGGTTGCCATTTCCTTCTCCAGGGGATCACGCTTGGTCTGAGTTCTCTGCTGTGGCCTGTCCGTCCTGAGTGGCCCTCCACGGCATAGCCCACAGCCTCATCGAACCACGCAAGCCCCCTCGCCACGACAAGGCAGTGATCCATGAGGGAGCCACTCAGAATAGCCAAATATTAAAACCAAATCCTGGTTTCCGGTCTTGGCAATCGCCATGGCAGACGTCTTCTCCTGAGGCTTCAGGAGAAGCCTGCCAGCGCCTGTGGCTGGGTAGGGGCACAATCATCCGTGCCACTCCAAGAGTCCTTGGGTTGGACTCCTAGTCATAGTGTGCTAGAGAACCCCCCCCAGCACGACAAGGGGGGGGGCTCCTCCAAGCCCTGATGGACCCGCTGCAGAGCGTCCTGAATGAGGACAAGATCAGCACACTGGAGCAAGCGTGCGGTGGTCAAGCGATTATGAACGCAGAGAGACAAACACTAAAAATGTGAGTCGGAGTATAAGCAAGAATCACCTGCAAACATTGTGCCCCCTCAAAGGAAACGAGGGGAGGGGGGGAACCTCCTCCCTCTAAGGACTGCTCACAAGCGATTTTAAAGTCAGAAAAAGGGAGGGGCTGGTAGTAAAAAGCAATTGAATGGAAATAAAGAGACTGTGAGAGCTTACTGTTTTGATAAAGTACTTCCAGAGGCTTTGACAAACTTTTACAAAAAGTAAACAAGCCTCAAACATGGCACCGCTGAAAGACTCTAAGGACAAACTAATGAAAGTTAAGCCTCCTTCAGGAAGTTCCAGCTCTTCAAGTTCTGTGCCTAGACAGGACTCAACTGTGGAGTTCCAAAGGTGCTGTCTGAGGCGCTTCACCCTCTGCTGGAGAAAATTACAGCTATTGATAATAAGCTAGATGCACAACAAGTGCAAACAAAAATAAAATAAAATAAAACCAAATCCTTTCAAGAAATGTTTCACACACAGTGCAAAATGCTGCCTACAGAAACTACTTCCAATAACCACAATCAGCACTTCTCAATAAAATGAACAGTTCTTCCAAAGTCAACCAGTATCCTGTTGTCTAACATTTGCTCTGTTGTATGAATAGCTCATCAGAGAAGTTACAAAGGGAAAGCCGTAAGGGGAAAGCTGTAAGGTTGCGTGCATTACTTTCGCCTGTCTTCCTCTTTGAAAAGCTCTTGTGCCTAATTACTGAACAATTGTTTTTTAACCCAGAGCAATTCAAACAACAGTCTGGGGATCCCAGAAGCACATAAAAAAAAAGCTAAACAAAATATGCATGCATCCTTGGATCTTTTCTGATGTATATTTTATTAAAGTATTTGTAATACAACACAAGCCCTGACTTGGATAGCCCAGATCTCATGAGATCTCAGAAGCTAAGCAGGGTCAGCACCGGTTAGTATCTGAATGGGAAACCACCAAGGAAGCCCAGGATTGTTACGCAAAGGCAGACAATGGCAAACCACCTCTGTTCATCTCTCACCTTGAAAACCCTAAGACCGGTCACCATAAGTCAACTGTGACTTGATGACACTTTCCATCACCAGTATAACACAAAGATCTCTTCTTGAGGAAAACACAAATGTTGGGTTGCCTATACTATGAAACCCCAAAGACAGTGGTTTGCCCAAGGCTTTTATCCTCAATTAGTTGAAAAGTTAAAGCCTATAAATCAGACTCTACAACTTATGAACTGTATTATGGCCTGGCAGGTACTTGACCCAGGGTGCAATCCTAAGGACACTTCCCTGACAGTAGAAGTATCCTGCTTAGGGTTGCTTACAGTTTTAAGCATAACTAAAGGGTTATTGCTGAAGCGCTGATCGGCTGCCATGCGTAACGGGCAGACATGTTTGTATTAGTAAGGCAGATGTTGTGCAATCCTAATGCAGAACAGCAAAATTCAAATCCTTTAGTATCTTAGAGAGCAACAAGATTTTGGGGTGTAAGGTTTTGAAAATGGTGGCAGAATGGACCTACGTCAGCTGGCAGGCCCCGCTCTGCCCACCTCTCCTTTGCCTGACCTGGCACCTGAAGGGGCAATTCTTCTCCACTGCCTCCAGGTATTGCTGCCATCACTGTCCCTCTCTTTGGCTCTGGTTAGGCAGGACAGCCTCCTAACCTCACTCCAGTGTCACCAGGAATCCACCCTGGGGCTTCCTGGCAATCTTCAGGGCTCCCCTGGAGAATTGGCAACTGGCCATTTTGCCCCTATTCTCTTCCTCAGGGAGTCCCTGACCCATCCCTAGTGTACTCAAGTGTCTGGGGGACCTAGGTGGTACAGAGGGATCTTGCTCCTTTATCATTTAAAGGAATTATTTGAAAACACTCAACTATTTACAGGCATACAGTGAACTGAAGAATCAAAAATAAAGGTGATAAAACTGCTCCATCTCTCCCTTCTCAACACTCATACCCTGTCTAGATTTCTTTTCATCCATGAACTGCCAACATGCAGTCCATTTTTAAATGTCATTCTTCTGTTATCTTTGTTGGTGTGTTTGATCCATCCAGCTTAGAACACCCAGCTTGACAGGGATCCATTCTTGTTTTTCACCTTTTACCTTTTCAGAAATACAACACAGAACTTTTCAATGATAATTAAAAGAATGCTAAAATGTGACTCCATTCCATTAACACTGGAGCCTTCCTCCAACATGAATCTTCCCCCAGTGTTAGTAATCTTCCACTAGTAGAATTCACCTGTCACACTGGAGAAAGGCTTCTTACATTGGATGAAGGGGCCACTGTCAACAGAATGTTATTGTTGAATCTTATTTATTTAGGGCCTAACTACATGTTACCTTTTTCCAGTAGATGTCACTGAACTGGGTGGGGGATTGTGTTCTGAAGTCTTTCCATGAATGTGCATGTCCAACTTCGGTTGGGGTGATGGTGAGTAAAGAGCAGGCTTTAGACTGTCCCCATACACTGTTTTTCAAACTTGAGATGGCCCCGGGGGTGCCATTTGCCTTGCCATGGAAACAAAACACATAGCTCATTGGTACATTTGCAGCATCCAATAAGGCCAGTATTGCTGTTCCAAAGGCTATTTTTTTTGGGGGGACACCCCTGTGTGTATGTTTGGGATTAGGTTTCAGCCTTTCTCTCTGTTCTGTAGTATGATCTAAATTAGCTCTGTGCATGCTTGGAAAGTTCAGAACTTCTGAACATGTCTCTTTATCTAACCTGGAATGTTCCTGGGGAACCATGATATGTAGTTAAGTCTGGGCAGTTTCTTGAGGTTTAGCTTTGTGCTGTGAATAAAAGAGTGTTAGGTATTAAATAAATTAAATTACTGATTAAAATACATATTTCTGGCAATTGCAACACCTGACAGTGTACAATCCTAAATAGAGTTACTCCTGTCTAAGCCTATTCATTTCCATGGGGTTAGACTGGAGGAGTTCTGCATAGGATTGCAGTGCAATGGAAGAAAATGCAAAGCCGAAATTATTTCCCCTCAGTTGCTGACAAAATAGCTTTAGGTTGGAGAAAGGACAGAAATCTGTAGGCATAGTCCAATACATAATCAATTCATCTAATATCTCACTTAAAGATTGAAAGTATATTAGTGTACTTCAGTTCCTCCAACTCCACCTAAAAAACCCCAGTTTGCATTGTTATTTCATGTTTTGCATGGCAATTAAGGAGGTATTGCATTAATTTATACTCTTTGTAATTACCAGAAATAGTGTTCCCTGTTGCAAAAAGTACTTAAGCAACTGCCACCTACTGAATTATCTGTCTTTCTGTTTGTCCATCCATCTGTCTGTCTGTCTAGCCAGGTATCTTATTTACCTTTCTCACATGGGTCCAATCTGCATTGGTCTTTCCTGCCACTGGGCCAGCAGTCCCAAATGGTTTTACAAATCTGTCTGCATTAGTTGTCACAGCCATTCCTGTATTGTATTGATTCAGCATTTGCATCATTTTATTGCCCTGTAGTGGTGCCTCCAAGATCATTACAGCATCTCACCAGCTTATGTGGATCTGGTTTTCAGCCAGAGCAATTCCTCCTTCCCACCCCTGAGCCACTGTGAGCAATAAGCAGACAACTGGAGCCAAATCCCCCCCCCACAGTTTTTCTCTGATCATGTTTCTTTGCTGGTGGCTTAGAAGCACGCCCACCACTGAACCATGTTATTTCCTGGGGCAGTCCCCAGAACACCCTGCCTAGCAACCGCTGGGTGTTTTGTGTTTTTACCCAGCTCATTCACTTTCCAGCCCCCCTCTGCCTCCCCCTCCACTAGGTCACCCCCCTTTACTTTCTGCAGGGGGGGGTTGTGGGTGCTGTTTCCTCCCCTTAGCACAATGCCTGGGAGGCTGCTCCTCCCCCCTCTCTTGTGTGCTCTCCCTCCTGCATGCCCCCGCAGTCGCCATGGTGAGGTCTGATGCACACAACAAGCTTTTATGCCAAGCCAGAATGGGAGGGAAAGGGGAACCATGTACAATGGCACCACAACAGACTGAGACTGCTTTACATAGCAGATGCAGATTCAGCCATGGACTCAAGGTGTAGTAGACATACTGAGTCAGTAGAATCCACAAAATGGGACGTTCACTTATCTGTTCTTCTGTCTGTCTACACGTGTGTGAGTGAGCTGTGTTTATAATGTGCAAGTGGGTCAACTGAAATGGTGTCTCGTGTGTTATTGGAATGCCATTACTATGCAAATATTCGGCACTGCATTTTATCATCACTACTTGGTGGTATCACAGAGCTCCCTGACTCACACAAATTGTTATATTCCCTAAACAGTGGTGATAAAAACACAACCATTTCTGTGGCAAAGTTCTTGCAGGCTGCTCTTTTTATACATAGGATAGTATTGTAATGCAAAACTTGCATTTGGGAGATATGAAAATGAGACTTATTTTACATGGATTTTAGACTATTTTAGAACACTTTTTCTTTTTTTGGTTGGTATTTTTTCTATGTTTTATTTTCTGTATATTATTCTTTTTAATGTCAATGCCAATAAAGGTAACTGAACTGAATGTATGAATAATTCACTATAAGTGTAAGTAATGAAAAACCTCAAATTGTTAGATAAGCTCTTAACTCGGGTTCTCTTCACTTTGCATCTGGCTATATCTATTTAATTGAACAGTTTATTGATGTTTATGTAGTGTGGGGAGGATGTGCTCTTCTTTTCAACATTCCACTGTATGGAAACTCCAGAAGCTTTGAGAAGGATCCATAAATCTAGTGACGCAGTATGAGTGTATAACATCTTCCTGTCATCTGCTAACCATTTCCTCAGATAATGAAACTTGAGAGGGGGGGGGATCATTGCTATTAAGAAAATGAACAAAAATACCCTGAGCACTTTGATGGGCAAACCACCAGTCATCTTTGCACCACAGCTAATTGCTATTCATAGCATTAGTCATTTCTCATCATACAGATTATTGCATATGAACAAAATCTTTACTATGAATATTTATTTCCATGGTTTCTAAAAACAAGAGGGAAAGAGAAATGCAATTTGGAAAAACAAACAACACAGTTAGGTGAATTATTTCTTTGTCTTTTCTGAACTGCACAAGTAAACAAGAAACAAATCCCTCCTTTATTTCTTATTATGGGTATGAAAACAATGCTTGTTGTGCATCAGGTATACAAATATTCAAAGACACTGCCTGTCTGCAAGTACTCCCATTAAAATAAGATTAAAATAAATGCCAGATACATATTATGAGGAAAATGACTTGCTATAAAGTGACATTATTAAAAAAGATGATTGATGCATGCTTTTTAGGCCAAGGTGGTTTGCTACTGCAGGATTTGTACCTGCAATTTCATCACAATAATTATACCAAAGTTTCCTCACATGGTAAAAAGACTGTAGCTAGAACTGGGATCAGTGGGCAGAATGACTGAGAGGGGATACTTATATGCTGCCTCTTCAGAGATCTGATTCATATGGCTCACAAAATAAAACAAGATAAAATCATAACACATATAAAATAATCAAAATTAATGACCATTAAAAACACAGGCAATAAAACATTTAGCAGCCTACATGATGCTCATAGCAGTCTTCAATCTAGAAGCAGTTTGGTGGGGGGAATCAAATGGGTCAACCCTTATTTAAAAGCATAGGTAAAAATAAGTGCTTTGGCTTGGAATTGGAAAGAGAGGAGGGTGGGCACCTGTCAGCTAACTGCCATGTATTTGTCAGGAATCATCATCATTCCCACTACCGTCAGTTTCCGCCGTCTACCAAGATGAGCGGAGCGGGTACGGGAGCCACGGGAGCAGCTGCGGCGGCTACCAGTCCGGGAGCCACAGGCGCAGCGACAGTATCAACTACTCCAGGGGCCACGGGGACTGCAACGGCGGCAGCCACTACGGGAGCCACAGGCGCAGCGGCGGCGGCCGCTACCTTAGGGGGCACGGTTCCTGTCACCACTGTGGCGGCCGCAGTGGTCACCCTCCCGACCACCACTACTGTGCCGGTGACTACCACCACAGTTTTGATCGCACCAGCATCACAATCGGGAGCCGGAGTGTTGACCCCGCCAGTTCTAAGCACACTGGGGATTCAGTACGCTCTCCCAGTCTATAGCCCGGCCGGGCACCTGCCGTCTCAAGGAGGAGCGCTTCCCCGAACCTATGTTCCTGGAGTCCCAACGCCATGGGACAAAGGGGTGACCTATCGTAGGTCACGCGATTGGTCAAAGAACCTGTTGGATACTACCCAGTCGACATGGACTTTGCCGGGGAGCCAAAGCCGAGACAATTTGATTGATCCCAGAGGCAGTTTTGGACTTCCCCAGGGGAGAGTACCTCGAGGTTCTCCCAGAACTGGGTCGGGGCCAGATACCGACGCTCGCATGGACTCTATCCAAGAGGACACCCGACGTCTGGTGAAGGACATGAGCAAGCTAATGCAATCCCTACCACAGATGATGGACCAAGCTATTCGGGCGCATCCGCTGACACAGCCTAGACCAGCACCAGCCCCGGCGCCACCGTTGATGCCGGGACGACCACCTCCTCCTCCTCCGGGCCCGAGGCCAGGTCAACCAGCACCTCCGGGTCCAGGACCGGCTCAACCAGCACCTCCGGGTCCGGGACCGGGCCAGCCGGCACCAGCTCCGCCTCCACCAGCCGGGCCAGCACCAGGTCCAGGGCCAGGCCAACCAGGGCCACTCCAGCCGCCTGCGGCACCTCCGCCCCAACCACCGGCTCCGGTCCCTCTTGTGCAGCCGATCCCGGTTATGGCTCAGGCCCCCCCAGTAATCCGACCTAAGGATATGCTTGAAATCACATTTGATGGAGATCCAGAGACTGTGTCTTTTTTCATATTGCAAGTCGGAAAATTTGTCCAAAGATGGGGCCATATTTTCCCAGATGAAGAACAGCAGGTGGAGTTTATCGCATCCAGATTCCGAGGGAGTGCGACAAGCTGGTACGTTGCTCTCCATGATCTGGAGGCTGCGGAGCTGGGGAATGTAGATGACTTCATGTGGGCTTTGAGGAACCGCTTCGAGGATTCGGGGGCGGCGGAAAAGGCAGAAGCTTTCCTTCGTACCTTCAGACAAGGTAAACTCTCAGTGCGAGAGTATTCCAGGGAGTTTCAAAGGCATGCTGTGAAAATTCGGGATTGGACTGATGCGGTTCTGGCCCAACAATATCGAATGGGTCTAGCAGTAGACATCCGCAATAACATCCTCAGCTCTCAGCAGCCTCGTACCCTCCAAGGTTGGATGGAGGAAGCCGAAAAGGCCGAGAGTCGTCTACGCATGATGAAACTGGACTCATCGTTCGGTTACCACCGTCCGAGTCCGACGGCGGGCCAAGCCAAGTCCAAACCGACAACCACCCCAAGTGGAATGAGGGATCAGCGCATGCGGCAGGGACTCTGCCTGCGATGTGGGGAAAAAGGACACTTCGCAGCTGCTTGCCCGAAAGGAGACCCCAATCGGGCCCCACAACAAGAAGAACCCAGAAGATGGATGAACCCCACCCCGAAGAAAGGCACAGCAAAACCACGCAACCCACGGGCCCTTTTCGCGGGGCCGGACCAACTGGATAACTTCTTGCTGGAGGAAGAGAATGAGGTGCAGGGAAATGAAATGGTCCTGTTTGTGAATGGCGCTACACAACAGGACCCAACAACTGAGGCGCCTAAACTGGTGAGCAATTACCCCTCTCTCTTCTTTGTGACTGTCCTAGTAATGAACCCAGCAATGATGACCCACATTCGGGTTCGAGCCCTCATTGACTCGGGGTGTGGGAGGGACCTCATAAACCCGTCTATGGTGGTAGGGCTAGAGGCAGCCGTGGTCAATTTGAAAGACCCAATAACTTTTACACAGATGGATGGGTCTCCAATGAAAGAGCCATGCCGTTTTGAGACTGTCCCGCTAAGAATAGGCATTGGTGCCCACTGGGAGCTACGTTCATTTGTGATAGCTCCTCAAGCCCAATTTCCCTTAGTATTGGGTAGCCCTTGGTTGCATGGACACAACCCTTACATTCTATGGGAAGAGGGGGATGTTCAATTTATCTCACCGAAATGTGCTGAACACAAATGGGACCCAGGGTGGGGAAACATTCCCTGCAATGAACCTCCACGCGCTTGCTTAGCAATGGAGGACATGAACCGCATCCCTAGGGATTACCGGTATTTGACGAGGGTTTTTGAGGAGGAGGAGGCGGATGAACTACCCCCCCACCGCAACTCTGACTGTGCTATTGAAATTCTTCCGGGGCAGAAATTGCCAAAAGGGAAAATTTATGCCATGAGTCCTGGTGAGAAGCAAGAACTGCGCCGCTTTATTGATAAAAATCTGGCTCGTGGATTTATCAGGCCAGCGTCGTCCCCGTTTGCAGCACCTGTATTGTTCTGTAAAAAGAAAGATGGGGGCTCAGACTCTGCACGGATTACCGGGGTCTTAACGCAGTGTCTGCAACCAATGCCTACCCAATGCCCCTCATCAAAGACTTATTGGCAGAGGTGGCAAAAGGGAAAGTGTTCTCTAAACTGGATTTGAGAGATGCCTATTTTCGAGTTCGCATCAGAGAAGGGGATGAGTACAAAACTGCATTTAATACCCCGCTGGGGCAATTTGAATATCGGGTGATGCCATTCGGTTTACAAGGGGCACCAGGGGTCTTCATGAACTTAATCAATGAGGTCCTACACCCCTACTTATTCAAGGGGGTGGTCGTTTACTTGGATGATATCTTGGTCTATACCCCAGATCTAAAATCCCACACCATACTCATGCGAAAAGTACTGGAAAGGCTTTTAGACAACAAACTATTTGTGAAACTGTCAAAGTGTGAATTTCATCAGGAATGTATTGACTTTCTGGGGTACCGCATATCCTCTGAGGGGTTGGAAATGGACCCAAAGAAGGTCCAGGATGTTGTAATGTGGGAGCCCCCAAAAACCAGACGACAGCTCCAAAGTTTTCTCGGTTTCGCCAACTTTTACCGTCAATTCTTACCCCATTTTGCCCAAGTTGCCCTTCCCCTTACCGAACTTCTAAAAACTAAGGGAAGGGATCCAAGGCTTCAATGCCGGGGGCCCCTTTGAACTGGACGCCTCAGTGTCAATATGCATTTGATCAATTAAAACGGCTGTTCACGTCTGAGCCAATACTAGCACACCCCGATGAGACAAAGAAATTTGTGGTCCAAGTTGACGCATCAGATACTGCTATGGGTGGGGTGATTTTACAAGAGAACGCGCAGGGACAGCTACAACCCCTAGCTTATGTTTCAAGAAAATTCAATGATACCGAAAGGTTCTGGCCCATTTGGGATAAGGAAGCTGCATCTATACGCTTAGCATTAATCACATGGAGGCATTGGTTAGAGGGTTCCCAAGTACCGTTTGAAATATGGACTGATCATAAAAATCTTGAGGTACTACGGAAACCCCGAAATTTAAATGCTAAACAATTCAGGTGGGCTGAGTTCTTCTCCAAGTTTCAATTTACTCTTCACCACTTTCCAGGGAAGGCTAATCACCTGGCGGATGCTCTTTCCCGTCTTCCCCAACATTTCAGTAAGAGGGTGGAGGTACAAGAGTCTATGTTTACCCCAGAACAACTGGTTGGTGCAGTTGTAACCCGCAAAGCCAAACGAGCCTCAGAGAATCTTATCCAAACCTTACCCTGGGAGAAACAATTCCTCACTGACATCACCCCGCAAGAAACGAGTGAGTTGCGAGGCAGGGATGATGTGAGATGTGAACCAAACGGTTGCTGGTTTAAGGGGAATAAGATGTTTGTTCCTGCAGCCACTCGATCCCAAATGTTGCAAACAGTTCATGACTCAAAATCTGCAGGGCACTTCGGATATGTGAAATCCTTAAAACTTCTGCAGCGTGGGTTCTGGTGGCCCCGAATGAAACAGGAGCTATCACTCTATATACAGTCATGCCCAACATGCAACCGTTGTAAAAACCGACCGGGGAAACCTCCAGGTCTCCTACAGCCTCTCCCCACCCCGACCCGACCCTGGGAAGTAATTTCGATGGACTTTATCACTGATCTTCCCCCTTCTAGACAGATGACGGTCATTTGGGTGGTGGTAGACTTGTTCTCAAAGCAAGCACATTTTATACCGTTCCCCGGTTTGCCAACTGCCAGGGCTTTGGCTAAGGCATTCCTTCAACACATTGCCAGACTACATACATTACCACTGAAAATAATATCCGATAGGGGAAGTCAGTTTGTTTCTAAATTGTGGTCGGAATTAATGACCCTCATGGGTATTGAACGTGCTCTCAGTACTGCCTATCACCCTGAAACTGATGGGCAAACGGAGAGAGTAAACCAGACATTGGAGCAATACCTGAGATGTTTTTCTAATTATCAACAAGACAATTGGGTTGATTTACTGCCATTAGCGGAGTTTGCATACAACAATTCATGGCACGCTTCAACGAAGATGTCACCATTCAAAGCGGCCATGGGTTATGACAGCCCCCCTCTCCCCTTCTTGCAGTCGGGGGAAGGGGTGGGGAAAGCTTCAGTATGGTGTAAAACGTTTCGCGAGTCTTGGCCCCTAATTATTGAGACTTTGAATGAAGCCAAGGCACAGTACAAGAAACAAGCAGATAAAAAAAGGGCAGGGGGATGGAATCTCAAACCAGGGGACTCTGTCTATCTATCTACAAAAAACTTAAAGTTGCAGCAACAGTCCAGAAAACTGGCTTGGAAATTTATTGGTCCTTTCAAGGTGTTAAGATGTATAAATCCAGTGACTGTTCAGCTAGATCTGCCTAAGTCTCTTAAAGCTATACATCCGATTTTCCATTACAGCCTCCTCAAACCTGCGTTACCCCCGACTAAATGGCAAACTACGATGCCGGAGCCTCCCCCCCCTCTGATGATTGATGATGAGGAACACTACGAGATTGCGGATATCCTTGACTCTAAGATTTTACGTGGACAACTTCTGTACCTGGTCCAATGGGTACATTTCGGGCCCCAACATAAAGAATGGGTGAAAGTTTCCGATATCAATGCACCTGAACACTTGCGAAACTTTCACAATCGATACCCTCACAAACCCGGGGGGCCCACGTTCTCTCCTTCCTAAGTGGCGGGTGGGTGGTGTTTTGGGAAGGGCAGAATGTAAGAAAAAGTAGCATTTGATGTTTCTCACTGAATTCATTGTTGTATGTTTCCTACCCCGCTTGCGTAGGTATGCAGGCAGAAACGTGGGAGCTTCTTCCCTGCCGCTTCTCCTTATCACGGTGGCCTTGAATGTAGGCTTTGGGCTATTCTTGTGTAGATGAGAATTTTCCAGTCCTGGGAAGGCAAGGGGAGGGGGGGAGTAATCTCCCGCTCATAAAGTATTTCTCCCGCCGGGAGTTCCCGCGCGAGTGCTCAAGTTCTATTTGCTAGGCGCTTCATTGCATCACACTATAAGTTAGCTTGCTTTGCTTTGCCCCCTATTCCTGACAATGACCTCCTACTGTGGGTTTATAGCAAGATAATCCAATAAACCTTTCTTTGTGCAAGAATGACTGGATCTACTTGATTTTCAAAACCTGACAGTATTCTGTATTGTTTATTGTTTGATCTGTACACCTGCGCATAGCTCTGCTTCGCTGTAACCGTGGGAGAAACCTCTCTTTGTGTCTGCTATCTATTTGGCCTTGAGTTGGGGCGAAGGCTTGTGTTCCCAGCCGAAGGGAATTTTTTTCGGCCTTCCGAAGGTGGGGGGGGGAGTGCGTTCTTCTGTTCATTATGTAAAATCCCGCCGGGAGATTTCCCGCACATGCACCAAGTATTCATTTGCTAGTTCAGCTAATGCATCAGAGTATATAGTTAAGCCTCCATGTTTATGCAAGCATTCCTGACAATGATCCTGCAGCTATGGGCAACATGCTTGTATTCCAATAAAGCATATCTTGAAGTAAGAGTGTTTGGACCTGTTTGCTGTTGATCCTGACAGAAATTGTCAGGAATCTTCTTCTCTCCCCGATCCATATCTCTCCTGCCTGAGATGAGCAGATCCGGGGGAGCTGGGGTTCCCACCATGACCCCTTCTATGACGGTGCCCCCAACAACTACAGCACCACCGGCCACCCCCCCAACTACCACGGGGGGGCACCTGCCTCCACGGGAACCGGTGCTCCTGTGTTGACGGGTACGGCGCCGCATTTTAGCCCAGCTGGGCCAACTACTACGGATGGTGGGGCCATCCCTCCCTCTATCATGTCATTTATCCCAGTGCAACTGGGAAAAGGGGTTACAGTCTGACCCAAACCACAAGACTGGGCGAAGCACCTCGGGGATTCCACGCACACCACTTGGTCGTTGCTGGGGAGCCTAAGTCAAGATAGTATGTTTGACCCTCGCATGAGTGTGGGGAGTTTTGGGACAACTCCTAGCCAACCCATTAAGGTCCCCCCAAGGCAATCCCCGAGTCCAGGAAGGGATATGGATACTCAGCTGGATGGCCTGGAAGCTGACTGTCGCATGATAATGCGGGACTTGGGACACTTGATGCAAAACTTGCCAACCATGATGAACCAGGCTATCCAAATGCAATTGGCAGCCCAACAAGGAGAGCCCATCTTGCCTCCCCCGGTACGGCCACCGGGACCTGCAGTACCTCCCCCAGGTCCACCGCCAGGCCCACTGCCAAGGCCGGTGTTACCTCCTCCGGGGCTCCTGCCGGGCCCACTGCCTCCACAGGCGCAGCCGCAACCGCCACCCCCTCAACCACCCATCCCGGTGGCTCCACTGGTGATGCCTGGACCAAAGGACTTACTGGATATCACGTATGATGGGGACCCGGAGATACTCTCATTTTTCATCTT
This sequence comes from Gekko gecko, assembly GCA_029375565.1. Lineage (NCBI taxonomy): Eukaryota > Metazoa > Chordata > Lepidosauria > Squamata > Gekkonidae > Gekko > Gekko gecko. The sequence goes on from JAPDNY010000001.1 coordinate 213,994,785, forward strand.
GCAAGTGATGAAATCTGTGCAACGCTGGGCTCATCTTTTCCAGGATGAGGAGCAACAGGTAGATTTCATCGCCTCCTGGTTGAGGGGGGTGGCTACCAGCTGGTATGTGTCTTTGCATGATTTGGAGGCTGTGGAGTTGGGGAGTGTGGATGCCTTTATGTGGGCATTACGAGCCTGGTTCAAAGATCGTACAGCTGCAGAGAAGGCCGAGGCCTTCCTCCGCACCTTCAAGCAGGGCAAACTGTCCATGAGGGAGTATTCCATGGAGTTCCAATGCCATGCTGTCAAGATCTGGAACTGGACTGATCCAGTTCTAGCCCAGCAGTACGGACTGGGACTATCCTCGGAAATTCACAACAATGTAATGTGTTCCCAAGAGCCCCGCACGCTGCACACTTGGATGGAAGAGGCTGAAAGGGCTGAAAGCTGACTACAAAATATGAGATTGGACAGTGCGATTGCGGCTGGCTGATCACCTGGCTCGCCTCACCTGAAATCCAAGCCCCCCCAACCGAAGCCTTCTGTCTGGGACCAGCGCATGAAACAAGGACTATGTCTAAAATGTGGTGAGAAGGGGCATTACGCCACTTCCTTTCCCATGAGTGACCTCATAAGAGTGCCAGGCTGAGAGGACAACAAACGCCACCCCGAATCCCAAGTGAAATGGGGAACCACCAAACCACGAAATGGGGCTCTGCATACCAATGTGGAGTACATAGAGCCCGGGTCGAGTGACGAAGATGTGGGGGAGCTGGCGGGAAACACTCAGGTCCTGTTGTAAGTGGCGCAGCACAGCAAGACCCGTCTCCGGAGGCACCAAAAGTGGTGAGCAATTATCTGCCCCCTTTTTTGTAACCGTGACTATTATGAACCCTGCTATGAAAACACACATTAGGGTTCGTGGGCTCATAGACTCAGGGTGCGGGAGGGACCTCATCAACCCCTCCCTCGTTTCAGGCTTGGATGGCTCTGTAGTCCCTCTAGCAGAGCCCATTGTTTTCACCCAAATGGATGGCTCTCGGATGAAAGAGGAATGTGCTTTAATTCCAAAGGAATACCGAGACTTATCAAGGGTGTTTGAGGAGGAGGAAGCAGATGAGCTCCCTCCTCACCGCAACTCAGATTGTTCGATTGAGTTGCTCCCGGGACACAAAATGCCCAAGGGAAAGATCTATGCCATGAGCCCTATGGAGAAGGAGGAGTTGTGCAAGTTTATCGACAAAAACCTTGCCCAGGGATTCATTAGACCGGCATCTTCCCGTTTGTTGCCCTGGTTCTTTTCTGCAAAAAGAAAGATGGGGGGCTCCGTTTGTGCACAGACTATAGGGGTTTGTATGCCATCTCTTTGACTAACACATATCCCATACCATTGATCAAAGACCTCCTGGCGGAGGTGGCCAAAGGTAATTTTTTTTCCAAACTAGACTTACGGGATGCCTACTTTCGCGTGCGCATCTGGCAAGGGGATGAATACAAGACAGCATTCAATACTCCCTTAGGTCAGTTTGAATACAGAGTGATGCCATTCGGTCTCCAGGGAGCTCTGGGAGTATTCATGAACCTGATAAATGAAGTATTACACAAGCACCTTTTTAAGAGGGTGGTCGTTTACTTGGATGATATCTTGCTGTACTCCCCTGACATGGAGTCCCACATTCGGCTGATGAGGGAGGTTCTCCAAACGTTGCTTAAGCACAAACTATTTGTCAAATTTTCAAAATGTGAGTTTCACCAACCATGCATTGACTTTCTGGGCTACCGTATCTCTCAGAAAGAGGTAGAAATGGACCCCAAGAAGGTCCAGGATGTTTTGGAATGGGAGACCCCAAAAACTCATAGACAACTCCAGAGTTTTCTCAGTTTCTCCAACTTCTATCGCCACTTTCTACCCCACTTTGCTCAAGTGAGCTTACCCCTTACTGACCTACTTAAAACTAAGAGGAAAGGGCCGGGGGCGACCAAACCTGGGGCCAGACTAGAATGGACCCCTAAGTGCCAAGAGGCTTTTGAGCAATTAAAGGTGCTGTTCACCACAGAACCAGTGTTAGTACACCCCAATGAAACAAAAAAAAATGTGGTTCAAGTGGACGCCTCAGATACCACTGGGGGGGGGCGATCTTACAGGAGGGTCTGGATGGCCAACTTCACCCCTTAGCTTATGTGTCTTGCAAATTTAATGACACTGAAAGAAATTGGCCAGTGTGAGATAAAGAAGCAGGGTCCATCCGTTTGGCCCTAGCCACATGGAGGCACTGGCTAGAAGGGGCCCGCATTCCCTTCGAGGTCTGGACTGATCACAAGAATCTGGAGGTCCTCAGAAAGCCCTGGAACCTAAATGCCAAGCAATTCTGATGGGCTGAATTCTTCTCCAAATTCCAATTCACCCTGCACCAATTCCCGGGGAAATCTAGCTCTCTAGCCGATGCGCTCTCCCGCCTCCCTCAACACGAAAGCAAAAGAGTGGAAGTCTGTGACTCCTTTTTTACATCTTTCCAATTGAGTGGGGCAGTGATAATTCCCAACCAGGTGTTAGAGGAACATGTTGCTGTTCCATGGGAGGAAAAATTTACCGTGGCCATTTCCAATGCAGAGAAATGCAAACTAAAAACAATGGGGAACGTGGAATGCCGTGAGAATGGGTGTTGGTATAAAGGTAACCGGCTGTTTGTCCCAGAACTCTTGAGGGGGGAAGTGTTACAAGCCATCCACGGGTCTAAGCCGGAGGGACACTTCAGCTTTGTAAAATCACTGCATCTGTTGCAACGGCGTTTCTGGCGGCAGCAGATGCGTAAAGGCCTTTCCATATACGTACAATCCTGTCAGACATGTACCCTGTGTAAACCAAGAGTGGGGAAGCCCCCAGGTTTATTACAACCTCTGCCCACCCCCAAAAGACCCTGGGAAACCATTTCCATGGACTTCATTACGGACTTACCCCCCAGCAAGCAAATGACTGTTATTTGGGTGGGTTATTTGGATTTGTTCTCCAAACAAGCGCATTTTGTCCCCTTCCCAGGGCTACCCACTGCCCGGTTGTTGGCCAAAGCATTTTTGAATCAGGTCGTTCGTTTACACATGCTGCCAATCAAAATAATTTCAGACCGCGGGACACAATTTGTTTCTAAGTTTTGGGGGGAGCTAATGAACCTCATGGGGACAGAGCGGGCTCTCAGTAGCACTTACCACCCTGAAACGGATGGGCAGACTGAAAGAGTAAATCAGACTCTGGAACAATATCTCCACTGTTTTACTAACTATCAACAAGACGACTGGACAGAGCTTCTCCTTTTGGCAGAATTTTGTTACAATAAAACATCACACGCCTCGACTGGGGTCTTTCCTTATAAAGAAACGTTGGGGTATGACAGTCCCCCTTTGCCCTTCTTGGACTCTGCTCTGGGGACGGAAGGGGAAGCTGCTGACTGGTGTGACAAACTGAGGAATTCTTGGCCGCACATTTGCAAAGCACTGGATGCAGCCAAGGCAGCGTATAAAGCCCAGGCTGACAGAAAAAGGGTGGAGGGTTGGGATCTGCAGCCTGGAGAGTTTGTGTATGTATCCACTAGGAACCTGAAACTCCCGCAAACTTCCCGGAAGTTGGCATGGAAATATATCGGTCCATTTAAAATTCGTAGACTGATCAATAAGGTGACTGTAGAATTGAAACTGCCTAAGGCACTTAAACATATTCATCCAATATTTCATTTCAGTTTGCTAAAGCCCAGCCAACCTCCCAACAGATGGTGTCCTGAAGTACCCGTCCCGCCCCCCTTCTCGTTGATGGAGAAGAACACTATGAAATTTCGGATATCCTTGACTCCAAACATAAACATGGACAACTATATTACCTGGTTGAGTGGGTACATTTTGGCCCACAACATAGGGCTCTGGTGGCAAACCTATGGCACGGGTGCCAGAGGTGGCACTCGGAGCACTCTCTGTGGGCACGGGCGAGGAGGCAGCTGAGCCTGCTTATTGTGCTGCTGCAGCTGCTGCACCAGCCGGCCCTAGGCCAAACCCTGGGCCCTGGTTGGAAAGCAAATACCACACATGAGAGGAAAAGACGTGCAAACCTCCAGTGCAGGTGCCCTGCTTGTTGACATGGGGGAGGGAGAAGAGGGGAATCGCTTTCCCCGCGGGCTCCACCTTCCTCACAGCCTGACACCAACCCATAATCCCTGCCTACTCAAAGCCCAGGAGCTGCTCAGCAAGGAATCCCCACAGCCTGACCCCGCCCCCTTAGCCCAGGAAAGCGTGGCAACTCCCCTTCCTTTGCAAATGTGTGCTCCAATCCACGCCCCTTCTGCCCCAGAGGAGTGAGGCTGAGCATTCCCAGGGATGCCCACTCAGGCTCATTGCCAAAAGTTGCATCAGCGTGAGTGCGCCACTTCAGTTTCCAAACCCGCCTTCTTTGGGGAGGTGCGCTATTCCTCCTCCCCTCCTCCCTCTTTGGCTCTCTGCCTGGTCTCTCTCGCTGCACCCTCCAGCATCCTGTGTTGTAACCTGGAATCTGAAAAACTTTAGTACTCATCCCCTTCGCTTCCTTTTGGGGTTGCCCCACTGCTTTGGGTGGCATGTCTCGTGCGCCTGCTCAGAGGCTGTGATTAGAAGGGCTGTTCAAGGAGTTTGACATGGAGACTGTTTTGGAGCTGGTGCTGCAGGAGGGGGTGGCAGCCAGCACTGTGGTGAGGTGCCTCAAGGCGAGCCAGAGCTCCCGCCCTGTGGAGGTAAGTTGCAGCCCCCTCCCCCTAATTATAGCTTCCTGAGAGCTTCCAGGGGATCACACATAGGGCACCCCCCATGATGAAAGACTGTCCCTGAACTTCAGAGCTCCCGACTCTCCAGCGATGAGCTGGGGTGGAGGGACGAGGCAGAAATGAATAGCCACTTCAAAAGCAGTACCTGATCTTGTGCATACTTATTCAAAATTAAGCACCACTGAGACAACTGAACTTGCTTTCAAGTATGAGAGCATAGGATTGCGCCTTTAGTCAGATTGTAAATTTGCTCTGGCTTTTTGCACTCATGGGAATAACTAAAACACCATTTGGAGGAGCCGTGTAGGAGGGCGGATGTATGGGATGTACTAAAAGGAAGGACAGGATTGCCCATTGGAAACAATGGGAAACACTTGAAGGCCCATTGGAAATAATGGGAGAGAGGAATGCCAGTTGACTTGCATGGGCTTCATTGAAATACATTACAGTACAAGTAGAGTTGCAATAAAAAATGCGAAATGGATTTTCCATTAGGGTCTCTGGGCCCAAATACGCTACTCTGGGAATGGAATGAGAGACCATGGAGTGGAATGACAGCCCCAGGCTGTAGCAGGGTGTTCAAGAACTGGAATGACAGGTCCCAGAGTGGAATGACAGCCTCAGGGAGGAGCAGAAGTGTTCAGGGACTGGAAAGAGAGACCACAGAGTGGAATGATGGCCCCAGGGTGTAGCAGGAGTGTTTTGTGACTGGAATGAGAGACCATGGAGTGGAAGGACAGCCCCTGGGGGTAGCAGAAGTGTTCTGCTACCCCCGGGGGCTGTCATTCCACTCCGTGGTCTCTCATTCTGTGCAGCCTTGATATGCTTTGGGGGTGGGTCACCTGGTTGAAGTGCTCAAGTTGAAGTGCTTTATTTGTTCATCAGTCAAGATTTGCAGGATCAAAATTTAATTTACTTCGAATCAGTCTAGAAGTGGCAGATTCCACTGAGTGTGCTGTTTTTCTGACTCCCATGGAAGGGGGAAGAGGGCTGTCACTTTAGGTGTGAAAATGTGTAAGAACATGTTGAGAAAGGCAGACCAGGTAAATAGGAAAGGTCCTGTCCTGTACTAACTGGAAGGAGTTTGTGTGTATGACGTCAAATGCAAACTTCATGCCAAATGCAAACTTTTACCTTTCAATAAAAAGATGTTTGTATCATTGAAAGCTCTGTTATTGTGCTTTTCTTTTAAGACAAAAGATGTTAATGAATTGTTTTTTCTAAACTAAAACCTCAGTATTCAGGTTAAATTGCCGTGTTGGCACTTTGCAATAAATAAGTGGGATTTGGATTGCAGTTTGGGCACTCGGTCTCTAAAAGGTTTGCCATCACTGACATAGGGAATGGGTTAAAGCAACAGATATCAATGCCAAAAGATTGTTACATGACTTTCACTGCCGGTTCCCACATAAGCCAGGGGGGCCTTGCACCTGTTTGAAATTGTATGATGTAATCATAGGGGGGCAGGATGTCAGCTAACTGCCATGTATTCTGTATTGTTTATTGTTTGATCTGTATGCCTGCACATAGCTCTGCTTCGCTGTAACCGTGGGAGAAGCCTCTCTTTGTGTCTGCTATCTATTTGGCCTTGAGTTGGAGCGAAGTCTTGTGTTCCCAGCTGAAGGGAATTTTTTTCGGCCTTCCAAAGGTGGGGGGGAGTGCGTTCTCCTGTTCATTATGTAAAATCCCGCCGGGAGATTTCCCGCGCGCATGCTAAGTATTCATTTGCTAGTTCAGCTAATGCACCAGAGGATATAGTTAAGCCTCCATGTTTATGTAAGCATTCCTGACAGTGATCTTGCAGCTATGGGCAACATGCTTGTATTCCAATAAAGCATATCTTGAAGTAAGAGTGTTTGGACCTGCTTGCTGTTGATCCTGACAGCACCAGGCAAGCTTCAAGAGGGAGGGCTTTCCATAGGCAAAGTTCCACTTCAGCTGTCAACTGCTTCACCTCTGAAGGGTGGGATACAGAGAGCAGGACTTGGAAGGAGGGTTTTGATTGGCATGTTGGGTAATTTGGGATGAGGTGGTCCTTCAAGGCACCTTGGCCACAGATTGTTTAGTGTCTTTTAATTGTGCCTGGAAACAAAAAAACAGTGTAGATCTTTCAGGACAGGGAAGATGCAATCATCATACCAGCCCCTGACAGTAGCCTGGCTGCCACATTTTGAACCATTTTCAGAGCCAGTGCGGTGTAATGGCTAATGAGTGTCAGACTAGTATCTGGGAGACCCAGGTTTGAAACCCCTTTTTGCTATGGAAACTTGATAGTTGACCTTGGGCCTGTCACACACTCTCAGTCTTACGTGCCTCACAGAGATGTTATGAGGATGCAATGTAGGAGAGGAGAATGTTATAAGCCACCTTAAGCATCCATTGGGGAGAAAGGCAGAGTATAAGGCTGAGTTCAGACTGGCAGTTTGAAGCGGGAGCCAGTTGTGGCAAAAAAGCGCCAGAACAAACTGTTCCAGGTTTTCCTGGTCACACTGCGCTGACTGATGCAGGAGCATACTGGGAGGAGGTGCACGGGAACGTTCAGACTGCTGACCCGGAGGCGCGGCTGTAAATGGCTTTCCCCTGGTAATTCGGCTATGTGTGCATATGCACCTCTGGCCGATTTGGGGAGGATCCTGTTGTGCCGGCACCGCATTGGGTGGTAGAGCAGAGCACAGCCAATCATATCGCTGCTGCCTTATGTACAACATGGGTTGCACCTGGCTTTTCGGGTTGCTGTTCACACTTCCCAGAAGCGGAATGAAGCGAGATAAATGGGCTGTCAGGGATTTGCTACCGCTTTTACCAGGTATCTTTTAAATGTGGGAGCAAAGCAGAACAGCATGAGTTGACTATGGGTGGGAAACGCCAGGCAGATGTGCTTGTGTGAGTGCCCCCTTTAATCTGCTTGTAAAACATGGCTGAAATGTGGCTATAGCGGGGCAAACTGCCAGTCTGAACTCAGCCTAAGTGAATCAAACAAATAGTAAATTAAACTGGCTGATGTTTCCAGGCAGTTTTAAAGGCAGCCCCATGTAGAGTACATTGCAGTAACACAATCTGGATCACAGCTGGGATCACTGTGGCCAGGTCATGCTTTTAGAGGAATGGCCATTGCTAGTGTACCGGCTGTAGCTAAGTAAAGGTTCTACATGCCATAGAAAAGACCTGAGCCTCCGACTTTAGGCCAGGATCCGGCAGAACCCCAAGCTATGAATGCCATCCAGGACAGGCTGACTCATCAATCCTTGAACAGTTTTGTTACTGACCAGCAGAGCTTCACTTTTGTCTGAACTGATTTTCAGCTGCAGGGAGAGACTGTAGCTGCGACTCAAATAAAAATATATATTTTTTTAAAAAATCAAAAGTTAGGTAACATGGAAGTTTTTGGAGACAATACTGACCTTAGAAATGGTCTGATTTAGGGATGCACAATTCAAAAAGTTATGTTTCAGTTTAATTTTGGATTTTTCTACATGGCCTGCTTTTCATTATGCTGGAATTTTTCTCTGTGCATGTTTGTCTGTTGATTTCATTTTAATATCATTTTTTCCAGAACAATTTTCAGGTTCTGAATTTCTGCTACCTGAAAAGCATGCCCAGTGCATTCCACCAGGAGAGAGTATAAACCAGAAAGCTAGCAGGAGCAAACAGCTGTTGACAAGATGCCACGTAACAGCTGTTGGACTCAGTGGTGCTACTATCAGTTGAGAGTCTCTCCTAAGAACATAATAAGTGCCCTGATGGATCAGACCAATGGTCCATCTAGTTCAACATCCTGCCTCACACACTGGCCAACCATCTCCACTGGATGACCAACAACATGACATGAAGGCCTTCCCCTCAAATTGCCTCCTGGCTCTGGGATTCAGAGGATTAGTCCCTTTCTAATAATCCGTAACACAGAGTTTGCCTTTTTCATTGCTGCAGCACACTGGGTTGATACTTTACTTGAGCTATCCACTATGACCCAAAGATCTTTTCCCATCTCAGTCTCAGCAAGTTCACACTCCATTAGCCTATACTTGAAGGTGGGATTTTTTTTCCTCCCAGTGCGCATCACCTTATACTTGCCAGCACTGAACTTTAATTGCCACATCGTCACCCACTCACCCAGTTTGTGGAAGTCCTCTTGGAGCTCTTCACAGTCAGCCTTTATTTTCACCATCCTGGATAATTTGGTGTCATCAGCAAACTTGGCCACTACACTACTCACCCCCAGTTCCAGATCACTGATGAATAAATTAAATAGTTCTGCCCCCAGCACTGATCCTTGTGGGACCCCACTACTTACTGCCCTCCATTGTGAGAACTGTCTATTGATTCCTACTCTTTGCTTCCTATCATTTAACCAGTTTTTAGTTCATTAGAGAATCCGTTCTCTTATCCCATGACTGCCAAGTTTACTCAGGAGTCTTTGCTGAGGTACCTTGTCAAAAGCCTTTTGAAAGTTCAGGTATATAATGTCTACTGGATCACTGTTGTCTACATGCTTGTTCACTTTCTCAAAGAGCTCCAAAATCTTGATGAGGCAGGACTTCCCTTTGAAGAAGCCATGCTGATTTTCCCTCAGCAGGCTTTGTCCCTCTATGTGCTAAACAATTCTATCTTTGATGACAGTTCCTACTAATTTGCCTGGGACAACTGTTAGACAGACTGGCCTGTAATTTCTTGGTTCTCTTCTGGATCCCGTTTTAATTTTTTTGGTCACATTTGCTAATCTCTAGTCTTCTGGTACGCAGCTGAATTTAGTGATAGGTTATATATTCAGGTTAGTAGATCAGCAGTCTCACATCTGAGTCCCTTAAGAACTCTCAGGTGTGTACCATCAGGATCTGGAGACTTATTGGTTTTTAATTTCCCCAAGAGGTCTAGAACTTCATCTCTGGTCACTTCAGGCTCCCTTCCTAAAGTCCCTATACTTTCCACAGTGAACATAGAAGCAAAAAGTCATTGAGCTTCTCTGTCATCTCCCCATCATCCTTTAGGAATCCCTTTATTTTTTTGTCATCCAAAAGCCCCACTGCTTCTCTGGCTGCTTGCTGGCTCCGGATACATTTCAAAAAATGTTTATTGTTTGTCTTGATACTTTTAGCAACCTACTCTTCAAAATCTCTTTTTGCATGCCTAATTATTGACTTAAAATGATCCCTTCCACTTTTTGAAAGAAGCCTCTGGACTTTTTATAGCTTCCTTGACTTGCATTGTTAACCACGCAGTCCTTCTTTTAGACTTGGCAGTGCCTTTCCTAAACTGTGGAATGCATTCTATCTGACCTTCAATTAGTGTGGTTTTAAATACCTTACAAGCATCCTCCAGGGATTTGTCTCTCTTGTGTTCCCCCTTCAGCTTCCTTTTTACTATTCTCCTCATATTTATAAAGTTCTTTCTTTTGAAATCAAATGTTACAGTTTTGGACTATAGGGGTAACTTTCCATTGACCCGAATGCTGAACTTCATAGCATTGTGGTCGCTGTTCCCAACTGGTGTAACAACCTCTACATCTCTTACCTGGTCTTGAGACCCACTCGAAACCAAGTCCAAGATCACTTCTCCTCTGGTTGGCCTTGTGATCAATTGTTCTAGTGCACAGTAATTTATGATGATGTCTCCTGACCTCCGAAGGAAGTTATATCCCCCATGGCACTTTAAATTTTCAAAATGGAAAAGGGAGCTGGCATCAGTAAGTTAGTGGCTCTCTAGTCATGTTGCTGTCATGGGGGGGGGGTAGAACTGGTCTCTGGAGGGCTTGTCCATTTAAAACTTAAAGGGATAATTTGGCTTGGCTTGCTTGCTCTGTTCCCTCTCCTTCCATTCCTGATCTCCAAAACCAGAACACTCCTGGGGTTCCATGAGAGACTTTTTGTTACTCAGGGAGTTTTTGTGTTGTTTTGGACTAGGAATAAGGCCTGTTGTAGAAAAAAAATACAACGAGCTCTAGAAAGAGGCTCCGGGAGAGTGCCAAGGCCTTGGACACTCAGCATCAATTTGCTGTGGCAACCTCAGCAGGGTATAATGACACAGAGTCCACCATTTTCTCCAGAGAAGCTGGTCTCTGCTACCTGCAGAGCAGTTGTAATTTTGAGTGATCTCCAGCTCTCCCCTGGAGATTGACAACAATTATTACTCAGGAGGAAATGACTGGTTTGGAGGGTGGAGTCTATGGCATTGTACCTGTCTGAAGTCCAACCCCTCCTCAAACCCCACCCTCTCCAGGCTCCACCCCCTCAAATCCCCAGGAATTTCCCAACTTGGAATTGGCAACCCCATCTCCTTCCCAGCTAACCATCAACCTACCATTATCTGCCCCTCTGATTGCAGCTGACTTCTGCTGTCCCAGATCAGTTGCAATTCTGTGTGATCTCCACCCCTCACTTAGAGATTGGCAACAGTGGTTCCCCAGGAGGGAATGGCTGGTTGGGAGGATGGAGTCTATGGCTTTGTACCTGTCTGAGGTCCCACCCTTCTGCAAACCTCACCCTCTCCAGGTTCCATCCCTCAAATCTCCAGGAATTTCCCACCTGGAGTTGGCAACCCTATCTCCTTCCCAGCCGAACATCAACCTACCTTTATTTCTCCCCACTCTTCAGCTTTCCAACTCCCCCACCCACCCACCTGCAGCCTCTACAGTGCTCTGAAACCCTGACTGCCATGTCACATTGGCTGTCATGGGGGCGGCATCTCAGCAGGGTATAAGGACACAGAGTCCAGGGGAACTGATCTCCGCCATCTGGAGAGCAGTTGTAATTCCGAGTGATCTCCAGCTCTTACCTGGAGACTGGCAACAATGGTTTCCCAGGAGGAAAAATAGTCTTTCTCTGCAATGGGGACCAAAGCAGCTTACATCATTCTCCTTTCCGCGTTTTGATTTGCACAATAACCCTGTGAGGTACGTTAGGCTGAAAATCTGTGACTCGTCCAAAATCACCTACTCAGCTTCTATAGCAAGAACCTGGATCTAGCAGACCCTGCTCTGAAGCACTGACTGCGATGCCTAGGGTAACCAACCTCCAGGGGGAGCCTGAAGATCACCAGATATCACAACTGAACTCCAGACAACAGATCTCCCCTCCGCAAGAAAATAACTGCTTTGGAAGGTGGGCTTTATGGCATTCTGTTCAGCTGAGGCCTCTCCCCTCCCCAAACCCTGGCTTCCTTAGACTCTACCAGAAAATCTCCAGGAACCTCCCTACCTGGAGCTGGCAATCCTAGTAAGGACTGGCCCCAATGAGTTCCTCTCAAAGGCCTGCAAAGGGTTTCCTTCCTTTGTCTGAACCAAGCTTGGTTGCCTACTGTGGCGAAACGGGCTCCAGTTTACAACTCAGCTGTTCACGTCCCACCCTCATCCCGTGGGTGTATCTCACTCCTGAAATTTGCTGCCACCACTCACTGAATTGTCACTGCCTTTTTAGAGGGACAGTGAGACCCCTCTGGCTGAATCTGCCTATTTGGAGATGAAATCCCCAGTCTTAGGGGTATCCCTGGAAAGTTGGCAACCCAAGGGCCTGGCCTTTCCTTGCTTCCCTGGGGTACCCACTCCCTTTGGTATTGTGCAGAGCGGGGGAGACTATGTGGTTGGAGCACAACACAGATTATTAGCCCAAATAAAAGACTTTATTTAACTATTTACACAATTATGGAACACCCACACACTAAATAAATAAGGCACATCTGTAGGAGTAAGCACACACCATGAACCAACATGGCATAAATCAACATGGGTTAAATGCCAACCTCTGGAGGTTGTGGGCTCAGGACAGGATCTCTCCTTGGATTGACTCTACTTCAGCCTCTCTCTTACCCACGAGAGCAGGGAAGCTTCCATTCATTTCCCAGTCCAACCGACTGTGGAGTGGCTGAATTTCTGCTGCCTCCCACAGTTCCCCCATGTCTCTGGCTTGTGGCCTAGCTGTAGTCTATATTGATGCTGGTCCACCCCTTGGGACAGTCCCTCTTTTCCTGCACTTTTTGGCCTTGCTGCAGCTGGGGACTGTAGGCCAGCAGATGAGGAAGCCCCATTCAACCCAGTGAGTGATACCCCTGCAGGCCCCTCTCTGGAACTACAGCTCAATTAAGCCTTCTGGGGGAACATTTTAAACACAGAGATGGCAGCCATCTTACAGACACAGGTAACTGCCATTCCGTTACACCTACCAACAGCTACTGAGGGGAAAAGTTAGTCTCACACAGGAGGCAACTGTCTTCGTCAAGAGAGAAAGCTGTCTGCCAGAATTCTGACAGGGCATAGAGGCTGAAGGAGTGGGCGGAGAAGAGGAGCAAACCCAGCACCCAGCCAATGGCACATGAGTACTCTTGAGTGGTGGCTGGGAAGGACTCAGGCAACGCAGCTAGTGGCTAGGGACATGTTCTGAGTGACAGATCATTGAGCCAACTGATTTTGGCAGCGTGTGGAATGTTCAGGAGAGTCCATGACCAAAACAGAATTATATTATAGAGAGATATCCCCAAGCCAACCCAGAATGGCCACATTTGGATTTAATTTTGGCCTGGGTAAATCCAAATACACACTCCTTGTCTGATTCAGTGTAAGGCAGTTTCATGTTCATGCATGTTCATCCAATTATCTTCTCCAGGAAACTGTTCAGGATTTTCACAGACCTACCTGACTCAGCTGTTGAATAGAAATAGAGTTGGGTGTCATCCACATATTGGTGGCACTGTACCCCAGATTCCTGGACATTCTCTTCCAGAGGCTTCATATATATATTAAACAGCATGGGGGGACAACATGGACCTCTAGGGTCTGTCAGCAGTTCCCTAGCACCATCTCCTGGAATCAGCCCATCAAGTAAGAGCAGAATCACTGATCTATGATGCTCTCTGTTTCCAACTGGCAAGCCTCTCCAGAATGCTATCATGTTCAAAGGTATTGAAAATTGCTGACTGTCCAGGAGAAACAACAAGAACACATTTCCCCCACTACTCAACAAAATACCAAGGATCCAGGTTGCCCTATGGACCTAGAGAGTTAGACATGGTGCTGTTGAAGGACGTATTGACACATCTGTTCAAATCAAGTATCTTGTCAGTGTGCCTCTGAACTCTGTGGAAGCACAAATGTGGTATGAAGAAGCCCATGGTCTCTTGGCAGTTTTGCCAGTATCCCAGCCCAAAACAGCATCTATAGTGTAACACTGTAATTCTAATTAATTTATCTCTTTTCTTTCACCCATTAACTCTGATTGATATAATTTAGCTTATTTTCCCCTAAATGTACCCTTGTACAGTGCCTAATTTTATAGAAATGTACCAACTAAACATTTCACACAAAACAACAATAATATCATCAGACCTCTTCAGAAGTGTTAAAGAACACCTACAACCGGAGTTAGTACATGCATCACAGGATGGAAGAATTTGAATGGTGGCTATCCAGAGACAAGTTAAAAGGACAATTATAGTTAATATATATGCACCAAACCAAGATCAAGAAAAATTCTACAAAAATCTTCATAAACTCATTTTGAAACAGGATTTTCAAGAAATTTGTATAATTGGAGATTATAATGCAGTATTTGATAAGAAGGAAGACAGAAAAGCAAATGTTCAGGGAAAGAAAATGGGAGGGAATGAGTTTCTGGAATCACTTTGCAAGATGATAGAAGAATGGCAATTAATAGACGCCTGGAGAGTGAGAAATAATTAAAAAAAAAGCAATATACCTTTTTTTCTGCTAGACATGATTCTTGGGCAAGACTTGGTATGTGTTCGATTTAAAGCACAATGACTAAAGATTTACTGGAAGCAGAAATTGAAGCGGGAATTTATGCAGACCATAGACCAATCACTTTGGAGCTACAAGGTACAAGACCTAGAAGTAGATGGACTTTAAACCCTTCAATATTGAAGGACAAGAAATTAGTAAAACGACTGATGGAGGAATTCCAACATTTCTTTAAGGAAAACATACAGCCAGAGATGCCTATGAAAACTGTATGGGATGCATTTAAGGCTTACACGAGAGACCAGCTAATAAAGGAAGCTGCTCGAATGAATATGAAAAGAAATAAAGAATACCTAAATTTGCAAAAGGAAATCCAGGAGCAAGAGGAGAAAACAATGACAAACTCAGTGGATGCAAGAAGACGGAAGAAGATTAAACTGTTATTGTTGTTCAGTCGCACAGTCGAGTCCAACTCTTTGCGACCCCATGGACCAGATTACGCCAGGCCCTCCTGTCTTCCGCTGTCCGCTGAAGTTTGCTCAATTTCATATTTGTTGCATCAATGACACTGTCTAACCACTGTTATTACATAAGATGAACTGTTATTACATAAGATGAATTGTTTACTTTCATATGAACTAGCAAAGAAATTGACTTTTGCTAAACAGAACTTCTTTGAAAATGCTAATAAACTGACAAGATGGTTGGCCTACCAAGTTAGGCAACAGAAGGAAAAAGCATATATAAAAACTTTAAGAAAAAAGAATGGAGAAGAAGTAAACAGGATACAAGACTTAAAGAATATAGTGGAAAACTTTTACAAAGATCTCTACAAAAAGACAGATACAAGTATAGAGCAAGTAAATCAATATTTAGAGAAGCATCAAGTTAAAAAAATTACTGAGGAGCAAAGAAAAACATTTAATCAGCCTATTATGATGATGGAGATGGTGGAAGCAGTGAAAAGACAGAATAGGGGCAAAGCACCTGGACCGGATGGTTTACCTGCAGAATTTTACTTGGTATTCGAAGAACAACTACTCCCACAGCTTAAAGAGATTTGTAAGAAAATGATGGAAGGAGAAGAGATCCCAAATTCATGGTGAGAGGCAACAATGGCTGAGTTCAGACTGGCAGTTTGCCCCAGTAGGGACCCGGGCCAGCGACAATTCAATTCCGGAGTAAATTGGGCATCCCCCAGCCGTAGCCAACCATGCTGTTGTGCTTCACCGCCGGATTAAAAAGATATCTCATAAAACTGGTAGCAAATCCGAAAGCCCATGTGTGGCGTGTGTTTCTCCGCTTTCAGGAAGTCTGAACGCGCAGCTGAAAAGCCGGGAGCAACTGGTGTTGGGCAGAAGGCAGCAGCGATATGATTGGCTGTGCTCTGCTCTACTGCCCAATGCGATGCCGTCACTGTGGGGTCCTCCCCCAGTACACCCTTACACCCACAGCTGAATTAATGGGGAAACACCGAATACAGCGTGCCCCCTGGCACGGCAGTCTGAACGCTCCCGCCCAGCTCCGCCCCGTATTTTCCGGCAGCGGCCCGGGCTGTGTGAATGGGAAAACCCAGAACAGTTTATTCCAGGGCTTTTTTGCCACGACTGGCTACCGGAGCAAACTGCCAGTCTGAACTCAGCCAATATCTCTAATACATAAGCCGAACACGGATGAAAAGGAAATTAAGAACTACAGGCCAATCTCCTTATTAAATGCAGATTACAAGATTTTCGCTTCCATTATAGTGGATAGATTAAAGAGAATGTTGGCAAAAACAATACATAGAGATCAAGCGGGATTCCTACCTAAAAGACAAATAAAAAATAATCTAAGATGTATTTTGGATGTAATAGAATATTATGAAGCACAACCCGAAAAGGTAATGGCTTTAATCTTTTTAGATGCTGAGAAGGCCTTTGATAATCTGAGTTGGCTCTTTGTAATGGAAACTTTGAGGAAAGCCGAGGCGGGACCCGCATTTATTCAGATGATTCAAGCTATATATACGAGACAAACTGCTTCGGTTATGATTAATGGCGATTGTATGGAAAAATTTGAAATACAAAAAGGAACAAGACAAGGGTGCCCTTTGTCACCATTATTGTATATTTTTGCATTGGAGATATTAAATGAAACGATAAGACATAGTGAAAAGATTAGGGGACTGAAGGTGAGTGGAGAAGAATATAAACTTTTAGCCTTTGTGGATGACCTTGTATTTATACTTGAGGATCCATTCTCCTCAATCTCCGATTTGAATAAAATGTTGTGGGAATATGGTCAAGTGGCAGGGCTGAAAATTAATATAAACAAGACAAATTATGACTAAGAACATGAGGATGGAACAGAAATATGTTACAAGAGGCTTTGGGCTATCAACTATGTGATAAAGTGAAATATTTGGGAATTAACCTAACAAACAAATGTAGTGCATTACAAGAAAACAACTACAAAGAACTGCTGAAAGTGACAAAGCAAGATTTAGAAAGGTGGAAGGATTTACAAATACAATTGATGAGACGAATAGTCCTTGTCAAAATGAGCATTTTACCAAGGTGGGTCTTCCTATTTCAGACAATTCCGATATTGCAAAACTATGGTATATTCAAAGAGTTAGATAGGACTATTTCAAAGTTTATCTGGCAAGGAAAATGACCAAGACTCAGGCTGAAAGCGTTACAGGATCTAAAAGAAAGAGGTAGATTTGGGCTTTCAAATTGGACATTATATTATAGATTAGCGGCATTAGCCTGGATTAGAGAGTGGATTATGCTGGAGGAAAGGAGGATATTAAGATAGGAAGGCCATGACTTAATGATGGGTTGGCATGCATTTCTTTGGTATGGAAAGGCCTCCACACATAAATATTTTAAGCAACATTGGTTGCAGGCATCATTAATGAAAATGTGGGAGGTCATACAAAAGAGTTGGTTTATAAGGACCTCTAAATTGACTGTGCCATTGGGAGCATTTACTTTACCCAGGTTATATGACGAAGATCCGCCAAAGAGATATATGGATATACTGGACTCAAGGAATGAGCTTAAATTAGAGGAAGACTTATCATGGTGGCAGAGAGCACAGATAGAATCTAGATATGTTAAGGATAAGAAGATTGGATTTAATGAGAAACTTACAGAGATGGAAAAGGTTTTGAGTGCACCAGAGGAGAAATTTATAAGGAAAGTGTACATATTACTCTTAAAAGAAATGATAGCAGATGAAATTGTTAAAAGTAATATGATTCAGTGGGCCCAGAACCTAGTCTGTAATACTCAACTTGAACAATGGGATCAGATATGGAGTAAAAATGTTAAAATAACTAAAGCTGTATCTTATAGAGAAAATATGTATAAGATGTTTTATAGGTGGTACCTATAAAATCAAAGAGAATTGTGAAATATGATGATAAATGTGCTAACAAGTGTTGGAAATGTGAAAATAAGACAGGCTCGTTTTACCATATGTGGTGGAGTTGTGAAATTAGTAAAAAATACTAGATATAGGTACATAGGTTGATACAGAAAATTATAGGTAGAGCAATTCCATTTAAACCAGAGTTATTGCTTTTAGGTATACTACCTAAGGAGATGAATGGAGAAGATTGATATTTAATAATATACTTAACCATTGCAGCCAGGATTTTATATGCAAAATATTGGAGGACTACCCAAACACCATCAAAACAAGAACATATTGCCAAGATTTTGGAGGCAGCAGAGATGGATAAGCTGACCTTGATTTTGAAAGGACATACAGAAGTCACCTTCCAGAACACTTGGTCACGATTCTATGAGTGGTACAATTCAAGCAAGTAGGAGGTGTTAAAAGTAATTGTATAGCAGTTAGAAAAATCGAAATGTAAATAGACGGAATGATGTAAAAGATACATAAAAGGAAAAGGTTATTTGAGGTAATAATAGATATGGCATATTGAAGATGATGAAGAAACTTTAGAGAGCACCCCCGCACATGTTGCATGTTGTGTTGTGATGTTTTTTGTGTATATTGTACTGTACTGTACTGTATTGTATTGTTGTTTGGAAAACTAAATAAAAGTCTGTCCTTAGGGGCAGTTTTTTTTTTTTTTAAAAGTGTTATGTAGGTAGAATGAACATGCAAATAGAACTGTTGTGCTGTGCACCTCTCTTGCCTACACATGCCCATTGGAACATCGAGAGAGCCAATGTGCAGAGAAGCTTATACACATCGGTTTCTTATTGTGTGATCTGGAACCCGGGGGGGGGGAGGGGTTTTTTAATGTGTGGACAGCTGTACATCTGTATGTATATGGCTTTAGCATGTATATTCTAATGGACATTCATAGATCAGGGCAGAGCTTTCCACTCTGATTTCTACAGACCTGATCTTCTACTCACATAGAACATCTGATTTTTTGTTGTTGTTAATGATTATAACAATGGTTAAAATGGTAACAACAATAGTTGTTCTTTGCTTATTATCGTGATAGCACTATGAGTGCAAGTCCTGCTGAATTCAGTAGAAACTTTCAGGCCCACAAGATTTTGGGCATATGACCTTCCGAGAGTCAAAGCTCCCTTCATCACCCACTAGTTGGAATCCAGAAAATCCTGTTGGTCTCTAAGGTACTACTGGGCTCAAACCCAGCTGTTCTACTGCAGACCAATATGGCTACCCTCTGGATTCAGTAGGACTCACTCCTGACTTAACATGCGTAGGATTATGCTTATGATAGTCATAGGAAAGCTTCCCGAGAAATCTCTAGTTTTTAATATTTTAAATGATATACCTTTTACCTTCTTTATGTAAACAATTTTCACTGGCTGGTTTGATCAGAATGTATAAATTCTTTTTTGGCATGAGCAAATTCTGTTATTCTGGTAACTTACTTTTCCAGCACATTGTTCTTGAGCCTGTTGTTCACATGGAAAGTATTCTTTATTGAACTGAGCCCAGGTATGCCCTTTTCACAGGTTGATACTTTTAATTTAGTTGACTTGATGCTATTAATTTTGCCATCTTGGATAGAAAGGATTAAAGGTGCCTTAGGGATAACACTCTTTTCATTCTAATAAAAAATCCTGATTAGTATGGGGGGGGGAGAGAAGGATTTCTCTTCCCTTTCCCCCTCCTCTCCTTACCTAACTCTCATTTTCTTTCTCTGAGCAGAATTGGGCAAAACAGCATGTTCCACTTGTCTAAGATTTTGTTGAACTGGCATTGATTCTATGGTGGTGCATGACTGCATGTATTACAATAGGGTACCCATGCAGAGGACTGTATATCTGTTGGTACAGACAGAAACTCTTTTTCAGAGATTAGAAGAACTGAAAGATGCAACAGATTTTTTTGGGGGGAGATTTATAGTACTTATTTGCTGTATGTAGTGGTAGTGGTGGTGGTTGTACAACCTCTGATTATTTCATCTCAGTTGGTTGCAATGCAAAAGAATATAATAAAGAAGCAGCAGCAATGTCATGAAGCTAAACTACAAAAACTCAAATATTTTCAGTGCACATCCCCAGTTCTGCATAGTCAGGACTTCTATCTCATCACCATCTAATATATAGGTGCTTGTCCTGAGCCCCTTGTGCATGTCTAGAAGCTTAGGAATTAACATACCTCTTTTTAACTAGGGAGGCTGCCAATTTCACCATGAACATCTTTGACAGTTGAACTTACTGTGTTTGAAAGTTTAAGTCAGATGTGAGCCGATCACCCAGCCTGTTTGGTTCTTGATGAAAAGATGTGAATGCCTGGCAGACAGTTTTGCACTGGGGCTTTGCAAAACTGCACATGTGCAAATAGGATGCCAATTCAAACAGATAGGCAGCCATAAGGGTCACTAGGGCCTGCTTAGACAAACACCAAAGGTTAGGGTTTTTATTAAAACACAACTTATTTATTATTCATTTATATGATTCGAGACTGATTTAATTGTCTTTAAACAATTGCCTGCTGAGTGAGTGGAGGAGTTATTTAGCAAGGACAGGGGTAGATAGTAGAAATTTGGGCTATAAGGGGACATGCATGCTCAAAAAGCCAATTGTGCTCTACAGCTTGGTTAGGAAAGAATATCGTGAAGGAACCTGCTGAATAGCCACCAATGGGTTGACAAACAGTTGAACTGGTCATTGAAAAAGCAGCTCCCTGTTCTTACATAAGAACATAAGAGAAGCCAATGTTGGATTAGGCCAATGGCCCATCTAGACCAACATTCTGTCGCACAGTGGCCAAAAATATCAGGTGCCACCAGGAGGTCCAGCAGTGGGGCCAGGACACTAGAAGCCCTCCCACTGTTGCCTGGTTCTTGACCGGTGAACAGGAAGTGAGCCAAACTGGTGAGTGCTCAAGCATTATTATTCTCAACTCCTATACTATCCTGACATTTGTCTTGCCATACTAGTGACAAATATATCATTCTTTATTCATGGAACATAAAGCAACCGCACTACCATCACACCCTGACTGCCCTGGCGGTGGGGTTTTTTTGCTCAGCCATCATGCTACTGCTGTTGGGATGCTCACCAGAGGCCTTAGAAGAGAGGGGAGGTGGTTAGCTCACACTGGTCCTCCTCCTCCCAGCTGGAGCACCTTCTGCCACAGTTTTGACACCCAACATTTTTTCTCCCTGGCCTCCTTTGATCCTCCCAGCCTCCTCTTGGGGGGGTCACTCTGCCCTCTCCCAGTGGAGCCTGCCCCTGCCTATCACCTGTGGGCCATCTCCATTGGCCTGGGCCAGCTTCCATGTGTGTGAGGGGGCCCCCTTCCTACCATCCTCCAGCTGGAACCATGCTTCTCACAGTCCCAGTTGCATCCTGGCCAGGGAGGGGTGAGGTTGCACCACCTTTGAAGCCATGGCTGGCCTCCTGGCACCCTTCAGGCAGACCTGCTTCCAGCCCTCCAGCGCCCTGGCCCTGGAAGTTCTGGCATTGGCCAGCTCCTCCTCTGTTGGCTCTACAGCTGGCTGCCTCCACTGTGTAAACTCTGCAGCTGGCCCTGGCAGCGTGGGCTCTGCTGTGAGCCTGGGCTGTACACTGCCCCCCTCAGCTCCTCTGGACTCCCCTCTCTCTCTGCCACCCTGTTTCAACTGCTGACAGCACTACCGCCAATGCCGCTGGTCCTTATGACCTCACCCTTGCAGCCGCTGTTGTTTGACATCCTGTAAGTTGTCCTGCCAGGGGGCAGCCTCTCCTGGAGGTTGGGTGCTGATGGGTCAGGGACATGGCTGTTGGAGGCAAGGGTGCTGGTGGCATTTTCTTCCCATGGCTCTGCTGCTGGCCCTGAACAACTACATTCATGATTATATAGAATCTTGTATTTTATTCAGATCTCTCTCTTTTTCATTGCACAATACTCTGCTTAGAGTATGAACCCTTGAGAAAGAAGTAAACTTCCCTCTATATATCTTAATTTTAACCCAATCTTTTGAGTCAGTGTAAAGTTTATAGTCAATAAGGCCATGTGCACCCCAAAAAATTTTTCTCCTCATGAACATAAGAACATAAGAGAAGCCAATGTTGAATCAGGCCAATGGCCCATCTAGTCCAACACTCTGTCACACAGCGGCCAAAATATACCAGGTGCCATCAGGAGGTCCAGCAGTGGGGCCAGGGCACCAGAAGCCCTCCCACTGCTGCCCCCTCCAGCACCAAGAATAGAGTGCATCACCTGCCCCAGACTGAGAGTTCTCATTCTATACCCTGTGGCTAATAGCCACTGGTGGACTTCTGCTCCATATGTTTATCTAATTTCCTCTTGAAACTGTCCATGCTTGCAGCTGCCACGACCTCCTGTGGCAGTGAATTCCATATGTTAATCACTCTTTGGGTGAAGAAGTATTTCCTTTTATCTGTTCTAACCCGACTGCTCAGCAATTTCATAGAGTGCCCACGAGTTCTTGTATTGTGAGAAAGGGAGAAAAGTACTTCTTTCTCAACCTGCTCAATCCCATTCATAATCTTATAAACCTCGATCATGGATTCTGTGACAGTACTTGTCTTTTATTTTGTGTGGTTAGGTATGATGTGGTTTTAAATTACTTGTTGTTTCTTTCTCACTCAAAGTATGTAATGCTACCACCAGCAATTTAATTAGTCTTTAATTAATCTTTCCCACAGTATTGTGCCCAAGCTCTTAAAGCTCCTTTGTTGGACTATGTGGTTCTGAGGATAAGACTCTGGGTTAACAATAAACAAGATAAAACTGTATTGATATAAGAAGCGTATTGGTTACAAGATGCTTTGTTAAGTTGCTCAGTAAAATCTTTCCTTTTTTACTCAGATCTCTGTCAGCTTCCCCCCACACACACACTCTTATAACACTCTGACAATATTAGATTTTGCCTAAGTTGCCCCCGAAGTATTTTTTTTCTCCTTTAGAATATTGCCTTTCACAGCACCTCTATCTATATATCTAGTTCCCAAGTTGCCCCCTGAGTGCAGATATCTAAATCTGCACATTGGGGGCACCTGGGGAGCAGGGAGATTTTTCTGCGCATGTGGGGCAGTTCCCAGGTGTGCAGAAAAATCTGAAAACTTTGAAAAAATACAGGGGGGGTATTTAAATCCCAAAAAAGTTAAACATTCCCTGCGCATGTGTAGGGAACGCTCTGAGAAATCTGCGGTGGGCCAGTGGTTGGAAGTCATTCAGGCCTCACCACAGGAGTGGAGGGGGAGGAAAGGAGATTGGCGGTGGCAGTGGAGGAGATTGCTGAAGGGGTGATTGGTGGGCCTGGAGGCTGGAAGCCGCTTGGCCCTTGCCACCAGAGTCGGGAGTGGTGGAGGAGATCAGCGAGGCCGCTTAGGCCTTGCTGCCAGAGCCAGGGGGAAGAGTTTGGTGAGGCCCGGCAGCTGGCAGCCGCTCGGGCCTCGCCACTGGAGCCAGGGGTTGTGGTGGAGGGGTGGTGGAGGAGACCAGAGACAGGGGGGAATCAGCGGACTTGGTGGCTGGCAGCCGCTCAGGCCACGCCGCCAGTGTCCGGGGATGGGGGGAAGGCTTACCTGCTGCTTCTGCTTCCTCCTCCTCCTGCTCTGCATGGAGCTCTTCTCTCCCCGCCCCCCCCGTGAGTATCGCGGGTCCCCTTTCTTGTATGATTCTAATTGGAAGACTGCTTCTCAGACTCTTGTGTAGATTGACCACAACTGACAGCTGCTGACTTCTGACTGAACACTGCCTTCTCTTTCTCCACACACACACATCATAGCTCTGCCCATACACTCTCAGTCACCAGCCAATCACCTCACTCACTCTTCTCCCTCTTTCACCCTCTTGTTCTTCTGATGCTTACCAACCATTTAAAGAAACACACACATATAACTTGAAATCATTACAGATTCCCTTCCCTTCTTACATGTGCAGAAGGATTTAGTAGGGAACAAAAACCTATAGACAATACCTGGCCATGCAATTATGAATTGGGGCCACCCTTACACTCAGCATGGAGACCAGCCCATAGTTGTATGCAAGAATTTCTGGCTTGGGCTGATGTCTAAATGAAACTTGGTGACTATCTTATTTATGTTAATTGTTATCTCTGTTATGAAGGGTTCCAGGTGCTATGTCATTAAAGCAAGAAGCTAGTATTTACCTACAATTAAATAACTCTGTTTACAATAATAAGAAAGAAATCTCTGAATAAATGTCTATCAGTGCCTGGTACATACAAAGTTAGTATCATTACAGTGGTAAACCTATGAAATGCTAATAAGGCTTTGTGTACTTTCTAAGCATTTTAATGTTTAAAGAGGTCTTGCTTAGTAAATAAGCCTTCTCCTGAAGCATCCTGCAATATTCATCTTCTGTTCAGATCATTATGCCCCATATAGCCCAATCCTTATGTATGTATAATGTTGTTTGGGGTGTGTGTTGTTTTAACAAGGGGAGCATAACATTTGCTTTCAGAATTAGACTTTAAAATTGGCTCTATTATTAAGTCAAATGTAATGAAACTGTGTCTTTTTACTACTCTTGTCAGTAACTGGACCAAGCATATTAATGGGGTGTCCAAATTGATTGCAGGGAAAGCAGAAGGATACCCTCAGGATATCATAAACAAAGCATGCATGATGGCACTGCTGGCTCCTCTTGACAAAGCCATGCTGAGTTGAAACTCTTTGCAGAGACTTTTGGGTTTCTGCTGGCATTCTAAATCATATAGAACTCTTGAGGTTTTCCCCACATTAACACATTCAAGATGGAAAACTTTTTGTTTGTCTTGAATATATATCCTTCACTGTAGCTCACCATTCAAATTGCCTCTTATACCATGCAGGCATGCACATTCATTTCCAGACTGAACAAATCCACGGACTGGGGCCACATGGATCTTTCTTCAAACTTGGGGCATTCCTCAGGTTTGCAGAAAAATCTTAAATTAAAAAAAAGAGAGAGGGGGGGATTTAACCCCCACATACAATTGAATTCCCAGCTCATGTACAGAGAATGTACTTGCTCCAGCTCAGTGGTGGCAGCCACCAGCCACAGGTTCAGGCTGGAAGCCGCTCCAGGCTAGGTGGCAGTGAAAGCCAGCAAGTGCTGAGAGCCTGGGTGTGGCAGAGAATATATCTGCTGCAGGCCTAGCCACAGCAGAGAAGGATACCAGCCACTGCTCTGGGCCTGGACATGGCATTAGCAAATGCCAGCAGCCCCTGCAGGCCAGGGTGTTGCAGCAGCTGATGCCAGCAGCTACCCCAGACCCAAGCATGGTTGCAGTGTATGCTGACTCTCCTGTGACCTGAGTGTGGTGGTGGATGCCGGCAGCCACAGCAAGCCCAGGTATGGTGGAGGAAAATTCTGGTAACTGAGCTCCATGGTGAATGGTGGGGCCTGGAGCCTCACCAGGCTCGGCCTTGGGGGGGGGTATGGGATTCCCCCTCAAGTCTTGCAGCACCACCATTGAGCCCTAAGGAGGGAATCAGCAGCAGTGGGGGAGATGGATTCACCCCCCTCATATTACGAGTTCTCACTTGCATATTCTAATAGCCACATGCAAGCTCAGTTTGTATATCCATCACTTTGGACAATGGATTAAAAAAAGTGATATCTGTCTAGTAGAACTGATGAAAATGTCAGAGCCACCTGCACCTTTCATGAAAAAGCAGAGACTCAAATTAAACCCGAACTTCATCCATGTTACTGCCTTTCCATCTGGGTGACTATCCTGATAATGTAGTTCAGGCTTCATATATTATTAACTAATTAATTAGATTCTAGCCTTGTGTTGAAACCCTTTGAAATGAAAACTCCCCTCCTATTTAAAGATAGTTCACTGAGCAGATGAAGGGTTATGGAAGAAAGCACTCCAAAGCAGACTGACATTTTCTTTTCCCTTTGCCATAATTATAGGTTACATCAGATTGAACATTCCTGAGTGCTTCACAACTTAATGCCCACACATCACAGAAACATTCTCCCCGGGGAATAGATTTACTTGTTAGATTTTATGTGTTATTTTATTAAAAAGTAGATGGAAAGTTTATTCACTGAACTCTCAGTGCATCCGTTTACAGAAATGAGATCAAGATCTGTTCTAGTTGTTACATATGTTTCTTAGGGGAGAAAAGTGAGATATAGATACTTAAAATTTAAAAATGTATAAATGTAAGATTCGATGCCTAAACTGTTAATAATATGTTCTTGTATAGAGAATCATTCATATGAATCACAGCAGCAATTTCATATACCCCAGCAATGTGAATTGAGTTTGATTGATGCTTCAGACATCTCAACAGAACCTTTATGCATAATGTAACACTGGTCTTCTGTAGGCCTATAGCAATGCACACAATTCATAGCAGAGTTTGACTTGAACATACATAAGAACATATGAAACTGCCTGCTACTGAATGAGACCCTTGGTCTGCTGAAGTCAGTACAGCCTACTCTGACTGTCAGGTTCTCAGGAAGAAGCATTTCATATCACCTCCTACCTAATCTGTTTCAACTGGAGATACCAAGGGACCTTTGGCATACAAAACAGATGCTCTGCCACTGAGCCACAGCCCCAACCCCTTGCCACATCCTCAGCTCCTGAGCTACTGTTTGGTCCACATGAAAAAACAAACTCCCCTATCAAAGAAACAAACAAATGAGAAAAAACCCTGGCAAGTGTACTTGATATGTAGCAAGGTACAGACAAACTAACTCTGAATTTCAATTTAGGTACAGATTACATCTATTGTTACTGCTTTACAGTGAATTAAAAACTGACAGTATATTTTCAAAGCAGATAATATTGGAATCTGACATTAGAGTGCTCATATATGTAGGCCACATGCACAAGTCTACATAGTTATTTGAACATAACAGCCAACTCAGATAATAAATGAAGTAGCAATTGGAGAATTCCCTTGGCTTGCCTTGTAATTACCTTGATTACTCTGACCTTCGTTGAAGAATAATCAAGAAATTATTTCTTTTTGCTAAGAGTTGTTTGACAAAGTTAAGAACATTGGGGTACCTGCCTACTCCTTCTTCTCCAAACCTACATACTCTTGTGAAGGGTGGCAATCAACAGCTAAGAGGTCCAGGCAGTCTTGGTGAGGGGCAGTGTTCCCTCTAAGCTGAGTTGGTGTGAGCTAGCTCACACTTTTTTAGCCTCTAGCTCACACATTTTTGTCTTAGGACAGGAAGGGATGGCTACAGCGCAAACTAATTTATGCAGTGGCCAAATCGCTCGCTCACAACTTTCATGCCAGTGGCTCACAAAGTAGAATTTTTGCTCACAAGACTCCATGGCTTAGAGGGAGCATTGGTCATGGGAGTCCATAGATCCCAGAGAACTTGGAAACGGTAGTTTCTAATGCTTCCCTGCCTAACAGATGCTCCTTTTTGCCACTTTCCATGTCTGTTCATTAGGATAATTTTGCTTGGTAAAGTGATAGGATTGACAGGGTTGGGCTACAAGCCCCTTACATCTGGGCTCGAACTCTGGGGAAGTTATGGGGTCAAGGAACACAAGCTTGAGAAAAACACTTGAGATGACCATTATGAGCTCTGTCATTTTGTAGTGCAGGTATCTGATCAGTATTGCTAACAACCAGTAAGCCAAAGTGCACAGTTAGAAAACAGTGTGATATATCTGTTACTGGGCCCTGCCCTGGATGGTCTTGGAAGTTAAGCTAGCTCCTATTTAATACTTGGATGGGAGACCACCAAGCCCACTCAGGAGCTGATCCTGCAGGTAGAGTTCTCCCCACAGGCTTGGCTGGGGCTCTCCAAAGGAGGAAAGGCATTTAAAGGGATCATGATCCCTTTAAATGCCTTTTGGAAGCCACGGGTGAACTCCAAATGCATTTAAAGGGTTCATGGTCCCTTTAAATGCCTTCTCGAAGCAGTGAGTTCACCCAGAAGGTGTTTAAACACCTTTTATTTTCAGATTTTGGGTGGTTCTGAAAAATCCCAAATATTTTGGGATTTTTTGAGTCAGCCATTTTCGGGTAGCTGAATAAATACTGGGCTCTATATCTGGCTAAAAAAAATCTGGAATATACCAAAAAAGTATTTTACTGATTGGGAGGGGGGCTTGATATAGTCCAAATGCACACACCTAGAAAAGAGTGCTCAGAAAAAAGATCAGTAGGATCCCCCCCCTCATATTTTTGCATTATCTGTTCCACTTGCAGAATGTCTCCTAGAAGACAGAGGGAATCATTTTTCAAGTTTTCTCCTCCCTGTTAACCAGCCTACTCAGTTCCTAAGGGCTCTCCAACACTTAAGAGAAGTTGTCTGAGGAGCTCAGTGGGCTGGAGTGGGAAGAGTGGAGAAATTGGACTTGTGAACTTCTATTCATAGGATTCATCTCAATGTAAAAATAATGAATGAAAATACTTACAGCACCAAAAAAATGTTCTTCTTGGAAATGTTTCCCCCTAATTAGAATGAAACACAGATTTTACTTGGGAAGATCAATCATGCTAGTGATGACGGCAAAAGCACCTGTCTCTTTCTCTTATGGGGCCACTTTTGAGATTTGTTACCAAGCATCATCTGAAAATTAAACATCTTATATAGCATTGTCTTGTGAAACCAATCAAATCAATTAGGGAGAAAGGAATATCGGAGAATTCAAAATGTACAGGATCACTTCCAAAGATGGAATACATATTTATTGTAGTATGTCACAAATCCTTCTATAAACAATATGGCCAATATGTACAAAGAAAAAGAGTGAAATTACAGGTGAACTTATGTAGCCTTTCCTAAGAGGCTGGACAGGACTGTAAAGCACAACTTGTGTTTAATGAGCAACATTGAAAACAATGCTGAACTTCATATATATCAGTGTAATACAGGGATAAATTGCCCAGATGGAGAGTTAGAAGACAATAAAGAATGCTAAGAAATATCATCCTTAATCTGAGATATTGTGAACCTTCCACTTCTATCTCTAACCATCTAAAATAAAGTAAAATATTATTGTGCTGCTTGCTGAACCCCTGCAGCTCCCATGAAAGGGAACGGAAGGCTCATTAAACTGTCTAGGTAGATCTTTTCTTTGTGTTTTATTTCCTGCATGATTCAATAGTTTCATCCACATTTTTATAACCCTAATATAATTGATTTCAATAAGATTTGCTGTACAGTTGAAAATAGGGTCTGCTTTTTTTAGGTGCCTAAATATGGATGTCACTACAAAGGAAAAAGGAATAGAAAAGAAACACACACACACACACACACAGAGAGAGAGAGAGAGAGAGAGAGAGAGAGAGAGAGAGAGAGAGAGAGAGAGAGAGAGAGAGAAGCAGAATCTAACTTGGTAGGGTTGTGGGAGATCCATGATCTGATCTTCTCAGTATTTTTAAAAATATAAATATCAGCTCCTAGGGGCTGTAATTCAGATCAGGGCTGCAGCAGGGGACAGATGGGGCAACTCTCCTATTGCAACATGGGTACTCCAATTGAACCATGCCATTCTATACGTTGTTTGGTGTAGTGGTTAAGTGTGCAGACTCTGGGAGAACCGGGTCTGATTCCCCACTCTTCCATATGCAGCTACTGGATGACCTTGGGCAAGCCATAGTTCTGTCAGAGTTGTTCTGTCAACGGCAATTCTCAAAAGAGCTCTCTCAGCCTCAAAGGATGTCTGTTGTGGGGAGGGGAAGGAAAAGGAGTTTGTATGCCACTCTAAGACTCCAAGTGAAGGGCAGGGTATAAATTCAATCTCCTCCTCCTCTTCCTCCTCCTCCTCCTGTTATCAGCCATTTTTTTAAGGAAAAAGATGGTGACCTGTCTATTGGCCATTTTTCTCCCTCAAGACTCAAAAACAGTAGGAGATAGGGAGGCTTGATTGGAAAAAATTATGCAAGGGAGGAAGGCCACAAACCCTACCCCTTCATGTGATCCCAATCTGATCTAATGGCCTGAGTGGCTGCTATTTCATTTTTTTTTAATGTTGGGAATATTTAATCATGGGACTTGTAGCATCTGTACTTAGTTCTTCAGGCAACGTGTACACAAAAGGCCAGAAGGGATTGTTGACGGAGCCATTGAGCTTGAGACTTTGCAGTGCCTTCCAAAGCCTAGGGACAGCCTTGTAAATCCATTGATTTCAATTAATTCAGATGAGTGTAACTCTGCATAGGAATGCACTGTTAGTTTCCTGTGCTGTACATGCTGCCATAAAGAAGAAGGAAAGTGTCAATTTTATATCACACTCTTTACTACCCAAAGGAGTCTCAGAGAAGCTTATAATTGCCTTCCCAGCAGCCCAGCCTTCTATGACATCTGGAGATATTCAGAGATATGGAAAAGGTGGTCATGGACTAATAAAAATACATTTAATTTCGTTAGAAGTGAAAGCATTGCCAGTATTCCTATTTGGAAGGAAGGATTCTTGAATCAGCTTGCTCCTAGCTTCCTTTCTTATGTAGTAAGAGACTTGACTCACTTGCATCAACTGGAGAACCAGTGCCTGCCTATAGTGCAGGGGCCCGTGTTTGTCCACCCAACCACCTCCTCATTGGACTCATGCAGTTGTGCTAACCTGGCATAAAGGGCATGGAGTTCCCACTCACATACAGCCAAATGGATGCGTTTATGCAGGGCAGCTGCACCTGACATGCCAGCGGCACCCAACTTCTGCTTATATTCCTTGGCTTTCTCCATGGCCTCAATCTTGGCCACCAAATCCTGGAGGGAGAGGCCACCCTCATCCTCAGAGGATGAGATTCCTGGCAGCACGTGCTTGGGAGGTCACCTAGAGCACCGGCCCTCAGGGGTGCCCAACCACCTCCTCATTGGACTCATGCAGTTGTGCTAACCTGGCATAAAGGGCATGGAGTTCCCACTCACATACAGCCAAATGGATGCGTTTATGCAGGGCAGCTGCACCTGACATGCCAGCGGCACCCAACTTCTGCTTATATTCCTTGGCTTTCTCCATGGCCTCAATCTTGGCCACCAAATCCTGGAGGAGAGGCCACCCTCATCCTCAGAGGATGAGATTCCTGGCAGCACGTGCTTGGGAGGTCACCTAGAGCACCGGCCCTCAGGGGTGCCAAATGGCACCCTGAAAGCCCCCACTGCCCTAACCGGGCACCTGGCCAGGCACAGGAGGCGGCAGCGCAGCTCACCTGCCCACACACCCACCCTGGGGGGAGAGGTGGGGTGGCATGGCAACAGCCAGCAGGGACTCTCCCCACCACCACCGCCAGTCTAAGCGCCTGGCCAGGGCGCCTCCTGAGCCCTGGGGGGGAGAGGCAGGGCAACATGGCGGTGGCCAGCAGGGACTCTCCCTGCCACCGCCGCCAGTCAGCACCCGGCCGGGGCACCTCCTGAGCCCTGGGTGGGGCTTTACATTCCAAGGAAGCGTGTTTAAGGTGTGAGCGACAAAGAATCCTCACTCCTAGAAGGGGACGCATCAAAGTTAACTTTGGGCAGGCAGTCGGGAGAACCCATGTATCGGAGCTGAATGTATTACAGGCTTGTCAATTTTCTTGAAGTGTCTTTTTCCGGGGTTTTGTTTATTTTTTTTGGACCCGAGGAAATGGCCAAGCCTGCAGTTTCTCCTCCTCCCAAATCCAGACAAGAGAATCCTGGAGTATGGTCCTGGCCAGCTTGCCCATGGCCGGGCGATGGTTGCAGGCAACTGCAGGCGCTGGGACCTTGTCAGAGCCAAACAAGTCTGTGTTGTGTCTGAACTAACAATCGGGCAGCCCTTTGCCCCCCCCCGCCCACCCGTGCCTTGCAACCCTTTCTGCGCACGCATTCTCCCTTCCTCAGTGCCGGAAAAGTTAGACAGGAACGGGGCCGGTTTCATTCGGGGAGGGGATGGGGTCGCATGTTAGTCTTGGGCATGTTTAAGGTGCAGGAGGTCAGACACCCTTAAAACACCGTCCTTAAAATGCTGATGGTTGTGTCACGGAATGCGCCAGCGACCCAGGCTATAAGGTTCCAGCAGATGAGTGCCCTGCGGGAGGTGTGCGAACTGCACCCGCCACGATTCCACAGAAGTGAATAATGAATGGGCTTTGATTCGGAGCGTGCCACTGTGGAGGGAAGAGAGAGCGTGTTTTCTCTCCTGTGGTTCCACTGGGCACGGCAGACTCCAAAAGGAGAGCCTCACAGCTTTAGGAAAGCTGAAACTTTCTTGGCCGCCTCTCGGGGGCCACCATAGGGCTCCTTCCAGATCTTGCCGCAATACTTTTTGCACTGCTGGTCTGGAGGGAAGCGAACAATCCCAAGTCAATCCGCCCCGTCTCCCGCCCCCTGGTCCAGGACTCTTCCAATGCAACCCTCTGTAGAATTACAATGGGTTTAGACTGCAATGGGTTTAGACTGGTCTAGCTTGACACTGTTGGGTCGGCAGTGCTGCTGTGGTAAGCCCCACAGGAGGAGGAGGAGGAAGGCGGGCAGCCAGGGGAGAGGGAGGGGAGCGCCAGGCTGGGCGAGGAGGAAGGGCGCGGGGGGGGAATGTGGCAGAATGTTGCCGCCCCCCTTCCTCCTGGGAGCAGCCTGGAGGTTGGCAACCATGTAATTGGTTGGTGCACGGGGAGCGCGCCAGAAAGTAGCCTCGCCTAGGGTACAGAAAATCCTTGGGCCGGCCTTGTCACTTAGCTTGGCTCCCCTTCTTCTGTAAAACCTTCTTAGCTGGCATACTACAACCAGTGGGAGAGAATACATGATTAGAAAAACAACCCACCTTGCTTTGGTGCCTGTAACATGAACAAAGACAAGAAGCTGCCATATACTGAATCAACCCCTGGTTGATGTATATATTTTTAAATATATTGCTCCAGAATCCAAAACAGGAACAGTTATCTACTTAACCTTTGTGCTTATAGGGCCAATAGGGAGTATTTGAGAACTCACCCATCTCTGCCTGGTCATCCGGCACTGCTCCCATTCCATCGCCTGCAGACTGGGCATCCTCTTTGTCTGTGCTGACCCTCAATAGGCTTCCCCGTCCCTCATGACTCAGCTGTATTCATTTTTATTTTGCAGGATTTCTATATGCATGACAATTTTATCCTTAATAATGCTTTCCAACAATTTACCTGGAACAGATGTTAAGCTTAGCTAACCAGCCTATAATTCCACAGAACCAATTATTTAAAAAATTGGAGTTACATCGGCCACTCTCCAGACCCCAGTGCAGAAGCTGATCTTAGGGACATGTTGCATATCTTAGTCAGAAGATCAGCAATTTCACATTCGAGTTCTTTAAGAAACATAGGATGGAGCTGATCCTGGTGATTTGTTAGTTTGCAGTTCTATAACTTCCTCCTGTTATCACTTTTTGCCTAAATTCCATATCTTTTCCTTCTGAAAACATCCATTCAGGAACAGGTATCTGCTTTCTATATTCAGCAGTAAAGACATATGGGAAGAATTCATTTAGGTCCTCAGCAATCACCTCATCCTCTGTGAGTACTCCCTTAATTCCATTGCATCCAATGGTCCAACTGCATCCCTAACTGGATTCTTGCTCCTAATGTAGTTAAAGAATTCTTTATTGTTGCTCTCTATGCTTTTAGTGACATGTTCCTCATAGTCCTCTTTTGCATCCATGAATGTCTGCTTGCATATCCTTTGTGCAAGTTTGTGTTGGTTTTCATTGGCCTCATTTAGGTAAATCTTACAGTTTCTGAAGGAAGAGTTTTTCACTCTAATGGTTTCTCTCACCCTGCTTGTTAGCTTTGCTGAGACTTTGTACTACCTTTCCTGACCTGTGGTATACATTCTAACTGAGCCTCTAGTATTGAGGTTTTGAGTAATCCCCAAACATTTTTGAGAGGTTTTACCTCTTGACTTCCTTTCAACTTCTTCTTTTTTTTTTTACCGTATTAAACCTCTTAGAGAAATTTCCTCTTTTGAAGTCCAACATGACTGTGTTGGAATTCCCTGGCACTTTTTCACATACGTGTAAATCAAATTTAATGCCATTGTGATCACTGTTTCCAATTGGTTCAACCACCTCCACATCTTGCACTAGGTCCTGGGCAGCACCACTGAGGATTAAGTCCAGGATCAGTTCTCCTCTAGTGAGTTCCATGACCAGCTGTTCTAGAGCACAATCATTTATAATATCCAGGGGTCATTTCATAGAAAAAAGAGGTGCAGGAGCTCATTAGCATAACTCATTAGCATAACTCATTCGCATATGCCACAACCCGTGACATCACCGGAAGTGTGAAGGCAAAACCCACTGCTCAGGCTCCATTCGACTGTTTTGGATTGCTAGCTGTGGGGGGGAGGAGTGCACAGATCTGCCCTCAGAGAGGAGGGAGAGCTTGTACCTGAATAAACCTTGGTCTTAAAGGCGCCACTGAACTCTTTTGGATTGCAAGCTATGGGGTGGAGAGTGTGCAGATCTGCCATCACAGAGGAGGGAGAGCTTGTACCTGAATAAACCTTGGTCTTAAAGGTGCCACTGGACTCTTTTGGACGGCTGGCAAGCGCAGGAAAGTGTGTGGCTACTTGTGGGTCAAGGAGGGCAGCGTGGAGGATGTGCATGGCCTCGAGCAGGTAGGGGGCCAGGGTGGTGGCAGGGTAGAGGTGCTGGAGGAGGCATAGGAGGCCAGGGTGGAGCTCCTTGCAGGCCTTTTGGGAGTCACTGGGGCCTGCCTTGCAGAGGTGCCATGCCAGGGCCAGCATGAGGACGGGCAGAGCCTGGGTGGGCTGGGTGCCACAGCCCAGGCAGTGGTGGAGCAGCTTGAGGGCCAGCTCACTGCAGCGCCCTGCTGGGTTGGCCAGAGGGCTGGGAAAGGTGAGGGAGGCTGCTGGGAGCAGGGGGTGGGGCTTGCTGCATGTCCCAACCCCCTGGGCTTCCTACTGACAGAGCTTCATTCCTGTGTGCTCCTACAGGAAATGAGCCCTGATAATATCTAGAAATTTTACCTCTTTTGCATGACTGGAACATACATTTATACAGTCAATGTAAGTTAAAGTCACCCATTATTACAGCTCCCTCTCCTTTGGATGCCTCCCTTATTTCATTTTCCATCTCAAAATCACCCCGAGCATTTTGGTTAGGAGAGCGATTGCAAGTTCCTTTTACTAAATTACTTTTGTGGTCCAGTTTTTGTGGAGGAGTTGGCTCCTTTTAAGGTTTCTAGTTTTTTAGTCACAGTGCCCTCATTAATATACAGAACAACACCTTCTCTGTAAGTTCTTCCATGTCATTTCTATAGAGTTTGTATCCAGGGATGATCGTGTCCCACTGGTTCTCTCCCTTCCACCACATTTCTTGAAATCCCTTGATTTCAATGGACTCAGATTGGTTTAAATCTGCATAGGATTGTACTTTTAGGCTTCAAATCAATGGGCTTTACTTCTGAATTTACATGTTTAGAATTGCATTGTTATTGAGTTGGAAGCCTTCTAAATGTGCATACCAGATAAACAGAGATATAGCCTTCTAATTCAATGTGAAATCAATGAGCATAGAAAGGTGTAACTCTGGTTCAGATGGTGCTGTAAATAAGAGATAAATGTGAGCACATGTGATGCTTGCTACTAGGCTAGCTTCAACAGTTATTCTGGTCATCCCAAATATGTTAAACATGCAAGAAACATAAGAGCCAGAAAACAGATAGCTCAAACATGGAAACAAGTCACTTCAAAATAAACAAACAATCAAACAAAAACCAAAAGTGGCTATGTAAAGTATGGCATACATTGCTCATGGAAATACAAGGATATGTTGGAAAGAAAGAAATGGTAACAGACAACATTTGTAATAGCTGATCCTCTTTTATTAGTTTTTGAAACAAATATAATCCTTTATGTTGTGTATTAAGAGCACTGAGTGAACACTCATTGTTTGAGAGGCTTCTTGCAGCTACATTCAGATTGGCCGCTCTTGCTGAGCTGGCCGATCAGGTAACATCAGCTTGAATGTTGCCCTTACAAATAAGGGTTCAAAGTACCTATTTATGTATTGGTTTATGTGTATTTTGTGAGTGTGTTTAGGACTGGGGTTTCTGTATATAGTTGTAGCCTGCTGCACGTGTTGTTGTTGTTATGTTCCTGGATAAAAGAGCTATGCTGAAATCACGATAGCCTCTTGAACCCCCTAACTAACACTTCAGATATGGTTAACAATGAGGCATTAAAATGTGTGTGTGTGTGTGTTAAGTGCCATAAAGTCATTTCCAACTCACAGCAATCCTATGAATTAATGCCCCCAAAGTCCTATCATCAACAGCCTTGCTTGGATATTGCAAACTCCTTGACTCAATCCATCTCATGTTGGGTCTTCCTCTTTTCCTGCTGCCTTCAACTTTTCCTAGCATGGTTGTCTTTTTCAGTGACTCATCTTCTCATAACATGAGCAAAGTATGATAGCCTCAGCTTAAGTCATTTTAGCTTCTAGGGAGAGTTTGGGATTAATTTGCTCTAGAACCCACTTATTTGTCTTTTTGGTGGTCCATAATACCCATAAAACTCTCCTCCAACACCACACACACACACACCATTAGAAAGTCAGTGTTTGCAAAGAATTCAGATTGCCTTGTGAAATAAGAGAAAAATAGCATGTAAAGGAAGATTTTCAATATTCTTTTGGTTTTGTGTATTTAGCATGGTCTTGTACCATGGGTGGGAGATTAAAACAAGGAAGAAAAGAGATGCAAAAGGGCTGTTTGTGTTTACAAGTAAGAGCAAACAGGAAAAGATTATGTTCTTTTCTTTATTTAAAGTCTATTTCATTGATGTCGTAAACACAATATTTGCATTTTGGTGTTACAGATTAAAAAAGACTATAGTTGGCATGCGGCAGCTTGTGCCTGGTCTGTTTCTTTGAGCATTTATCCTTGCAATGGGTTTTATTGAGCAAAAATGTTCATAGCCAATCAGTCCACATAATCCCCCATGGCTTCAGTTTCAGATGGAGATGGAGGATTGATCTGTGTATGCACAGACTTCTGCGGAGCACTGTACTCCCCTGGTCACAAAGATCTGCCTTTCCTGAATGAATTGTGGCACAAGCATCTAAAGAGAAGTTGTGATTACCCCAGGGAGCCCTGTTACCATGTTCACAGTACAATACATGGCAATGGACAGACAGTCTCATTTGACTGATCAATGTGATAAGCTGTTGGATGCTAACAGTAATGTAAGTTTCAGGCACTGGGTTCTTTCCAAAGAGAAGCTAACAATACCTTTTTCCCTTTAATGCTGCTGTTGTTTTTAAAATCTTACGACAGTTGAAAATGTGGTATGAAGCCTTCAAAGCACCTGTTTCGGTCTCTAGATATAGGTGTATGTTATCAAGGTGAACTGGTAGACATAGGTAGTCTGGCTTATCTTTCCTGCTCTTTGTGTGACAGTTATCACATAGAGATGCTTTGCAACAGATTCTAGCCCACACAGCAATCTTAGCATGCTATCTAAATAACCTCCATCTCGTGAAATTTTCAAATCGCTACTGCCAGGAATATTTGTGGGTGGCATAGATACTCCACATGCAACGAGGATGATCCATGGGACAAGGCACTGTTCCCATTATAGCCACCAAGCACATCACATATTGTTCCATGCTGCTGTCATGTGGTATTTTGAATGCATATACTGGCCTTTAGGAAGCTTTTATATGTTACTTGGGAACTTGTGAGCTACTGCCACAATGTACTTGTTTCTGTGCCACAACCATCAGAACCAAAGTCACATGGGATGAACCAGTCCCACAGCTTCTAGCCTCTTTCTATACCACAATTATCTCCAGTAGCAGAAGAGACAGTGCTGACATGTACAGAAGTCATGGAATGGATTTCTCCCACAAGGCCTTGTATTTCTGGCTTCACAAAGCAGAATAAGAAGGAGCCATGATGCTCAGACAGGTAACATTATAGGGGACCTTCCAACCCAAGAGACTCTCTTTCAGGCATGCTCTCTCCCACAGTAACAAAGCTTGTTACCTATGATATTTTCTAGGCAGCACTACAATGAGTACTGAACTGATCCCATACTGCCTGTATGAGGTCATTACAGAAAAACTAGAAAAAAAAATTAACACCTGTTGTGCAAGAGAATGATAAGCTAATAAAAAAACAGATCAAATGTGGGTATTTGTGAAATACAAAATGTAGTCATCGTTTTCAGCACTGAACGGTGTTGTGAAATATGTAGACAATTATTAGCTGTTGTTTTCACAGATACTAGATACCCTTAATTCTTGTAGAAGACTGTGAAGTATCTTCCTCACTCTGGTAATGGGGCCTATATGACTTCTGTCATCCCCTTGCCTTTTACTTCAGGAGCCCAAACCTTTCCTGACAGATATAAAAGAATGGCACCGATAGTGTGATTTTATATAAAATGAGAAGTTTTATTCTTTATAAAAGGGTAGGGGAATGGGGAAATGGTTTTTCTTTTAAACAGAGGTCTAGCCTATTTGAGTCAGGCAAAACCTCTCTGCAGAGTCTTATCTGTCCCTCTGCTCTGTGACACCCTGTCACTGTATCACAGACTGAGAGTTTTCTCTCAGAAGGAAGCCACCAAAAGCCCCTTTTCAATAACTCTCTCTCAGAACAGAGCTCTTCCAACTCAACTCTCCCTCTCTCTCCTCAAGCTTCCAGCCACCAACTGCCTAACTGACCAGACCTCCCCCCCCCTTGGATACCTTCCGTTGCCATGGAGGCGGCTCACCAATCAGAGTGAGCCTCTGCCACTCCCTACATTCAGGGTGCGTTCAGACGTGCTGTTTGAGCCGTTTTCGGCACGGCTCAGAAACGGCTTTTACCTGCGCGTTCACACCCCCAACATCTGCCTACCGTCCCCAGCCGTCGCTTTCTGGAGCAAACCCCCTTTGAAATGGAGTATTTTGACACCACTTACCCAAGTGGTGTTTTCCATGATTCTCCGTTTCAAGCCGCACTTTTCCCTGTCTGATCGCTCCATCCAGCCACTTCTAGGTGCTTCAACCCCCCTCCCCTCTGGGAAGCTGCCTCCAGCTTCCGGTTTTAGCCCGCCATTTTTTTCCCCCCTTAGCGGTGTGCGCTTGAGTGGAGCTCTGCTCCTAAGTTAAATGAAAAAAAGCTTCACTGGTGCCTAATTTAGGCATTTAGACGAGTCCGGGATCTCAGGGAGGCCATTTTCGGGGAGACAATGTAAAAGGAGTCTTCATTTAAACTTTAAAGGGACCAGTTAAGATCGCTCTTCTGCGCACGCGCCAAACTTCCTGTTCGGGAGAGGGCTGCCTGTGCGCATGCTCAAAGGAGAGGGGAACCCCCCCACACACCTGCAGGAGGACGGCAGGGAGCTCCGAAGGAGGGAAGGAGGAAGTGAGTGTGATCGCGATTCTCCAGTTTTAAAAAAAAAACGCATCGTGCCGGAGCAGTTTAAACCGCTCCAGCACGCTGTCTAAACGCACCCTCAGACTGTTTTCTCGAAGTTCATCACAAAGACATTTTGGATGAGCTCCCAAACTGATCATGTATCAGCTGGCAGAGAATATTGCAGTGCAGCACCATCAACAAATAATTCTCCATAATCTGTTTTGTGCATGTTAATTTTGATTGTGCGTCAAGGAAATCATGATTGCACCATACGTGCTTCAATATAAAGGTAAATACTGTGCAAGAGCTAAATACTGTGTATTATAGTGGATTAAGCAATAAGCAGGTGTTTATTTTGTTGTGTAAGTGTTGACATGGATTTTGTGGGGTTTTTTGCAGAGGAAC
The DNA here is from genome assembly GCA_029375565.1 of Gekko gecko. Lineage (NCBI taxonomy): Eukaryota > Metazoa > Chordata > Lepidosauria > Squamata > Gekkonidae > Gekko > Gekko gecko. The sequence goes on from JAPDNY010000001.1 coordinate 214,034,333, forward strand.
AATGAGCTAAATACATACAAAATGTCTAATTAAAATAATCTTAAAGTAGACATGTATATCAAAACTAAAATCCTACACCCATATTGAATTTGCTTAGCCATTCAAATGTAAGAAAAATAGATGTATTATCAACATGGGCCAACCTTTTTTGGCACCTGAAACAAAAAAAAAATCCAAATTGCGCCAGTAAAATGTAACTCATATAACTATCAATTTGTCATTCTTTAATGAAGGCTTGAACAACATATGATCTATCGAGGAGAATATAGCCTTTGACTCATGTATAGTGTTTTACCAGAGACTCCATAAAAACCATGTTTTTTGCTGCCTGCCTGTGACTGCATAAAACAAGCTATAATACATTGCTGGTAGGCTATGTTCAGTTTAGTGGATTACAAGCTGTGCAGATTTATTTAAGGGACACACAAAATCCATTGAAGCCAACACGTTTAGAAGGATGCAATTCTGCTTAAGACTGCACAACCCCTCTCTCTCAGAATAGGGCTGTATATTTTTTCAGTTACCACTGTAGATAATGTATTTATTCAAAATCACAAAATCTAAGTATTCCAAATAAGACTTTTGTATCATATCTGTGCAGGAAAAAAAGTAGGGGTGAAACCAAATTGTGAAAGCTATCTGGTTTGATTCAAATAACACCATTTCTGTTTTATTTCTCACCTGGGAGAAATGAACCAATGATTCCATTTCTGTACCAGCAACTGAGTCAAAAGACAACATTATCTGAGTGAAAGTAGGTTTTATTAAATGGCTGCTCTGCATCATTTTAACTTATACCATGACTTTCAGAGTGCTTTGCAACTAAAGCCCGATCTGCATCTAGCATTTGCTCTGCTGTCTTACCAAACCCACACTGGAACAGAAATTCCCATCTACATTGCATGCCACTTTCACTTTGATTGAGTGCTGCATTTTATAGCAGCGTCCAGACTGCATGATGCTTTCACTTCGTTTGATCTCTGCTTTTATGGTGGTATCTGCATAGATTTATTGCTGTTTTATGGCCATTTGTGGGTGACTCTGCAGTCAGTACAGTGTTGGCCCGGGGTAGTTGAATGTGGTTTTCAACTGCATCTTTTTCTGTTCCAGTGTGGGTTTGGTAAAACAACTGAGCAAACACTAAATGCAGTAGCTAGCAACATCTGAGCAACTCCACCCCACTCCAAACCGAGCCTGAATTTTCTCTGGCTTTGTTTATTCTAGCCTGCTCATTAACTGTGCCAAAAGGTGCCAAGATCATCTCTTTCACCCACACAGGCAACTGAGTGTTTGGTCAACACCCAAGATGTTCCCTCCAGAATCCACTCTGCCCTACAATGAATAATGGGCTATTTGGGGCATCTTTCAGTACCTTAGTGCTTGCCCATTAATCCTGTGTAGCAATTCATGCTGTTATTCCATTGCTAGTTATGGCCTAACCAGTTCCAAAACTGGACCTATCTATATTATCTCTCCTGAGCAAAATGAAGAAGGCAAGAAATGATCCTCTACTTAGCCAATCACAGGAGATAAAAAAAATAAAATACTGCCTTGCCCCAAAGGTAGTCTCATATTGTCCCAACCAGAGGGTTGGTGTGTCAGCAATACATATCATCAAGCTCTTGCAATAGTGTCTCATGATTCATTCAGACAGAGGGGCTGGCACAGTGGTACCTATAGCTATCAATGACGTATAGGCACAAATGGGTAAAATGACATACATATAGTGTAAAAGAAACAAAAGGTCACTACTAACAGCAGCAAAATGAGGGGACCTGAAACTGATGACAATGACATGAAATTGAAAGAAACAGCAATGGCTATACTGGTCCACCTGTATCAAGCGCCCCCCCAACTACCAAGGACTATATACCAGCACCAATCCTTGCACTTCCTCAATATACTGTGGGCTGCTTCTTATTCCTCATTTTGTACTCAGGTACTAACTGCTTTAATTTATATGCCAAACTAGATGGGTGAAATCAATTTATCAACTATAGTCATGGTTTCTTTTCCTGATGGAAAAGAAATGGGTACTCTTAGAATGTTTCTGTCTATACAGAAATATGGACTCCTCATTTCACTCCAAATGGTTTTCCTGTCATATTTTGTAATAGCTGTTCTCAGGAGACCCGACGGACTAGAGCTTCCAAAACTACACCAGCATCAATATCAACATGCCTGGCTACCAGTACTTTTATCCTACAGGAATAAGATTTTAAAAACCTGCCATTTTACACACTATTTTTTCCCAACAGGTAACAAATAGGTATCTTTGAAGTCTGTCTGAAGCCAGTCTCAAACAAACCAACGTATTTTAGTTTTTCAATACTATTTTCTTTTATCCTTTGGTTCGGATTCTGCCACTGTTTCATCCGTATGTTGTAAACTGGTTTAGTTGCACAGACCACCAGTCTAATAAACTGTATGCTGCATATTCAACCAAGAATTCAAGCAGAGCTGCAGTTATCCCTCCTTGCTAGATAAACAGAGAACCAACAATTTCCTCACAGACAAAAGAGACTGCTATAATTTTGCCAGAAAACCCAAATGTCTCAATATACTTCAACATCACAATGAAAAAGACACACTGAAATCGTTTTGTTTATTGCAACTAGACATGCTGAGAACTTTACAGTAACATGTTCACCTAACCAAAACATCATATCTTGCAGCTGCTTTTGCTCAGTTCAAGTACTGAGTCATCTCATTTACCAAAGATGAGGCAGTATTCCTTGGAGTCACGGTTATTTGCATCATTAAACTGACCAACCTGTATCAAGTTCAGAATCACTTGCTGTTCATTCCTTCTTTGAATCTGCAGGGTTAGATTGATTAGATTGCCTTGCCTGCTGTTTTTGTGCCTGTGCTTTTAAAGTGGCATTTATTCAAGAACTGATCACAAATTTAGTGGTATTCATAGGAAATCCCTAGAGACACACATAAACACTAAATAGTAAGCACCAACTAAACCATCTCACTTCGTTTTCCCCTCATTTCACTAAGTGCCCTTTCAAAAAAATTAGAGGCCAGGAGGCAGCACACTAAAAAAAGCTGGATCTTGTGAGAAAACAGTCATAATCATGTAAAATGTAGTAGTAGAAGAGGAGGAGGAGGAGGAGTTGGATTTATAACCCCCTTCACTCCGAGTCTCAGAGCAGCTTACAATCTCCTATCCCTTTCTCTCCCCACAACAGACACTCTGTGAGGTAGTTGGGGCTGAGAGAACAGCTCTGAAAGAACTTGTGACTGACCTAAGGTCACCCAGCTGGCTGCACATGGAGAACTGGGGAATCAAACCTGGTTCTCCAGATTAGAGTCCACCGCTCTTAACCACTACACCAAACTGGCTCTACTAGAAATGTCAAAGTCACTCTACATTTTATTGCTCGCTTGTCATAGAAACCAGGAGGGGGTGTAAGAGAGTGTGAACTCCACATACTTTCACTTTTAAATGCTTTGAAGTAGAATGTTGCTTATCATGCCTAGGAACATCCACTGGGTCTCATCTTACAATGTCTGGCTTCTGCCTTTAGGATGGGGGATGTCACCAAGGTGGGAACACATAACCGTTGGTTTGAGCAGGTGGAATACCTGGTGGTGATTGGCTCCTAACCTTTTAGGGCCTTTGTTTGAACCTTGTATATCTATTGCTTTTGCGCCTCCATTTTCAGTTCTAACACAGCCAGTGTGCAGGCTGGATCCTATCAATGTCTCAAGAAACTTATCCTTCTTTGAAGTGAATGGTATTGAAAACTGATTTCTCCCAGAGTCTGACAAGTACTAGTAGAGTTTCCTCATGGAAAAATGATGAAATTTCAACAAATACAGAATTAATATGGAAAATGAAATAGTGATAATTAAATGGACCTGTTTCTGTAATGGTCCATAGGAAAAAGTGAGCTAATTAATTATGGCAAACTGCTTTGCAGTTACTAATTATTTGGAACTGTTTATCAGGAACTTTCCCCTGAATCCTAAGAAAGCATTAGGTTGGATCCCATCAAAAATGCCAGCACACACAAGAGGGGTGAATTTCACTAATTCTCTCTCCTATGGCACCCCTCCAACTCCCTCTCTTGCTGGTTCTGGGGTCCTACTACCACCCAGAAGTAGTATGGGGGGCATTTCAGGCTCCAGTAGGAAGGGGGATAATGTTTTTTAGATGTAATCTAACCCATCATAATTTTCTCTCTATCATATTTTTATCCCACCATTCCCAGCATCCTTAGGGTTTCCTTATTTAGATTTTACCTTCATGTTAACATTGTGAAGTAAATTAGAATAAGAGAGAGAGTGTGACTAGAAGACCACCTTCGTTAGCTCTATACATGAGCATGGATTTGAATTAAGACATCTCCAGCCCAAATCCAGCATTTGATCCATTACTTCGCACTGGCTCTCCCTAATAACTACTTTAAGCTGTACTTAATTTTTGAGAGTTATCATGTTTTTGAGCTGGTACTTTGATGCTAAAACTCAGTACAAAATTATATTTGGGCATTTCTTTCTTTAATTAATTATATCCTACTTTTCTCCCAATAGGTACCCAGACTGGCTTATAACACACTCGACATAAACAAACAAAAGAGTGAAGGGAAGGCTTTTTAGTGAAGAACCCCACCCTGCCAGTTCTACAACCCTTAGGCAGAAGGACAAGAGTCATTTGCCTTACACCCAAGAGCTTGTGCCTCTGGGTTTCACAGGCCTTATATACTTGTGAAGAATAGCCTCAGCTATTTCTCAGCTGCTAGTTACCTAACTAACAGGGTCTTCCCATATTCCTTCCACATTTGTGGCAGTAGAAGTGAGTTAGTGGCTATTTTTCTACCTTTAGCATATATTTGTCTGTAATGAGGAAACGGTTCCCCAGTGAAACCCCATGTTTGGGCTAAGCTACTGACAACGATGACAATTTGCTTCAAGAGTTCCCTGCATCAGTTTTCCTTTTTTGAGATCTCATGACACATTTTTTTTTTTACCCCCAGTATGTTATGTTTGCTGGGGTGAACAAGCATCCCAGTGGAGAAGCCATTAGATTTCTGGGGTTGGGCTTGTCTTTTTGCAGAAAAAGAAACTGTAAGCAATAAATGACTGTACTTTGGAAACATGGTTTACTAACATTCAGGTGACAATGTCCTATAAGGACAATGTTGTAGAGCTGCTTCCTGTCAAAAGAGGTGTAATCCAGGTACAATTTCCCCCATATCATTTCCAAAAGTTTGTGGTTTTTTTAATGCAATGTATATAAGTACCATGTTTCAAATGCTTTCTAAAATTATATCATATTCTTGGATTGAGTAGTAGCCATGGAAAACTAATAAATAAGATTTTTGTCCTCTATATTCAAATGTTCAGCCACATGCTGATTTAAAGGAATAAATAGTTAAATATGAAGCATTGCTGAGACTTGTGCCTTATTAAAATTGTTACCTATCTCATATGAATGCTATTTTAACTCCAAACATATACTGGCTGTCATCAGTACTTCCAGTGTGCTTAGAAATGTATCATATTTAATAAAGTATGAGATTTGCTAATAAGGTATCAATTTAACATAGCATGGTATCAAATTCCTATCAAATTAGTGAATCTTGTGTCACATTAATTAATTAGTTTATTAATAGAATAGAAGATTGGTAATATGACATAAAATTAGATCACCCAGTGAGAAGGAAAATTGTTAGTACAATGAGGTTGTCAATTGTTATTACAAACTTTGATAGGTTCTTTTTTCTTTTCTTTTTAGAATTGCAAGGTACAAAAGTCAAAATAATAACATATTAAAAGATTTATCCTCTATTAAAAGCATTTTATGAGCTTGCTGTCTTAGTACTAATGCTACTGCATTTCTACAAGAGAAATATAATGATGCTTTTACATTTCTTGTTCTGTCAGTCTGTTGAGGGGAGAGGGAGGTGCTGGAACATCACAGTGGGTCAATGTAACTAAGAACTATAGTATCCTCTGAAGCATAATGGGTCTGAGTAAGCTTCAGATCATCCTTCAGCCCTGCTGTGTAGCCCTACAGAAGACTCTGGTAGCTTCAACAACCAATTGCTTTATCACTTCCAACTGGAAGAGAAGATTTAGAGACTGAGAACACCTAACACCGACACATACACATACTGGGTTACTGCAATCACCACCAAGAACAAGACCTAAGCAAGTCCCGTCCTGTATGGCAAGATTTGAGCCCAGCAGCACCTCAGAGACCAACAAGATTTTCTGAGTATAAGCTTTTGAGAGTCAGAGCTCCCTTCGCATCTGATGAAGGGAAGTTTTGACTCTCAAAAGCTCACACCTTGCAAACCTTCTGGGTCTCTAAGCTGAATTCAGATCTAGCTGCTCTAGTGCAGACCAACATGACTACCCTCTGAAACTACTCTCCTATACAGATCTTGTAGGGGAAACAGAAACTAGTTCTTGAGGGCTCACTTAAAGGTATGCACACATACATACACAAGGGCACTTGCACTGCTCTGAGATTACTAGCCCCTTCATGATGAAAATCTACACTTGGACCATGGATTACAAGAGGAAAACACAGATCATGATTACATGGTCATTTTGCGTGGTTTTCACAGCATTTTCCTCACAGTTTCAAGAAGCCTGTTTATACGGCCACATCTGCCTCCCTTGCTGAAGTCGGTTTCTTCCCACAATCAACCTTGTATCAGTATTTCTGGAGTCAAACCGCTATTAAACCCATCAAGACTTCCTCCAGGCGATATGAAGCTGTTTCTGATGTTTGTACATTCTTCTTGTGTGCCTTTTTTTTTTTTTTTTGGTCAGGGTGCCATGGAGCACATGACCACTCCAACGCTGCTTGCATCCAATGAGTGAATGTTCAAGCACTCAAATTGAGTCTATCAGGCATGAGATTATGCTGCCTCCCCCCCTCCCCCGGTGTCGTTCTTAACATGAAATGGTATGAGTAATGTACAATAGTTTGCAAAAAGGTGGTTAAGTAGTCCCAATGGCTGTAATTCCAGTAGCCATTTTGGATCAGGACTTTACTTCCTGTTCAGGATAGTGGAACGGGAAAAGGACTAAAATGGCTGGTGTAAGGGGTGTCTCATGGTGAAGAGAACTGATATTGGATCTTCTAACCCTGTGGGGGGAACAGAAAGTGCAGGACACCATCTGGTGCCTCTGAAATATGGACATCTATGAAGAAATTGCCAAGGGCATGGCAGCCCAGGGCCATAGAAGGATGGTCCTTGCATGCAGAGTGGAGACAAAGGGCCTCTGTCTGGAGTACAAGCAGACCCTTCTGCACAACAATACCTCTGGCAACAACAGGACCACATGCCCCAATTTTAAGGAGCTGCACAGAATCCTGAGAGGGGACCCCAGCATGAAGCCAAGAAGGGTGGCTGACAGCTACTGCTCACTTCCACCCTAGTCATCAATATCCAGCTGGAGCCCCCGTTCTCTCTCGCAGAGGGCTTGAAGGAACTGTTTTCATTTGTGGTACAGCCAGTCGATTGAGGAGAGGGGGACATGGTGGATGCTGTTCTGGTTTCTGGTAGGTGTGGAAATGCTTCTCAGTAACCCCGCTATGTCACTTCCCCAGCCCTGGGTCATGAGATTCCATAAGCATACTACTATGACCCAGTGTGGTTGCCATTTCCACTTTGTAAGCACCTGGGGTTCTTTTGGGATGGGCACTGATGTGGGTAGGATTGGGTGAGGAGAAGTAACTCTGCATGGTGCAGTGCACACCTCCAAAGCTATCTCTTTCCCCAGGTGGACAGACCAGGGTCGCCTGGAGAACAGTTGTAATCCCAGGAGGTCTCCAGTGACCACATGGAGACTGGCAACCCTATTACCTGCCCAACCACATTCCCCACCATATTGTGCTGAGTTTCCTGACATGTTTTTATGATCCCCATTTACCTCTCTGTTTCAGGCTATGCCAGGTGAGCATTCAGCTAGCTCTAGACGCCACCAAACCTTACAGCCCACTTACAGCAATTGGTTGTCTTGGAAGTCCTGTGAAACTGCCATCTCTCCCTTATGAGCAATGGGTCTTCCTTTTCCAGTGTCACCTAAACTTCCATTCTGGGGCTTTGAGTCCCTTAAGGTGGGAGAGAGACCAATAGCCCTCTTGAGGCAGGTGGCATACCCCTGGGATGCACCTGTCTATATAGTTGTAAGGATGAGATATTACAGAGTGCAATGGATCCTCCAGCTGCATGAGCAGTCCATTCCTTTATTTAGGAGTTATGTCCAGGATGGGTCATTTACCACAAGAGCTACCTACTGTGGAGAGAGACTGTATCCCTTCAAGTGCATGCAGTTATGGGCTCCAGATGGGCATCTTTTCAAAGACTCCCATTGTGACTTGATCTGAAGAATGCCCCTTGAAATCAAGATACGAACATTTTGTTTAAAGTTGGCCCTGACTGTGAATCCAAAAAGGGTATTGTGTGCTGGTGGGGAGCCTTATGTGAAGATGGTCAAATACCTGGTTGTATGTTGGACATTGCAGAGTCTGCTGTTCAAAATTCTCGTCCTTTCCCTTCCAGGTTCTGATGTGGAGTTGAGCCAGGAAGAGGAGATCGCAGTCTTGCCAGACACTGATGAGACATCATTTGGAACCCCACCATGCCAAGGTGACTGACCTGTCATGGGCATAACCCAGACCCCCTGTCCTACAATGATGACTGCTGTGGGCAACCTTGGTTTGGCATGTCTCCATGTACAGCTATGTTCAAGCATCCCATCTAGAGGATCGTGACTGTCCCTTTGAAACACCACCTTCTTTAAAAAAACCCTTTCTGTTTCCCTTTAGTGCAAAAAAGGACCACAAACATCAACTCAGGAAATGGGACCACCAAATGTTGACATACAGGGGAGGGATCCTGATCGTGAGTGTGATTTTACTGTCCCAAAATCAAAATTACTTGGGTGTTGCTGGGTGGGCTCTGGTGGACTACATACCCCACCTTTTCTCTATATGGTTTCTCAGCACAGTGACCTCAGGACAGGGAGTGACAACTTGGAGCCATTCCGCCAACCAATGCAATGTCTTTCTCTACTCCAAATCAGTGTCCATTGACAACCAAAAATTGTTCTCTCTCTGTCCTCTGCAGATGTTGCCCAAGGAGCGATTTGTGCCCTGATGCTGGATCCTTCCCCTCAGAGCCTCTAGTAACCAATGGAACATGACCCTGATCATCCTGAAATTCAGGAGCCACTGCCCATTGTCCCAGATTCTAAGCACAAAGGATTGCCACCATTGCAGGGACCGAGGGCAGACCCACCACCTACATGAGCCTCCAGTTCTAGCAAGATTGATGAACAGGGACCTTACCATAGCTCTTTTGGCCATGTAGTCACGTATTCTCACTCCACGAAGAGCCAGGTAGCAGTGACAAAGGATGGGCCTTTTTCTTCTGATCCGGACCATTCACCACTCATCCTCTTGCAGCAACAGGATGCTGTCCTGATGCCCAGTATAAGAGTGATCCAAGCTATCTCCTAAGTATCCATACTGTGGCCGATCAGGCAGTGTGAATGTGGTCTGGGGAACCTCGTTATGCATGGAGTGATTCTCTGCTGTTCTGGGGATGGTGGAGGAAGTAAAGGGCAGCCATGCAGGAGTGATTTGATCAAGCACCTATGTGCATGTGCAAGAATTTTTTTTTTTTTAAAAAAGACCTCTATTGCTGCACTGCTGTGGGTGCTGTGGTAGAAATTTAGATGATCAGCTGGGGAAAACCGGGACTCATTCTGTGGTGAAGACAGTGTAAGGAAGGATGTCTGATCATCCCAACCCACAAAAAGAAGGACCAGATGAAATAGCCACGACTGAAGCTGCAGTAATGTTGCCATGTGACTGTACCCACAGTGGAACACAGGGAGCAGGAAGAAGTATAAAATCTTCAGCACATTGAGTATTAAGGAAAATGAATGTTAAATCGTCCAAAGCATTGATTTACAAGAGAAACCCCCCAGCTATAATAAAATCAGGTAAATTCCAGTGTATGCTATGCATTTTGCAAATCCCACTTCTCCTCTTCATGTTCCAGTGTGCACAAAATCACTGCAAGAACAGGTTTTTACCACTCTCTCTGAAGAGAAGATCTGTGTGGAAAAAAATATTTGAGCATGGACTCAGGGTTTCTGAAACTGCACAACAGTATGTGATTATAGCAAGCACATTTACAAGGGCATTTTTGTTGTATGCAGGCAGATACTTTGTTGCAGAGCCTATATGGGGTGGAAGAAGCTCTGAGAACTGGGAACTTGATTATGCTAATAAAGAAGAGTGTTATATTAAAACTTCACATCACATATTCCCCCCTCCCAAATTATTGATAGTGAGGAACATAAAATATCTAAGTCAAAAATGCTCAGAGCAAGACAGAAAAATAGAACCCAGGTGTGCAAAGACAGAACAGTAGGCTTTAGTGCATATCTTTCTGAGTTTGCATGCAACACAATCTTAAGCAGAGTTACACCCATCTAAATCCATTGAAGTCAATGGGCTGAGAAGAGTGTAACTCTGTTTAGGCCTTTAATTTGCTCAAGGCCTGCAGCTCTAGAGGACGCTGAATGACTCACTTCATTTTTCACTGTTATCTGCCACTTTCTTCACCACTGCCTGGCTTGAATTTTTGAACTGCATGAATTTTTGTTTAAAAATGCACTTTTCCCCTTAGAAGTGCTCATTTTGTGTCTGGTGTTATGTTTTTAACAGCCCTGCATGGACCTTTCCCTTTCACTGGCCCAATGTGCATCTAGCATTTGCTCCACTGTCTTACCAAACCCATGCTGGAACAGAAATTCCCCTCTGCATTGCATGCCACTTTCAGATTGATTGGTTTTATGGTAGCCGTTTGCATAGATTTTTGGCCGTTTTATGGCCATTCAGGGTTGACTCTGCAGTCATTACAGTGTTGGCCCCAGGGTATTTGAACCACATCTTTTTTTGTTCCAGTGTGGGTTTGGTAAAACAGTTGAGCAAATGCTATATGCAGATTGGGCCACTGAAACAAACCAAAATCTCTTGTACAAGGAAACTTCTTATGTGCACTGGAATGCTGTGTGTGCCAGAAATCAACACTTAATGACTCATTATATTGAGAATTTGCTTATTCAGAGTAAATATTGCCAGGGGTCTTTGGGGGGGATGCCGGAGCCCCCAGGGGCGTCCCCAGTAGGGGTGTGCAAAAAAATAATAATTCGGCCCAATTCGGTTCGGCCAAATCAGGCACAAGCCCTTTCGGAGAGCAGAAAGGCTCCAGCATGTCAGTTTTGGCAGTACAAGCTGATTGGGGAGTCTTTCTGCCAGCCGAATGTAAATTTCAGCCCCATTATATCCTATGGGCCATTGAAGTCAGTGGCAAAAACATAGGGTATATTCTGGGGCTGGAGGGGAGGGGGTTTGAGGGAGAGGCTCCAAACTCATAGGGTAGCTGTTGGAGCCTCTCCCCAAGATACCCACCAAGTTTCAAGAATATTGGACCTGGGGGTCCAATTCTATGGGCCCCCAAACAGGTTGGCCCCATCCCCTCCATTGTTCTCTATGGTGGGGGGAAAAGTTGCTTTTTCCTACAGTGCTGTTAGTAGCTCTGGGGGGGAGGGGGTTTGAGGGAGAGGCTCCAAATTTTCAGGGTAGCTTCAGAAGCCTCTCCCCACATACACCACCACGTCTCAAAGCAATTGGACCAATGGGCCTAATTCTATAGGCACCCAAACAGGTTACCCCCATTACCTCCATTGTTTCCAATGGATTTTTCCGAGTGCTATAAATATTCTTTTTGAGGTGTGTGTGGTGTGAGTGGTCCATGCTTGTACTGCCACAGTGCCACTTGTTCTGGAGTGTGCCACTTGTTCTCTTCGCAAACAAGCACCTCCCAAGACAGTTCACTTTCTGTGAGATTCTCTTGGAGAGTCTGACTGCTGGTGCTGCCTGCTTGCCTGCCTTAAGTGCTGCTGGCTGGGTTTCCCCATTGGAAACAATGGAGGTAATGGGATAACCTGTTTGGGTGCCCATAGAATTAGGCCCATTGGTCCAATTGCTTTGAGACATGGCGGTGTATGTGGGGAAAGGCTCCCAAAGCTACCCTGAAAATTTGGAGCCTCTCCCTCAAACCCCTCCCCCCAGAGCTACTAACAGCACCGTGGGAAAAAGTAACTTTTCCCCCCACCTGTCAGATAACTGCCATGTTTTCTGTATGACCTCATTCCCTGCTTGCTTTCTCGCATGCGCGTAGCTTTGCTTTGCTTAAAGATCCGTGAGAGACATTCCTATGCTAGCCACTATCTTATGGCCTTGAACAGAAGGGCGGGCTTGGGTTCCCATAAGAGAACATAAGAGAAGCCAATGTTGAATCAGGCCAATGGCCCATCCAGTCCAACACTCTGTCACACAGCGGCCAAAAACACCACGTGCCATCAGGAGGTCCAGCAGTGGGGCCAGGACACCAGAAGCCCTCCCACTGCTGCCCCCTCCAGCACCAAGAATAGAGTGCATCACCTGCCCCAGACTGAGAATTCCCATCTATACCCTGTGGCTAATAGCCACTGATGGACTTCTGCTCCATATGTTTATCTAATTCCCTCTTGAAACTGTCCATGCTTGTAGCTGCCACCACCTCCTGTGGCAGTGAATTCCATATGTTAATCACTCTTTGGGTGAAGAAGTATTTCCTTTTATCTGTTCTAACCCGACTGCTCAGCAATTTCATGGAGTGCCCACGAGTTCTTGTATTGTGAGAAAGGGAGAAAAGTACTTCTTTCTCAACCTGCTCAATCCTATTTATAATCTTATAAACCTCAATCATGTCACCCCTCAGCCGTCATTTCTCCAAGCTGAAGAGCCACAAGCATTTTAACCTTCCTTCATAGGGAAGGTGTTCCAACCCTTTTATCATCCTAGTTGCCCTTCTCTGCACTTTTTCCAATGCTATAATATCCTTTTTGAGATGTGGTGACCAGAACTGTACACAGTATTCCAAATGAATGCTGTACACAGTATTCCCAGCTGGTGTGAATGTATCAGCCCTCTTACAGATGGGGGTGTTCTCCAGTTCATTATGTAATATCCCGCTGGGAGAATTCCCGTGCATGTGCTCAGCTTTCATTTGCTTGGCTAGTTGAAGCATCAGAGTATATACACAGCTTCCCACACCCTACCCGTTATTCCTGTCAATGACTCTGCATTAATGGGCAGCAGACTGGTATTCCAATAAAGCATAACTTTCTGAGTAAAGTGTGCCTGGACTTGCTTGCTGTTGAACCTGACACCACCATAGAGAACAATGGAGGGGATGGGGGCAACCTGTTTGGGGGCCCATAGAATTGGACCCCCTGGTCCAATGTTCTTGAAACTTGGTGGGTATCTTGGGGAGAGGCTCCAACGGCTACCCTGTGAGTTTGGAGCCTCTCCCTCAAACCCCCTCCCCTCCAGCCCCCAGAATATACTGGGGCTGAATTGCCGCCGAATTTCTTTCATTCCCTCCTTTCCTTCTCTCCTTGTCCTCTTTCTCTTCTTCTTCCCTTCTCTCTTTCTTTCTTTCCCACCTTCTTCTCTTCTCTTTTTTCCTCCTTTCCCTGTTTCCCTCCTTCTTCCCTTCTCTCTCTTTCTTTCCCTCCTTCTTTCCTTCTCTTTCTTGCCTTTCTTTCTTTCCTTCTCTCTACTTTCTCTCTTTCCTTCCCTCTTTCCTCCTTCTGTGGCCCAACTCTAGTGAGAAGGGGTTTAAACTTTAAACCCCTTCTCTCTTCGCTCCCCCACCCAGGCCAGCTGGGGAAGGGGAGGCTTTTGAAGATGCCTCCCGCCCTTTTGCTTCCCCTTCTGACATCACTTCCGGTGATGTCAGGGGGCGAGGCATATGCTAATAGCCTAGTAGCTCATTAGCATACCATATGCTAATGAGCTCCTGCAGCTCTTTTTCTATGAAAAGACCCCTGAATATTGCTAACCATCAAGGCTATGCCTTGTGCTTTCCAACTATTACATTAAAGAAAATGTACTGTTATATAGATAATCAGTATTACAAGTGCTGAATTTTTTAAAAAACTGCATCAGTTTGGAACACTCTGAGACTGAATTATTTAGATACTGCTATCATTATTTTATTTTCAATTTCTGGGGGGTTTTGTACCAGAGATTTGAATGCTGAAAGCTCAATTTTTAATTAACGCCCTCTTATAATATAAATAAAGGCTTCTGAATTAGTTCAATTATTGTTCTCAACAATTCCTGGAATGATGGTGGAAGCTTTTCAATCTATTGTTAAAAGTAATTTAGACGTAGTATTAATTGTGTATTGCTATAATGCTTTTTGGAGACCCAGTGAGGGATTAAAAGCTTTTTAACAAGGTGCTGTCTAGACATGTGTTAAAACAACATTTTCAACTAAAAGGAGCTTAAGAGCAACAAGGGTGGGATCTCCTGATTCAACATTAGGTACAATGAAGTTCCCAAGATTTATGTGTATGGAATAAGGAAGAGGAATTAGTCAAAGAAAATGGACAAGAATGTGCCTGCTTGCTGCTGATTAACTTGCATCCCCATTGTATGCATTTTATACAGAGTTGCTTCTATCTGTAGGATTTCTGTAGAGATTTTACCCATGTAATGAACATTTGAGAAAAACAAGTTTTTTTTTTAATCTCCTCAGAAGCTGTACAGGAAAACCACAAAAATGCACTATACAAATATGTACTAAGTACATCTGTCCTCAGGATGAAACAAGAACCACTGTTTCCTTATAATATAAACAAAGTTATTGCTTATTTCTCAAATGCTGCATTTCCCATAACCTCAACCGTCTGACATAGAAAGCAGTGAGTCCAGATCCTATGCCCAAGTCAAGTCAATACAATAAATCCCCAAAAGAAAAGGAACCATTAGTACAGAAAGTTTCCATAAAAGACAGAGCCCCCTTAAAAAAAAAGTCCCAAATGAGTTCAAGAGAGGTCACAAAAAGTGACATTTTATATTAAAGATTCACCAGGCATTCTGAACCTTCATCAATATTGAAAAATAGAGAAGTGCAAAACCTGGTCAAACAATCACATTCTGAAATGAGGTATTTAGTTCTGGTCATGACACTGCTGAGCTAAAGTAAACAAAAAGCAGTGCAAAGGGGCAGGCAAAAATCCTGAGAGGAGACCTACTCACCTACTGTTTCTTTCATTCTGAAACGTTATGCAAGGCTACTCACAAGGGCACTACTAAAAAGGCAACCATAACCTTTCTGCTATTTCTGTAAATAACCCATCAAATTTAAACATTAGCTACAGTAGCACATCTTAGTGTTAAGGGTAAAAGGAGCTCCTCCAATTGCGCTATGAAATCTGAAAATGCTTCTGCAGTAAGATCTGTTCCATTACGTAAATTTGTGAAGAATGAAAGGAAAACAAAAATGACAGCTGAGGGGAAAATGAGTTTTTAACCTTTGTAAGTTTGTTACAAGTTGTAGTGCACAGATTCCAAGTTAGCAACAAGTGCCCCCCCCCTTCCGTGGAAGCATAGGAAAAGATACAGGCCCCAGTTCTCACAGATCTTTCCTCCTCCTCCTCTGGAATTCTGGCAAGTTCTGCTGCTACAGAAGTTACTCCCTTCACATCACTCTTCCAAGAGATTTTCAGAGAGGGCTCACAATTAATCCAGGGTTACACATTTGCTAACTGCTGGTATAGATACATTACTCACCTACTAAAGCTATAATTTATAAACAGATTTAGATCTTTTTCACTTGGTTGAGAACCATCTACAATGAATGGGGGGGGAAAGAAGAACAAGATCATGCCCACTTTTGCTATCCATAACTGTCATGAGATCATTGCATCTGCATACACATGGTCTAGGAGCCTTCAGAAGGCACCAGGTGCAAAGGGTTTCAATAACCTACAATGTGACATCTCTCTTACAAACACTTTTTAGAAAAGGAAATCTGTGTGGGAGGAGAAACTGAGGCAGAGAAACACTATCTATGCATGCTTAACCCTTTCCTTGCACATACTGCCTTGTTTTTAAAACACACATCTTCCTGCAACTTTCCCCTTGTTGGATTCAAAGGAAATAAGCAAGTAAAACAAATAAGCAAGCACTTGAAATTAGAGGTTTTGTATGCTTGCTTGTTTGTTTTAATGTATGTACAAATTTCTTCCTTTTTTGTTTTGTTTTTTTAATTTCTTTTATAGAATTTTAAGCCATTTTGTACCGTATAGAAATTTTGAGCTATTTCAGTGCAATTGACAGAAAACCAGACATTCATTTTAACATAAATATTTCTATGAAACTTTTTAATGTGGTGAAGAAAAAGGAAACTACAGTTATGTACCAAGCATGTAGAAGCATAAAAAGTGATGTTGAGCCAGTTATCATGACATTCAATAAAATACTTACAAAGCAGAGGACCTGCAAAGACTTATTTCCCCTTGTATTCCCACTGTTAGCCAAATTGCCTTATTTCTTAATAAGCTTGGGGGGCATTGGCACATAGTGCAGGAACATAACCAGTGTATACCAGAGTCAAAATTCCCAGAGCCCTAGAACAGATGAGGAGGCCAGGTTGCTGTGATAATTGGTTTTTTACTTGATAATTTTCATGTATACAACAATAATTAGCACACACACACGCACTCAGTATTGCACTAGAAAATTAGACAGGAAAAGACAGCAACTTTCACATTAGCAGGAATATTGTTTGGTGGGTGATACTTTACCTGTCTGGCAAGATGAGTAGACCTTGCAGCAAAGAAGAAAGAGGGAGAGGGAATGGATCATGAGCTGGCCAGTGACACATGTGGAGTGGTCCCAAACTGACCAGGGATGGAACCTGAAAGTGGGGTGCAAGCTTCCAGGAAAAATGAGAGAGAGCATGGGCAGATAGTTTCACTTAAATAGCCAATTTGTGACCTGAGGCAAGAGCCAGGTGGTCATTGGTTCCCAGGAAATGTAAAATAAAAAACAATATTTTAGAATGGACAGGACAACAGAAATTACCATTGGACAATTTAGGGTTGATGTGTGAAAGGGAGTGACACCTCTTGGGACAGGTGTGAGACAAGGGAAGGGGGAAGGAGGGTGCAATCACTGTAATGATTTGAAGCTTGTCATGGGAGTTATCTTGATTGGTGGCAGGGAGGTTCCAGTGCATCCTTTGTTTTTGGCTGGGCAACAGGCTTTGAGGATGACTCGGGGAGAAGGAATGTGCTGTATGATCAAGAAGCTATCCCTTCATGGCTGCTGTGCAGGAACATCTGGCTCCTCTCTGGTCTGCTGCTGTGTCTGTGTGCATGGAGACCAGGGCTGCTGCTCTGCATCATGGTTCTTGTACAGATGTAGAGTGGTGCATGTGCAAAAGTATTCTGCAGTCTTGGGTCTAGTTCTGGCTTAGCCTGCACCTTATGGCACAAGGCTTCCCTTGGCCACAGAGCACAGTCCAGCATGGGCATTCCACTTAGGATCACAGCTGTGTCCTTTGTCCTGGCACTGAATTTACAGTTCAGCAAGGCAGTGATATTGAAAGAGGCTCTTTAACAGTGCCATCTGGAACAGCTTCTTGGCAACACTACCCCATTACTTCCTCTTTCCTTCCTTCTGGCACGCTCCATATCCCTTCCCTTTTCTCTGCTTCCTTCTCTCCTTCCCCCCTGCCGGTCAACCTGCCTTTTATATGCACCTGATCTTCAACTATATTCATTATTTATACTCAACTTTTCTCCCCAGTGGGTCCCAAGGCAGCTTACATTGCTCTCCTGTCCTCCACTTTATCCTCCCAACAACCCTGTGCAGTAGGTTAGGCTGGGAGTGTGTGACTGGCCCAACATTACTCAGTGAGCTTCTATGAAGAAGTGGTGATTTGAACTTGGGTATCCCAGATCCTGGTCTGAAACTGTAACTACAAAACCACACTGGCTTTTGTGTGGTGGTTACTGTTGAACACTAGCAAGCAGCCAGGCCTGTCAGTGGATTTGTCACGTCTGTTTATGGCTCCAGTCTCCAGACCTAAGTATTCACAAATGGGACCATGCTGAGAATTAGATAAAACTAGGAATAAGGCGCATTGTGGAAATAAATACAACGGGCTCTAGAAAGAGGCTCTCGGAGAGTGCCCCGGCTTTGGGCACTCAGTGACAATTTGCTGTGGCAATCTCAGCAGGGTATAATGACAGTCCACCATTTTCTCCAGAGGAACTGATCTTTGCTACCTGAAGAGCAGTAGTAATTTTGAGTGATCTCCAGCCCACCCCCAAGATTGGTAACAATGGTTCCCCAGGAGGGAGTGGCTGGTTTAGATGGTGGAGTCTATGGCATTGTACCTGTCTGAGGTCCCACCCCTCCTCAACACGCATCGTCTCCAGGTTCGACCCCTCAAATCTCCAGGAATTTCCCAACCTGGAGTTGATAACCCTATCTCCCTCCCAGCCAACCATCAACCTACCTTTAGTTTTCTATCTCCTCCCCCATCCCTCCCAGAGAGCAGTTGTAATTTTGAGTGATCTCCAGCCCCCACCTGGAGATTGGCAACAATGGTTCCCCATCAGGGAATGGCTGGATTGGAGGATGGAGTCTATGGCATCGTACCTGTCTGAGGTGCCACCCTCCTCAAACCTCACCCTCTCCAGGCTCCATCCCTCAAATCTCCAGGAATTGCCCACCTGGAGTTGGCAACCTGATCAGGACTGGGCCCAATGAGTTTTCTCCCAAAGGCCAACATAGGTGTGGAAAGGGCCTTTTACTGACAGAGGAGAAAGTACAGGTGCCAACTTTAATTAGGGAAATACCTGGAGATTTGGGGGGGGGTGGATCCTGTGGAGGGCAGCATTTGGGGTGTGTGTGGAAGGACTCAGCAGGGTATAATGCTATAGAGTCTACCCTCCAAAGCAACCATTTTCTCCCGGGGAACTGATCTCTGTCATCTGGAGGTCAATTGTAACAGTGGGAGATCTCCAGGTCCCACCTGGAGATTGGCAATCCTAGGGGAAAGTCAGCCGCACAGCGGGGAGTTGAAGAAAATGGTCTGATGGTTGCTGGCCCACCTCATTAGCCAGCCAGCCATGCTGAAGCTAAGCAGGAGAAAGAGCCTTTTTCCATTTATTCTGACAGGAAAGTGGCCGTTGGGGAGGGGGTTATGGGCGGGGGAGGGGGTTATGCTGAAAGTCCTTTGTTTTTTTGCTCACAGAACCAAGCTTGGCTGCCTACCAACAGCCACTGAGGGGACAGTCCCTCACAGGAGTCAATAGAACTGTCTTTCTCAGTGGTTCCGGCTGATGGGCCAATGGCTGAGGGAGGGCATTTTACAGCCAATGGGAGCGCATGGAATCTTGCGAAACTAAAAGATAATTATTTATAAGGAGAGATTCTGAAGGAGAAAATACCACTTAGGAATATTTCAGGTGGGGAAAAGGATGAAAAACTCCTTCCCTGCCTTTTCTGTGATCATAATGGATCACTCCTGAGATGCATAAAACAAACAAACAAACAACTTACGAGTCTCTTATATGTGACTACTCACATACTTTTCCTCAGTCTTCTCTTACAAGGGAAATGGTGCTCAAAATGGCAAAAACAGAACACATGATGAGGGAATGGAATTGCAGGATAGGGTAGTACATAAACACATAGGATAGTACATAAACACCTAGTTTGTTTAAATGAAACCAAGTCTTTGGGCCAGATGAGCTACATCCAAGGATCAGATGATCTGCATCCAAGGTTACTAAAAGAACTCATGGATATAATTTCTGAGCCTCTGTCCATTATTTTTGAGAATTCTTGAGAACAGGTGAGGTTCCAGAAGATTGGAGGCAGGCAAATGTTGTCCCCATCTTCAAGAAGGGGGAAAAGGAGGATCTGGGTAACTACTGACCCATCAGCTTGACATCTATACCTGGAAAAAGTTTTAGAACAAATAATCAAACAGACAGTCCTTGAGCACTTAGAATTACTAAGAGCCAGCATGGGTTTCTCAAGAACAAGTCATGTCAGAGTAACCTTATCTCTTTTTTTGAGAAAGTTACTACCTTGCTGGATTATGGGAATGCTGTAGACATAGTTTATCTTGGCTTCCAGTCAGGGAAAGATGGTGATTTGAAGCACCCTGTAGTCACTCAGGGTGGACGGCCATCCTTTTTGACAGTTTGGGCAGTTTCTGTGCCCAACGCAGCTTACCCCAGGCAGGGGTAAGATGAGCAAGCATCGAAGACCCAAGAGAGAGTTGAGATTGCGAGAGATAAGCCCCAGAGGGGGCTTGTTCCTCGCTTTGATTTCCTCTCTGAAGCGGGTGTTGCAATCATCTCTACAGGTATGAGCTGGGCTGGAATTCCAGCTTAAAACTGCCACCCCCCGATCTCTTAAAACAAGAAGGAAAAAGTATAAAGGAAGAAGCATTGCATACACCTGGAGGAAACAAAGAAGGTAACTAGAAACCATTTTGCTTACCGGGACTAGTAAGGAGCAACTTTTTAAAATAACCGGAGAAGCGCCTAGAGCAAAAGAATACTGACTGTGTATTTTCCCGTTAAGAAAAGTCGTGTATTAAAGCTAAAAACACTAAAAGAAAAGTTTGTTTACCATTCCTGTGGCTTACGGAGTGATAAGGAGCTGGGAACTGTGCTTGTTACCACAAGATTTGCTGACTGGGAAGTCCCGATCGACAAAGCACATAACCGGAAGTGATGACCGTAATCAGAGGAGACAAGAGGACTCTAGCAGATGGGCTTGAGGAGGACTTGTGTATAAAAAGGAAGTGAAGTTCCGGAAACACTGGGGGACAAGAGTAGCAGATGGACCGGAACCACTGGAGGACAAGAGAAGTAGATGGACTGGAAGAAACATCAGGAAGTAGTCAATTTTGACCTTTTACCATAGAGAAAAGTTGCCCGCCATTTTGAGGAGGACTAGTCTGTTTAAAAACTTTACATTGAAATTGCCAAGTTACTAGCCAAGTTGGTGAGCGAAAATAAGGTGATTCGGTTAGGCATTTGAAGCATAGAAGATTAAAGTTATTGGATTCTATTTGCTATAAGTTTTGTTATTTGACAACGGGATTGTATTGGGCTGTCTATTTTGGTGGACTGAGTCTTTAAAAATGGATCTAAGGTCAAGACAAAGAGCGGACTCGTGGTCCTCACTGAGAATGACAATGAAAAAAGATAAGAACTGGCAATTGGCTATGGAGGCAATGGAGAAAAGGATGGAGGCAATACAGAGATTAGGGAAACAAATGGAGACAAACTTAGACAAAGGAGTTACTGAGCTTAAGAATGAGTTTAAAAATGAGATTGCTGGTATTACCAAGGAGTTACAGAGTCTTGCACAAAAATCTACTGATATAGAGAACAAGATGCAAGTGATGGAAAAGAATGTTCAGACAGTGACAAAAAAGACCTATAGAATTGATACAATGGCTGCGGTCACACACACTAAATAATCCACTTTCAATCCACTTTCAATGCACTTTCGAATTGGATTTTGCTAGTTCACACAGTAAAAATCCAGTTGGAAAGTGCATTGAAAGTGGATTGAAAGTGGATTATTTAGTGTGTGTGACCACAGCCAATGATGGAATACAGAGGAATGGAGACACACCTCAGGTTGAGAGGTATTGAAGAAAGCTTGAATGAGGATATCTACAAGATAATTACTGAAGCTTTGTCAGATTATTTAAAAATTGAGGAAGAAGAAGTGAAATACAATATTGCTTTGATCTACAGAGTGAATTCACTATATGCTCAGAAGAAAAATTTACCAAGAAACGTAACAGTCCAGTTTGTAACCAAGAGAATGAAAGAGGAGATCTTCAGAAAACAATTCCAAGATCCATTAGAAATTGACGGGAAACAGATAAGAATTTTGAAAGAACTGCCAAAGGCAATTATCCAAGAAAGAAAGAAATTCAAGCAGCTGACAGACAAGCTGAAACAAAAGAATATGAGGTTCAGATGGGAGATTCCACAAGGACTGAGTTTCAACTTCCAAGGAACAAGGTACACGATTAAGGATTGTGACCAGATGGTGAAATTTATAGTGGACAATGTAAAAGAGTTTGGGGATAAATAAAAGTATACCAACATGGATTACAAATGTATTTCTTGGAATGTAAATGGACTAAATTCACCCAATACGAGAAAGGTAATTAGGCATTGGCTGGAAAAACAAAAGTGTAATTTAACTGGCCTCCAGGAAGTCCATATTAAGAAACAGGATTATAAATTTTTGATTAACAAGAAGCTGGGTGAAGAATTTGTTTCATTGGCAACGAAGAAAAAAAAAGGAGTGGTATTGTATATTAAGAAAGAGTTGGAACCTAAAGAAATTTTTAAGGACAATGAGGGAAGATATATAGCTATGGAAGTTGTTTTACATGACAAAAAAACATTGGTGGTTAACATATATGCACCAAATGGATCAAAAGATAAATTCTTCAGAGACTTGATGCTGGAATTGGACCAAGTGACTTATGACCAAATTATTTTGATGGGAGACTTTAATGGGACGATCAGTAACAAATTAGACCGGAAAACAAAAAGACCAAATGAAAAACTGGGGAAACTCCCGAAGGTTTTTTTTGAATTAGTGGAACAAGAAAATTTGGAAGACATATGGAGAAAATGGAACCCTAAAGGTAAAGATTATACTTTTTACTCTAGCAGGCATGACTCCTTCTCCAGGATAGATATGATATGGATATCAGGAGAACTTGCATTCAAAACACGTAATGTTGAAATAATGCCAAGGATTAATTCAGACCATAATCCACTATTATGGATATCCAACCAAAGAGAAAAACAATTTAGATGGAGGCTGAATGAAGACTTATTGGACAAACAGAACATAATTGAAAATTTACGTAAAGAGACAAAATATTTTTTTCAGACAAATTTAAACCAGGATTCCCATATCCAAATGGTGTGGGATGCATATAAAGCTGTGTCGAGGGGAATACTAATTGCGTGGAATGCCAAAGAGACAAAAGAAAAGAGAGCACAACACAGACACCTTGTGGAACAGATTAAAATGAAAGAGAATGAATTAAAGAAAAGACCAGGAAAAAAGAAAATATTGAGAGAGATACAAATTTTACAAGACCAATTAAATGTTATATTGAATCAAGAGGTTTACTGGAATTTAAAGAAACTTCAACAAAAATCTTTTGAAGGAGCTAATAAACCAGGAAGATATTTAGCTTGGCAACTTAAGAGAAGAAAAGAAAGAAAGATCATAAGCAAACTTGTGACAGGAGATAAAGAAATAGTGGACTGCAAAGGGATAAAGAGAGAATTTTTAAAATATTATGCAAAACTCTTCCATGTAAATCCGACAGACTAAGAGAAAGTCCAGGAATACTTGCAGAATTTAAAAATGGCTGGCCCTGTTGGAGAAATGAAAGAAATGCTTAACAACCCCATTACTATAGAAGAAATTTATAAAATGATTGAGGATGTCAAATTGTGGAAAGCTCCAGGCCCAGATGGCTTTTCAGCCAAATTTTACAAAAAATTAAAAGAGGAGATAGCCCCTGTTTTTCAAACTTTGTCAAATGAGATCAGAGACATGGGGAAAATACCAGATTTGTGGAAGGAAGCAACCATCTCTCTGATTCCAAAAGAAGCACAAGATTTAACAAATGTGAAGAACTATAGACCAATTTCGTTACTGAACAATGATTATAAATTATTTGCCAAAATCATAGCTGAGAGATTAAAAACATATTTGAGAGACTTAATTGCAGGAGAACAAGCTGGATTTCTACCTGATAGACAAATAAGGGATAACATCAGGTTGGTTGTAGATGCGATTGAATACTATGATAAACTTCCCGAAAAGGAGGTCGGTTTTTTCTTTGTGGACGCAGAAAAAGCGTTTGATAATTTGAACTGGGATTTCATGTTTAAAGTTATGGAAAAAATTAATATTGGTGAGCCTTTCTTGAAGATAATCAAGGCAATATATTCTGAACAAAAAGCAAAGACAGTGGTCAACAATGAAACAACAGATTTTTTTAAAGTGCAAAAAGGAACAAGGCAAGGTTGCCCACTTTCTCCATTATTGGTTATATGGATTCTAGAGGTTCTGCTTCAGAACATTAATGAAGATAAAGAAATCAAAGGCCTGACTACAAAAGGATTTACATACAAGTATAGAGCCTTTGCAGATGATGTTATGTTTATAGCAGAGGAACCACTGAAAACCATACTGCTTTTACTTCAGAAAATAAAAGAATTTGGAGACCTAGCAGGTTTTTATGTAAATAAACAGAAATCCAAAGTAATGTGTAAAAACATGACGAGCCCTAAACAAATGGGGTTGCAGAGATCTACAGGCTGTGAAGTAGTGAGAAAAACTAAATACCTAGGCATAGTGTTGACAATGAAGAACATAGATCTCTTTAAAAATAACTATGAGAGATTGTGGGCCCATGTATTTAAAAATATGGAAAAATGGGATAGACTCAATTTATCCTTGCTGGGCAGAATTTCGGTGGTCAAAATGAACATCCTGCCACGTCTCATGTTTTTATTTCAGACGATTCCTATTGTAAAAGATATGAAGGTGTTTAATTGTTGGCAAAAGGATATCTCTAAATTTGTGTGGGCAGGGAAAAAATCAAGAATTAAAATGAAAATCTTATGTGATGCAAAGGAAAGAGGAGGTTTTCAATTACCAAACTTTAGACTCTATCATGATGCGGTCTGTTTGACCTGGTTAGAACAATGGGTTACTTTGGAAAACAGGAAACTGTTGGCATTGGAAGGACATGATTGTAGGTTTGGTTGGCATGCATATCTTTACTATGGCAAGTCACAAATGGACAATTTTTTTAAACATCATTATATCAGAAGGATCCTCTTTGACACATGGATTAAGTATAAAAACTTTTTTCCTGAAGAAAAGCCAATGTGGATAGTACCAGCCGAAGTGATAAAACCGTTTTCGGAGTATAAGGGACAAGATTGGTTGAAATATAGGGATCTGTTGAGACATGAAGGGAAGCTATTTGTGTTAAAGCCAGAAAGTGATCTTGACTTTAAATATGATTGGTTGCAGTATAGACAGATATTGGATCTATATAAGTCTGATAAAAAAATGGTTGGTTTTAGGGGAGACTATACTGAAATAGAAAAGGTATGGCTGGAGGGAGGGCAGAAAATGATATTGAAAATGTATAAAATTTTGTTAAAATGGTATGCTGAAGATGAGGTGATTAAAGAGCAAATGATAAAATGGGCAATTAACATGAACAAGGAAATACAAATGTCATCTTGGGAATTTCTATGGAAAAGTGCATTGAAAATATCTATCTGTACCAATCTTAAAGAAAACTGTTATAAAATGATGTATAGGTGGTACATGACACCAAAAAAAATAGCTAATATAGGTAAAAATCTATCTAACAAATGTTGGAAATGTAAACATGCTGAAGGTTCCTTTTACCATATGTGGTGGACTTGTGAAAAAGCAAAAATATTCTGGACTGTAATACATACAGAGATGGGGAAAAAATTGAAATGTACTTTTAAGAAAAAACCGGAACTGTTTCTTTTAGGTCTCAAGTTAGAAGAAATAAATACGAGTAAAAGAGGGAGGGCTTCTGGTGCCCTGGCCCCACTGCTGGACCTCCTGATGGCACCTGGTATATTTTGGCCGCTGTGTGACAGAGTGTTGGACTAGATGGGCCACTGGCCTGATTCAACATTGGCTTCTCTTATGTTCTTAACATTGATATGGTATATGGTAACGACTGCTAGAATGATTTATGCTCAAAACTGGAAAAATGAAAAGATTCCTGATTTATGGGATTGGCTGAGAAAATTGCTATTTATGGCAGAAATGGACAAATGGACAAGAAAACTTAATAACATAGATGAAGAAACTTTTTTGGCAGACTGGAGCGATTTCAGAGAATATATACAGAAGTATTGGGAAATGAAGGACAGTGTTTTCAGTTTGGGTAACTACTAATGGTGCAACAATTATTACAGTTAATGGGTGTTTATAGTAGCTACTAATATCTATGTGGGTGTTACCTGTAGACTTAGTATGTTAACAAGGATTTAACTGGCATTATATGATGTTTGAATGGTGGAAGCAATGCTGGGAGCCATTAGGGGGGGAAGAGGAGCTTTTGAGAAAAAGGATATGAGATTTATGATGTGGATCAAGTTGTGAAACATTGTGTATCCTAATAAAAGTTGTTTTTTTTTTTAAAAAAAGGCATAGTTTATCTTGATTTTAGTAAGATTTTGATAAGGGTCCACATAATATACGTTGACAAATTGGAAAAATGTAGTTTGGATACTATGACTGTTAGGTGGATCTATAACTGGTTGACAGATCACTGTCAGGAGTCCTAACTTAGTCAGCAAAACACCAGGCCTTGTGATGCAGGCAAGGATAGCGTTTATTAATTAGCTGCAATAGAAAAGATCACTGGAGCAGGTACATTGTTCAGAATGACTTGGTTACAGAAAGCAAGCGGTTATACAGGGAAGGGGGTGAATGGGGACCCCCCCTTTTCCCAGTCAAGGAATACCATGCGATTGGGAATCGAAAGTTACTACGCTAATGAAGTTCCCAACGCCCCCATTATTCACAGCAAAGCTGCAGCTTTGAAAGCGATAGTAAAGCTCGCAGCTTGACTCCTCAAGGTCAGAATGTCCCGTCTGCGGGAGATAGGGGTAACCAGAGCTACATTCCATTCTCACACCCTAAGCGTAAATCAACAACTCCCCAGATTCCAACCTCCCGCCTGTCACGCCACTAAGGCACCCAGAGCCAACCTCCCCTCCCCTCCATCCATCATGGCAGGGCTACCTGACATGCAGCCCCCTCAAAAATAAGCCTACCCCTTTGGTTTATGGGGGTACAACTTGTGAAACGCCCGGATAAGCCGGGGGGCCAGAACATTTTCCGCCCGCACCCACTCCCTCTGCTCCGGCCCAAAGTCAACCCATTCAACCAGATAAAACAAGCGATTGCGAGAGATTTTAGAGTCCAAGATTTGCGATACTTCGTAGTGAGGTTCCCCCCCCACCAGCAGTGGAGGCGGGGTCGGCCGTTGTGGTCGCCATTTGTTCTCTTCAGGCGCCTGGCGTAGAAGCCTTACATGAAAAACAGGATGAACAGACTTTAGAGATTTGGGTAACGCAAGTTCAACAGTTACATTGTTAATCACTCTCACAATCTCAAAGGGACCTATATATTTCCAACCGAGCTTGCGACTCGGCTGAATGCGACGCAAGTGTTGTGTGGACAAATAAGCAAACTCTCCACACTTTGGAATCCAGGCAAGGTTACGTTTCTTGTCAGCCTGGAGTTTGTACGCATTCTTAGCCTCCTCTAGAGTCTTGGCTAACGAGACCCACGCCTCCTGTAAGTGTTTGCACCAGTCTCCCGCGTCTCCCGCCGGGAGGTCGGGAGAATTCAAAAAAGGGAGAGGCGGGGCGTCATATCCATGTACTGCTTTAAACGGGGACATCCCAGTCGACGAGTGCTGAGTGTTATTGTAACAAAACTCAGCTAGTGGCAAAAGAGAATGCCAATTGTCCTGCTGAAAGTTGGAGAAACATCGCAAGTATTGTTCCAAAGTCTGATTCACACGTTCAGTCTGCCCATCGGACTCTGGATGGTACGCACTGCTCACCCCCTCTCCACCCCAAGCAGTGACATAAGTTCGCTCCAGAACCGTGAAACGAACTGAACCCCCTATCCGAGATCACTTTATTAGGTAAAGTGTGGAGCCTCACTACGTGTTGCAAGAACGCAGAGGCTAGTTTCTTGGCAGAGGGGATGGAGGCAAACGGAACGAAATGAGCCTGTTTGGTAAACAGGTCCACTATCACCCATATGACAGTTTTTCCCCCGCTAGGGGGTAGGTCCGTAATAAAGTCCATAGAGATCACTTCCCATGGCTGAGCCGGCGTGGGGAGGGGTTGCAGAGCACCCGGGGGTTTGCCGGGCCGAGGTTTACTCATCAAGCACGTTTGACACGCTGACGTGAAGAGTGAAATGTCTTTTCTTAGCCCCGGCCACCAAAACTGTCATTGTAGGAGCTGGAGAGATTTCACAAACCCTGTGTGTCCAGCTAGCTTTGACCCGTGCGCCCAACCCATCACCTCCCCCCTGAGGGACCGTGGGACAAAGAGTTTATTGTTTTTAGTCCAGCAGCCGTGCGCATCACGGGACATTCCTTCTTCCCCCTCCACCTCCTCCCTATCCGCGCCCGTCAGAGCTGTAGAGAATTTTACCGCCCAGTCCTTGGGAGGAGGATCTGGCGACGGGGGGGAGAGTGTGGCCTGCCTCCGAGTGGTTACTGCCCCTCCCAGTTGGGAGGGAGTGAAAATCGAGTCATGAATCTCCTCCCTCTTGCTGTCGTGTTGAGGGAGGCGGGACAGTGCATCGGCCAGCAAGTTCGATGTCCCCGGGAAGTGGTGCAGTGTGAAATTAAACTTGGAGAAGAAATCAGCCCAGCGGAGCTGTTTGGCATTCAAGGAATGGGGAGAGCGGAGTAGCTCGAGGTTTTTGTGATCAGTCCAGACCTCGAACGGGACTCGCGCCCCCTCTAGCCAATGGCGCCAGGTAGCCAACGCTAAACGGATCGATCCCGCTTCTTTCTCCCACACCGACCAATTCCGTTCAGTATCGTTAAATTTTTTGGAAACATAGGCAAGGGGTGCAGTTTACCATCCTCTCCCTCTTGGAGGATCGCCCCCCCCATAGCAACGTCTGAGGCGTCAACTTGGACAATGAATTTCTTAAGTTCATTCGGGTGGGCTAAGACAGGTTCAGACGTAAAAAGGGTTTTCAATTTGTCAAAAGCCCGTTGGCACTCTGGTGACCACTCTAGTTTAGCTCCGGGTCGAGTGCATTCGGGTGGTTTCCCTTTGGTTTTCAATAAGTCAGTCAAGGGAAGAGCCACCTGGGCAAAGTTCGATAGGAACGATCTATAAAAGTTCGCGAATCCGAGGAAACCCTGGAGTTGCCTCCGCGTTTTAGGGGGCTCCCACCCTACTACATCCTTAATCTTGTCAGGGTCCATCTCAATTCCTTTTTGAGATATGCGGTAGCCCAGAAAAGGGATCTCCGTTTTGTGAAATTCACACTTGGACAGTTTGGCAAACAGTTTATGCTTGTGCAACGTTTGTAGTACTTCCCGCACCAGTTTCACATGAGATTTCAGGTCGGGGGAATATAAAAGAATGTCATCAAGGTAAACAAGGACCCCTTGAACAAATATTTATGCAACACCTCGTTAATCAAGTTCATGAAGACCCCCGGGGCCCCTTGGAGCCCGAATGGCATGACCAAGTATTCAAACTGGCCTAGAGGGGTGTTGAACGCCGTCTTAAATTCATCCCCCTCCCAAATTCGGACCCTGAAATAGGCATCTCGGAGGTCTAACTTCGAGAAAATTTTCCCCCAGCCACCGCCGCCAACAAGTCTTTTATGAGGGGCATGGGGTAGGCGTTTGTGTTGGACACTGCATTCAAGCCACGATAGTCGGTGCATAGCCGCAACCCCCCGTCTTTTTTTTTTCGGAAAAGCACAGGAGCCGCAAACGGGGAGGATGCTGGCCGTATAAAACCCCTACTGAGGTTTTTGTCAATGAACTTCCGCAGTTCCACTTTTTCCGAGGGGCTCATAGAATACAGTTTTGCCTTCGGCAACTTTTGGTTGGGCAAAATTTCAATTGCACAGTCTGAGTTCCTGTGGGGGGCAATTCATCGGCCTCCTCCTCCCCAAAAACAGGGGCCAGGTCGTGATACTCGGGGGGGATGCCTTCCAGCTCCGCGTCCGCCACCCCCGCCGTCACTAGGAGTTGCCCCCTGTCATGGGTCCCCACTCTTTTCTCCATAAGTGGGACCGGCATTTTTCGGAGATGAAGTTCACCTTCCCCTCCCCCCATAGTACGTGAGGATCGTGGTCAAAGAACCACGGGCTCCCTAGAACCAGGGGAAAGCGGGCTGAAGGGGTAACTACGAAAGACCTTTCTTCCCAGTGTTGCCCGAGCCCCACCCTCAAGGGTACAGTCTCGTATTTACAGGGTTCCTTCATGGTGGACCCGTCCATTTGAGTAAAAATCAAAGGTTCATTTAGTTTAACAACTTTTGCCCCTAGTCCCGTTATTAGTGTGGGGTTGATGAGGTCTCTCCCACACCCAGAGTCAATGAGAGCTCGTACTCTCACATGGGTCAATAGACCCGGGTCCATTAGAGTCACTGTGAGAAAGAAAAGAGAGGGGTTTTTGCTCACCGGGATTTGCGCCTGGGAGTGTGGGACCTGCTGTTCAGCGCTGTTTACAGCAGGTCCGTCTCGTTTCCCTGCGGCACGATCTCGCCATCGGATGAGTCGGATGCCTCGCTGAGCGGTTTAGCTTGCAAAGCTTTCGCCCCTTCGGTTTCGCCACCTGTTTTGGTGTGGATGTGTCAAACTTCTTTTTGACTCCTTTGGACACCTCGGGCGACGCAGGCGATGTCGGGCAGTTCGCGGCGAAATGGCCCCCTTCTCCGCATTTGAGGCAAAGACCTTGCTTCATCCGGAGTTCCCTTGTACCGTCCCTCGGCTTCGGGTTCGGGGCAGGGGTTTTCCCCCTCGCTGCCGGCACGGGGCCCCGGTTGGCCATCGCTGCGGCGTCATCCAGTTTGATAGTCTTCAGCCGGTTCTCCATCGTGATGGCGGCTTGAATCCACCCCGTGAGGGTGTTCGGGTCTTGGTTCCGGGTGACTTCTCGGCGGATCTCCGCATTGAGCCCCCACTTGTAGAAGTCTACGAGATTCCCTTCCTCTCGGAGTTTGGCTGCACATCTTCGGAACTCCGAGGTGTAGTCTCTCACCGACCTCGCGCCTTGCTTGAGGCTTCGGATCGTTGCCTTGGCTGCCTTGGTAGAGTGCACATCTTCAAATTGCTCTTTCATGGCCCACATGAAAGAATCGATCTCCCTCAGCTCACGCCCATCAGCTTGGTGGAGTCCCACGTACCAGTCGGCGGCCGCTCCCTTCAGGTGGGCTGCTATGACATCGACCATGCGCTCTTCTCGTTGGAATAGGTGGCCCCAGGTTTCGATAAACCTCTCGGCTCGCACCAGGAAGAATGGGAATTTTTCAGGGTCTCCATCAAAATCAGCATCCAGGAGTTCTGCAGGTTTAGGTGGCAAGAACCCCCAAGGGCGAGGGGGTGGTTGCCCAGGTGGCCCCTGCGGTCCTGGCCCCGCTGGTTGGTCCGGCGGCCCGGCCGGCACGTTCCCCTGATCCTGGTCCGGCGCCGGGCGCTGATCGGGAGGAACACGGGCTGGTGGTTCCTCGCGCCTCTGCCGCTCGCGCTCCTCTCGGATGCCCTCCGCGATCATCTGTGGGATGCGAGCGAGGGATTCGTCCAGGAAGCGCATCAGGCGGTCTTGGCTCGGCTCTCCACTCCACCTCCTCCGCACCACGGCACCCTCCAGGCTCTCAGAGTCTCGGCCGGTTTCCTCCAGGGCTTCCGCCGTGATCAGCTTTCGGACCGACCTCTAGTGGTGGCTTGCCCCCATAGATGCTCTCGGGGTCCCGAACCACGTCTCGTGGGTTTCAGCCAGGGGTTTCACCCAGTCTCGCCTACGTCCAACTCGGGTGGTCACCCCTCCATAGGCTGCCCCATACGGGTCTCCGTAAGGCCCTCCAAAGTCGTACTCCAGACCCCATTGCTCCGGCACATGTGTGTCAGGGGTCTCTTTTGGTACGTCTTTCCCGGGAGGCTTCTTCTCCTTTTCTTCTTCAATCGGGAGAGTGTCTTCTTCACCGCCACTCATTGTGGAGTTGCGGGTTTACGACCAGTCCCGAAAGTTGATGAGGATTCTGAACAAACTGTCAGGAGTCCTAACTTAGTCAGCAAAACACCAGGCCTTGTGATGCAGGCAAGGATAGCGTTTATTAATTAGCTGCAATAGAAAAGATCACTGGAGCAGGTACATTGTTCAGAATGACTTGGTTACAGAAAGCAAGCGGTTATACAGGGAAGGGGGTGAATGGGGACCCCCCCTTTTCCCAGTCAAGGAATACCATGCGATTGGGAATTGAAAGTTACTACGCTAATGAAGTTCCCAACGCCCCCATTATTCACAGCAAAGCTGCAGCTTTGAAAGCGATAGTAAAGCTCGCAGCTTGACTCCTCAAGGTCAGAATGTCCCGTCTGCGGGAGATAGGGGTAACCAGAGCTACATTCCATTCTCACACCCTAAGCGTAAATCAACAACTCCCCAGATTCCAACCTCCCGCCTGTCACGCCACTAAGGCGCCCAGAGCCAACCTCCCCTCCCCTCCATCCATCATGGCAGGGCTACCTGGCAATCACACCCAAAGAGTGCTTGTAAATGGTTCCTCATCTTTTTGGAGAGGAGTGACAAGTGGAGTGCCTCAAGGATCTGTCCTGGGACCTGTTTTGTTCAACATCTTTATTAATAATCAACATCTTTATCATAATAAAAACATTAGTAGACCGTGCAAGACAGATATGCGAACCGCACTTTCTCAATGACGAACTAAATCATCTTAACCACACACTTCAAGCAAATGGCTACTCTAAGAATGAAATCAGAAGAGTGATTAAACCAAAGGTAAAACAAACAACTGAGGAAAAACAGTTTCTCACAGGAAAAGTGTTTTTGCCATACATCAAAGGAATCATGGATCAGATGGGAAAACTTATGAAAAAACACAACCTACAAACAGTATTCAGACCCACCAGAAAAATACAACAGATGCTACAATCAGCAAAAGACAGAAGAGACCCCTTCACTTCTGCAGGAGTATACCGCATACCATGCAGTTGTGGACAAGTTTACATTGGGACCACACAGCGTAGCATTTACACAAGAATAAAAGAACATGAAAGACACTGCAGACTTGGCCAACCTGAAGAATCAGCAGTGGCTGAACATAGCCTAACCCAACCAGGACACAGCATTTTGTTCCAAGACACTGAAAGACTGGACAGCACTTCCAATTACCATGTCAGATTACACAGGGAAGCTATTGAAATTCATAAACATAAACACAATTTCAACAGGAAAGAAGAGAGTTTAAAAATAAATAGGGCATGGTTTCCGGTCCTGAAAAACACAAAATGCTCGACAGCTGGCAATAGCACTACAGATAAGATTAGAGTTTTAATAGCCATTCCACACACAAAAGAACCTCCTCAAACCTCCTCAGGAAACAATCCATAGACAAAAGAACCTCCTCAGGAAAGCTCCTCCATTAGCATGTTAATAGCCTGGAGGACTACACTAGATAATTGACTCAGCCCTACCCCACCTTCCAGGGTAGAAATAAATTACTCGCCTATCAGTTTTCTGCTCACCTTGACACAGAGAGTACTCCATCTTTCTGTGTTATACCTCTGAGGTTGCCAGTCACAGCTACTGGCGAAACGTCAGGTCCTACAATGCCAAGACCATGGCCACACAACCCAGAAAATCTACAGCAACTAATAAACTCCAGCCGTGAAAGCCTTCAACAACATATCTTTATCAATGATTTGGATGAAGGGATAGAGGGAATGTTTATTAAATTTGCAGATGATACTAAATTGGGAGGGGTAGCAAATACAGTAGAAGACAGAGTCAAGATACAGGATGATCTTGACAGGCTGGGAAACTAGGCTAAAACAAATGAAATGAATTTCTGTGATGCAGAATGTAAAGTTCTGCATTTAGGTAGGAAAAATCAAATGCATAATTATAGGTTGGGGGAGACTTGTCTTGGCAGTAGTATGTGTGAAAAGGATCTAGGGGTCTTAGTAGACCATACACTGAACATGAGTCAGCAGTGTGATGTGGTTGCTAAAAAGGCAAATGTGATTTCGGGTTGTATCAATAGAAGTATAGTGTCCAGATCACGAGATGTGATGGTACCACTTTACTCTGCTCTAGTTAGACCTCACCTAGAGTATTGTATTCAGTTTCAGGCACCTCAGTTTAAGAAGGATATAGACAAGCTGGAACGTGTCCAGAGGAGCGCAATGAAGATGGTGAGGGTTCTGGAGATCAAGTCCTATGAGGAAAGATTGAAGGAGCTGGGTATGTTTAGCCTGGAGAGGAGATGACTGAGAGGTGATACAATAACCATCTTCAAGTACTTGAAGGGCTATCATCTAGAGGATGTTGCAGAGTTGTTTGCTGTTGCTCCAGAAGGTCGGACCAGAACCAACAGGTTGAAATTAAATTAGAAGAGTTTTCAGCTAAACATTAGGAAGAACTTCCTGACAGAGTGGTTCCTCAGTGGAACAGGATTTCTTGGGAAGTGGTGGGCTCTCCTTTTTTGGAGGTTTTCAGAAAGAGGCTAGATGGCCATCTGACAGCAATGCAGATTCTGTGAAATTAGGCAGATCATGAGAGGGTGGGCAGGAAGGGTTGCCTCAGTGCTTAGTTCTTTTGGCCCTTTTTTACATGCCCAGGGAAATGCTGATTGCCACTTTGGGGTCAGGAAGCAATCCTGGAGGGTTTTTGGTTTTTTTTGGTCATCATCTGAGCATGGAATAGTGGTCACTGTGGGTGTGGAGGGGAGGTATTTGTGAATTTCCTGCATTGTGCAGGAGGCTGGACTAGGTGACCCTGGAGGTCCCTTTCAACTCTATGATTATATGATTCTATATACTTTACCACATTATGAGCATTCTGATTTGAAAAAATTCTAGTATAAAGATGCTGTCCGTTTGTATAATCTAAAATAGGTATCAATAATCATTTGAACTATGTTACAGAGAGTTATGTTTTCCATCAGATTTGTTGGGGAAGAAGTAAAGTTGGTATCTTCAAGATTTCAAAATTTTAACACATTCTTTAAACACTGCTAGGAGTCACACCGTAGCATCTCATGGCTTGACAACTAACAATGAATGTTGTTAAATGAATCTGGCTTAGATTACAGGGATGTTAGGAATGGTGGGGAAGAATAATTCTTCTGACAAGATGTTTGTGTGGAAGGAAAGGTGTGTGTATGGGGAGGTGGGATAGGAGGTAGTATGGAATTATGCTAGAAAGAGAAAATACAGAGATTTTTTCAAAGCTAAGTGGTAAGCCTAAGGATGCTGAGGTTTGGGATGTCTAGGTCTAGGTCTGTCTGACTGTCTAGGTTACAACAATCTCCTCCTGCTCAGCTTGCATGTCTGAAATGAATACACACACACACACACTCCATCAAACCACTATCTCAAAAGCCCTGTTCAGAAGTTACTGTGAACACATGTACAACCTGTGTATAGTGTACACTTCATTTTTCTTTATGTGTGTGTTGAATAATTCTCATCTTACAATGAATGCATGTACTTAAACCCCACATTTATTCAGGAACTGATCCTCAGTTTCATTTATAAAGTGAAAACACACTTGGTGCAGGAAGGAAATGGAGCATCTAGCAATCCACCCCGGAGCCAAATTCAGGGTGTTGGTTTTGACCTTTAACACCTCACGTAGCTTGGGACCACAGTATCTGAGGGACCATCTTCTCACTTACATTCTTACTTGGTAATTAAGATCACGGGTTGAAACCATCCTGATTGTCCTACCAATTAAAGATGCTCATTTGGTGGGTAAACAAGAGAAAGCTTTTTTCATGGCAGCCCCACAATTATGGAACAACCTCTCCAGGGAAGTGCATCTGGCCCCCTCACTGAAAATCTTCAGGAGGAAGTTTTATTTAGGACTGTATTTTGATTGATTTAGCTTTTATTAATGGCCATCCTATTTAGGGTTTTCAACCTGTTGACTTTTATGGGTTTTATAGCTGTTTTGATTGTGTTTTTTTTAATGTAATGCTTTTTTTACATTGTAAGTCATCATTAGTTCCATAATTGAGAAAGGTGACTAATAAGCATATTAAATAAGTAAATGAATGGTCTCCTAGCTAATTCCTCTTTTATGGCTATGAAAAAATACAAGTTATTTTCAATACAATGAGAACTCCAGGTG
The DNA here is from genome assembly GCA_029375565.1 of Gekko gecko. Lineage (NCBI taxonomy): Eukaryota > Metazoa > Chordata > Lepidosauria > Squamata > Gekkonidae > Gekko > Gekko gecko. The sequence goes on from JAPDNY010000001.1 coordinate 214,070,248, forward strand.
TAAATATGTTCATTGCTTACCCAGCATTAATATTTTACTGGGGCTTCAACAATGTCTAATGAGTGGACATGAAATCTCATAGCTCATAAAGGGAAATATGAATATTGGAGTAACATATGTATTAATGAGTAGCAGCTCAACCTCCATCCTCACTTTTCCCCTACTTCCCTTGCTTTGTTTGAGGTTGCTTTGAGTTGGGGAGGGACACAACAGGCCAGGAGCCTCTTGTATCTTAACCAATCAGGAGAGGCAGGAGTCCCAGTATTTAGGCATGTCCCACCTGCTTCAGGCAGACTTTTGCTGGGTAGAGCTTTTTTTTTAGTTTCAGCAAGACAATGCAGAATTGGCTGGACATTTGGGAACTGAGCAAAATGTTTTAGATACTTTTCAGACCAGCATGAAAAGGAACTTTTATTTGTCTGCTTCACATTGCCTAGTTGGGATTATCTCTCCTTATATATAATTGAGTAGTGGGGTGGAACTTTCTGAACATTCCACACACTTCTAAATCAGTTGGCTCCATGATGTGTCACTCAGAATCCATCCTTATCCACTGGATGCATTGCCTGAGGCCCACCCACAGAGAGTGTCCAGCTCTACATTGGCTATGCAATGTGCTCCATCAGCCATTGGCCATTCAACCACCACTCAAGAGTACTCGCATGCCATTGGCTGGGTGCTGGGTCTTCTCCTCTTCCCTGCCCACTCCCCCTTCAGGCACTGTTCCCTCTCAGAATCATTGACAAATGGCTGTGTCTCCTGAAGAAGAAATTTCTCCTGCTTAGCTCCTCTGTGGGACTAAATTTTCCCTCAGCTGAATAGAATGCCATAGAGGCCACCCTCTAAAGCAGTTATTTTCTCCAGGTGTGTGTGTGGGGGAAGAGATCTGTTGTCTGGAGTTCAGTTATGATACCAGGTGATACCAGACAACAGAGATCAGTTCCCCTGGAGAAAATAGCTACTTTGGAGGGTAGGCCCTATGGCATTATACCCTCCTGAGTCCTGAGTACCCCCCCCCAACACTGCCCTTAATAGGATCTGCCTGCCCCAAATCTCCAGGTATTTCCCTACTCAGAGTTGGCAACTGTACTTTCCCTTCAATGCCTATTGCTAGGCAACCAAGATTGGTTCTGTCAGCAAAAGGCCCTTTCCACACCTATTTTGGCCTTTGGGAGGAAACTCATTGGGGCTAGTCCTGATTATGGTTGCCAGCTCCAGGTAGGGGGCTTCTGGACTTGGTGGCTCACTGGACAGGTGCAATCCATCACACTCTGATGTGAGCACCCCATAATTGCAGTGGATGGGAGGGGTCCCGGATGATTCTGGGGAGGCACAGAGCCCTCACAGGGGGCTCATTGCCTGGGGCGTGAGGGATGCCTTTTCTGAGGCAATGGCCGAGGAATTGGGGCTCCTCTTTGCCCCAGTAGGTCCCACTGCCATGAGACCAGTATGGAGACAGAGGTGCACACTGGGCTGAGTGAGCAAGCGATCCAGAACTTTTGAATGGCCCCCCACCCATGGACGAGCCCGCAGAATGAACTGTGAGTGCAAGCTCCCATGTAACTAATCAAGTGTTTAAGTGGATAACTGCCCCAAAGCCCCAAGCTGATTCAGAGAAGGGGGAGGAGCTAATCCCCCCTTAAATAAGGTACGATTCATGAGCAAATGCAAGGGGCTGAGAGACAGTTTTGAGTGGAAAGAGCGACAACCAGCCAAGTATCGTGCAGAATAGAACAATAGACTTTCAGAGACTTAACGAGACTTCTCTTGTGTAAACAATGTCAACGTGAGGAGATAAAATGGCAGTTAGGAAGAAAATTCTTCCAGGAGCTGCCAGCTCAGCAACGTCATCTCCCAAACTGGAAGTAACCACCAATTTTCCAAGCACTGCACCCTCTGCTGGACCAGATGACTAATCTCAACAACAACTTTAATGCTCTCCAGAACCAGTTGAAACAAAGAGTGACAAGGACAGATGAAACAGTCAAGGTGCTTAAAAAAGTTGATGCTAAGACAAACTTGATTAACCAGAGGCTGGAGGTCATAGAAAAAGAAAGGTTTCCAACAAAGAGCAGCTGTTTACAAATGGAAAAATCACTACATGTCCTGAGATTTCAGGGTATCCCAGAACAGAAGGGGGAGAACTTAAAAGAGATTTTAAGTGAAGCATTGGCTCCAGTGGCAGATCTTAAAGCGGAATCTATACAAAGCAATATGGATATGGTTTACCGAACCTATCCAGAATTCATCAAGAAAAATAAGCTGCCCAGTGAAATATTTGTTAAGTTTTCCAAGAGGTCAATGAGAGATATAATTCTGAAAGTGACAAATGGGATAACTCTGAAAATCAAAGGTGAAGAGGCGACAGTTTTAAAAGACATTCCATTTGAGATAAGAAAATGGAGGAAGCAGTATAAAAATCTAACTTCCTTTTTACAGCAACACTCTACTCCCTTCAGATGGATATTCCCAGAAGGACTTATCTTCAACTATAAAGAGAAAAAAAGAGAAGATTGATTCTGTTCAGAAAGCAAAGACTTTTTTTGAGCAACATCAAACAACTGTGAAAGAAAACTGCAGAGGACAGTAACCAAGCAGAAGAAAACAGCGAACATGGACTGGAAAACAGTGGAACCACTTTGGGTAATTCCTCAAAGGATTCTGAATCAGAGAAAGGAGCAGCAGCTCCTAAACACCTCATAGTTAAATTGAACTATGATAAAAACAAACACAGGAGATAATGATGTGATGTGTACCTTAATGCTGAAAGCCTTACTCTCTTTTAATATATAAGAAACTAGGATGCACCTACTCCAGCTAATTATGCTTGTATTAGTTTGGCTTTGAAAAGACATTAGACAGTAACATTCCTTTTAATTTTTACATGTGGAAAGACCATCATGATATCAATGTAATTAATGTAACATGATCCTTGCTTTAGCTTTGTATTTTAGTTTAGTATCCCCTTTCCCCCCTTCCTTTGTAGCTCTGTAGTGAAAAGCAATAAACAAGAACAAAATGCCAGCTCCAGGTAGGGAAATTTATTTTCTCCAGGGGGGAGAGATCTGTTGTCTGGAGTTCAGTTGTGATACCTGGTGATCTTCAGGCTCCACCTAGAGGTTGTAGCAACCTGAGCTGCAGTGTTAGAAGATTCAAACAACAAATATATACACTGCAAAAACCTTTTTTTAAAAATAAATTAATGTGTTCTATTTGTTCCATCTTATAAAGTGCATTGTGTGTTATTTATAATACCCTAAAACAGGTATATATTCATTACATGCAATAAGCAATAATAATCAGTTCATTCAGTATAATCAGTTCATTCAATATAATAACTACCAGTCATTTACATCATTGTAGGACCAGCAACAAACATCAATGTAAACATCAATGTAACCACAAAAGAAAGCTTTCCCCCTTTAGAAGTCTTCCAAGCAAGGAGAAGCGGGCGTATAATTCTAGAAACTCCCATTGGGGTTTGACTTGGAAAAAATTATGTAAATTGACTGGTAATTATTATATTGAATGAACTGATTATACTGAATGAACTGATTATTATTGCTTATTGCATGTAATGAATATATACCTGTTTTAGGGTATTATAAATAACACATAATGCAATTTATAAGATGGTACAAATAGAACACATTAATTTATAAAAAGGTTTTTGCAGTGTATATATTTGTTGTTTGAATCCACCTAGAGGTTGGCTACCCTTGGCATAGCAGTCAGTGCTTCAGAGCAGGGTCTGCTAGAGTGCTGAGTGGGTGATTTTGGTCCAGTCACAGACTTTCACCCTAAGCTACCTCACAGGGTTGTTGTGCAAGTCAAAAGGGGGAGAAGAGAATGATGTCAGCTGCTTTGGTCCCCATTGCAGAGAAAGACGACTTTTCCTCCTGGGAAACCGTTGTTGCCAATCTCCAGATGAGGGCTTGCAATAACTTAGAATTACAACTGCATTCCAGATGGCAGAGATCAGTTCCCCTGGAGAACATGGTGGACTCTGTGTCCTTATACTTTGCTGAGATGGCCCCCCTATGACAGCCAATGTGACGTAGCAGTCAGAGCACAGTAGAGGCTGTAGATGAGGGGGGAGATGGAAAGCTGAAGAGTGAGGGGGAAATAAAGGTGGGTTGATGATTGCCTGGGATAGGGTTGCTAACTCCAGATGGGAAATTCCTGGAGACTTGAGGGATGGAGCCTGGAGAGGGTGAGGTTTGAGGAGGGGTGGGACGTCAGACAGGTATGACACCATAGACTCCATCCTCCCAACCAGCCATTCCCTCCTGGGGAACCATTATTGCCAATCTCTAGGGGGGGGGCTGAAGATCACTCAGAATTACAACTGCTTTCCAGGAGGGCAGAAGTCAGCTGAAGTCAGAGGGACAGATAATGGTAGGTTGATGGTTAGCTGGGAAGGAGATGGGGTTGCCAATTCCAGATTGGGAAATTCCTGGGGATTTGAGGGGTGGAGCCTGGAGAGGGTGGGGTTTGAGGAGGGGTTGGACCTCAGCCAGGCAGAATGCCATAGACTCCACCCTCAAAACCAGCCATTTCCTCCTGAGTATCAATTGTTGCCAACCTCCAGGTGAGGGCTGGAGAGCACTCAAAATTACAACTGCTCTTCAGGTAGCAGAGATCAGTTCCTCTGGAGAAAATGGTGGACTTTGTGTCAATATACCCTGATGAGGTCACCACGCCAAATTGGCACTCTCCCAGAGCCTCTTTCTAGAGCTCATTGTATTTATTTCCACAATGGGCCTTATTCCTAGTTTTATATAACCCTGGTTAATTAGTGACTGCAAAGGCTCTAGGCAGGCAAGTGGCACATAAAGTACAGTCTGTGGATTGTATACAGCTCAACAAGATCCACTTAAGAAGAGGAACTCACCAAGTGGGACTTTTCCACTTCCCCTTTATGTTTAATCCCACTGAAATGTTCTTTCTGGGGCAATCAGAGAAACCACAGAAACAACTGTTGCCCAGCAAGGAGCTTTGTGCTCTCTTATAGACATAAATGAACTGTGTAGAAAATGTGCAAAAGGGACTCTGATATAAGGTGACCAGACTGTGATGCCAGACATGCGCCAGCGGATGCCTGAGACAGTGTGCCCATGGTTCCCGAGGTCACCCCATTCCAGATGTAGCCCTAGACACATAAAGCACTCCAAAAACAGCTATCTGCCATTGCTGTTTAAATCAGGGACTCCAACCACCATTAAAGGAGTCCCTCTTCATTGCACTGGCAATCCCCCCCACAACCTTCTTTGCATCGAAGGCACAAAAGACTCTTTCCTGCCTTCTGTTTGACAAAGGACTTGGATGTCCTAATCCACCTGAAGGAACCAGTTTTGCTGCCCTGAAACAAAGGACACAATAGGTGGTAGCCAATGAGTCATCGTGACCATAGAGGTGTCTCTGTTACAAGTCAAGTTAGGATTCAATATTGACCAATTCCTTAAGTCCCTCACCCATTGCAAATGTGACTTTTGGAATGGAACCCAAGGGGTTGGCTCAAGGAAGGTGCCCAGCAAGTCCTCCCCTCAACACTCCCCTAATAAAAGTGGGCACCCAGCAACATATTCGCCCTCTCTCCACCCTCTCTATGCTCTCTCTATGCCTTCTCTACATCCTCTCTACCTTTCTAACCCTCTAGCTCTTGCTATCCTGAAACTCACCTTGCCTCAAAGACTCTTGGACTGCAGCCAGAGTCTTCCACATGTTTTCAGTTGGTTCAGAGCATGATCCCCCTTTTTCTTATTAGTCTCCCCTATTTTTCTCACTGGGATGCATCATCACGTTGGACAGGTAAATATTGTCCACCAACAATATCCTGCTCATGCAAACGTCTCTATGCTCTATCTGATTTTCCTAGAAGCTGTGTAACTGAGTGTGTGTTTGTGTATTGTTTGAATATGAAGTTTCTCCAGTAGAAGACATCATTTTTATACTGACTCCAGCCTCTGTGTCTATTACTGGTATCTCTGGAAGAAGCGAGAGCTCTGTATATACAGGTGTTTGTTCCTTTTTGCCTATTGCCCATTTTATAATATCGCAAATTCCCCATTATAATTAATAATTTAAGGCAATCAGGCTAACACAACATAAGGATCAAAGTAAATGATTTCTTGTGGAAACCATTGCTCCACCTTCTGAAGATGAAAATACCTTTAAGTCTTGGAACTGTGTGGCTAGATATAAGCTGTAAGTGTCATGAAAACTGAAGCTGCTTTGGATCAGGATCGTGAAGCTACTATAGATCAGCAGAATTTTCCAAACCAGTCTCTCGTGGATAACAAGATCTAGGTGGCTGGAGAAGGCATCACATTGGCATAAGGCTCCATAAATATACCTGTGTTAGTGACCAGCATGGGTGGTGGTGGGGATAGACTTCAACTCCCCATTGCACATATTTTTGTTGTACAGGCATGAAAAACTGATGAATGAAAGAATTGCCAGGCTGAGCTTTGAATATGTGATGGGATTGCCCAAAATTTCTGTCAGCTTACTGAGTAGCCCTCAGCTACAGTACTCACTCTAAGGGAGTGGGAATATTCTGATAAGTTGTGCAGATCAATAGCTAACAATAAACTTTGCTTTTAACCCAATGTATCAGACATAATTCTTCATTTTAGGGAATGTAGGCAATGACCTACTTCCTTCTCTTTGACTCTGCAGGTCATGCCATTGACAATACTTTCCTGTAGTATGTTCAAGATTCTGTACTTCCAAGAGTGCTCAAAATGAGAAAGGAAGGGAGGGAGGAAGTGAAAGGAAAGATTATAATACAAAAGAGAGGGGAGGAGAGAAGGAAGGCTCAGAAAAATAAATGAAATATTTGTAACTCAGTCTGCCATATTCTTCTTATGTGAAGATATAGGATGTGATAAAATACACATTTTCCCTCGAGTCTCATGTATTGTGAGAATAGTAGCTCAGAACCAAGCTGACTCCATTGTTTTCAGTAAGCTGTTTTTCCCAATGATCTGCATTTCTCATGATGAATATGTGCAACTTGGCTTCCTGTAATGCACTGCAGGTGGATAGCCATGGTAATAACCAAAAATGGATGATAAGAGACACAGCCCAATAGAGAGGAGAGACCATGGAGTTATTAGAGACAGCAGGATGCAGATTGTATGAGGAAACTGGATGTCAGAAATACATATGAACAAATTGTTCCCCACTCCTTCAATGCTTTGGAGAAAACTGACAGAAGAAAAGCTCTGAAATGTCTCTTCTTCTCTTGTTTTCTAATTCTATACATCATTTCCTTTGCTTTGCCTCATCCTGTAAGGAACAATTCCAAGTGTTGATGTACTCCCCAAAAAAGACAGGAAAAGAGGGCGAATGAAAGAATTTATGGACAAGATAAAAGAAGGTTTGTTCTAAGATGTAAAGTACTGGGTTTGAGATAATGAAATCAGCTCATAAGGTTTATTTGAAAGCATGAATTAAAGACAAAATAGCCGGTCCAAAGACCAGCTTAAATCCCCCAACAAAACCACACCCTGCTCCCAGTGATAGGTCTATTATTATATACCCAAATCCCATAGGTCCTTTCCTGACTCTGAGCTGTACTATTGGTCCATTCTAGGACCTTTGCTTGGCATTGTTCTCCGATACAAAGCTACACCCATTCGCATGGCCGCATGCAAACCCCGTCCGTGTGCGTGATCCCTATTAATATACAACATAAGAGATGCTATGGAAAAATGCTATTCACAGGTGGATTAATTTTAACAGAAGACATAATACTGTGATGTCTTTTTGTGTTAATACTTTATTGTTAAGCCAATAAACAGTTAATGGAGTGGTTAGAGTGTCAAAATGGAAGCAACCTGGATTTAAATTGTCTTTCAGACATCTTTTTTGGGGGGTATTTTTGCATTTGTGTGTGCATGCCTGTGTGTCTGTGTCTGGAAGTCATGGCGACCTCTGGCAAATCCTACTGGGGCATGGAGGTAGAAATGGCTTGATAGTCTGCATCTGCCTCCTGACCCCAATATTGTTTGGAAATCTCCAATCCAAATAGTTTCCAGGGCCAGCCCTACTTAGCTTCTGAGATCTGACGAGATTAGGTTAACCTGCGCTATCCAGGTTAGGGCAGCTTTCAGACATCTTGGCCACCAGATATTCATTAGGCAAGACACTTTTTCTCAGCCTGGTCTACCACAGAAAACATAAGAAGAGCCCTGCTGGATCAGAACACTGGTCCATCTAGTCCAGCATCCTGTAGGGCCAACAGACAGAGCACAGATGCTAAGCCTTTCCTCGGATGTTGCCCCCTACCACTACTATTCAGAAGTTAACTAACTACCTCTGGATGTGGAAGTTCCCTTAGTCATCATAGCTTAATAGCCACTGATAGACCTATCTGCTATGAATCTCTATAATTCTCTTGTAAATTAATCTATGCTAGTAGCCATCACTGCATTTACTGACCGTGAATCCCACCATTTAATTTTTTGTTTTGTGAAGAAGTACTTTTTTTGTCTGTTCTGAATCTACTGCTTAGGATTATACATGCAACAGACCAAGTTGAAAATGTTATTTTGCATTCTACTAATGAGGAGCTAACTGCCTGAAACAGTTTCCCCTTTGCTTCTTGCACTTGTTAAGTTTATTGGGCTTTCCACTGGCTTTGTAGTTCTTCCCTTGTGGTATATTTCATTATTGAACAAAAATGTTATATATTTAGATTTGCAAACATATATTTTTAATAATGATAAAATATTTTGGCAAAGATAAGATCAAAGTACATACAGTGATTGAAATCCCATATATGCTCTCGTACTAATCCTTGGTTTCATCTGTAAAGTGAATGAGCATTCACTTTTTCTTACCAACAGATGCATGCACATACATGGAGCCTGTATGAGCATTCACTGTAACATATGAGCAAGGCTACTATCTAGGGATCAGAATATATATCATATGACCAAGCACATATAGGTTTAACAGTTCCAAATCTCAGTCATGTCACTGTTTTTAAGGTTTACTTCTCACAAAATATTTTGTAACTGAGTAAATGTACCTACCTACAAAGTATACCTGTTAGCTATGTGAGTGCAAATGTGTGTGTGTGTGTGCACGCGTATGCACAAGGGGGTGTTTCAAACAAACCTTCAGATTATTCACAAGGATGGGATGGATTTATTCTTGACCACTGTTGTTAGCCTGATTGTTCTTAGTTATTATCAAAATTAGAGGATTTCTGAGTTATTATCAATATGCAATCAGCTAAGGGAGTGATCACCAGCTTATACAGAGGTCCTACCCTTCCAGAGATACCAGTAACAGACACGGAGATTGTATTAGGTTGGAATTAAAGTCCTTTTACTGGAAAGCTTCTTCACACACAAACAATACACATAAACACACTCAATTCATCAAGACTAGGATAATAAAGAGAGATATTCAGCATGGTTGCATGAACAGGAGTTTGTTGGTGGGGCAATCATTACCTGTCCTCATCAAATGAACCATTCCAATGGAAGAAGGAGGGGAAGAAATGAAAAAGGGACACGTGGCTTGAACCAGCAAGCAGCACGTGGAACTCTGGCTGCAGACCTAGAGTTTAAAGATGGAGGAAAGGTGTTCAGATAGCAAGCTGGACATAAGAGGGATAAGGCTCAGATAGGGGTCATAGAATAAAAGAGTCGAGCATGTGGTCGGGTTTTCCCTTTTATGTGGTGGTGTGGGGGCTGGCCATATCCCCTGGTCACACCTCCTGGTTAGTCCGTCCCTGAAAACATACTATTGGCTGGAGGGAGTAGGGGAGGGGAGCTAAGGAGTGGTCAATATTGAGAACTAGAAACTTAACTTGTGGCTGGTGTATGGATGTAGGTGAGATGAGTCATCAGGCCAAGGCCATTGTTCCTTGATTGCCTTAGCCGGGTCATTGATGGGTGAGTGATTAGTTGCTAAGCAACAATGAATAGAGTCTCTGAGCTATGTGTAGTTTTGCAGGTGATGGAGGGGGGGAGGAAAGAGGTTGCCTGCGTGTGTTGGAGAGGTCTCCTAATGGCGTTTTGGAGTCCTTTGTCCTCATGCTTTGGCATGGCATGGCATTTGGTGCTTTGTGCATACTGTGGAACTGATCCATTCACCATCAGATGAGAGGGCTGGTAACCTTGGATGGCCATTGGAACAGCAGTGAAGAAAGGAAGGTGTTCTTCTCTCAGGGTGCAGTCTCAACTGGCATCATAGTGAGTCACCATGCTGTACAGTTTCTCAAGCATACTTTGCACAGTCCATATTTTATTACAGTTCATAAAAGGCATGAAAAAGCCTTGCAGGGCAACACTGTTTCCAAGCATTTTGAATATGTTGCTCCTTTTGAGTATAAAATTTTAGTCCAAGGCACTGTAATTCTTCCCACAGATAAATCTTATGCACCACAAAAGGTGTAGACTTGAAGGTCCCATGATCTGTTTCCAGACAGATTCATCATTTTTAAAAAATTTGGTATGAAAGCAGTTGTTTGGATGGCATTTTGAAAACTGCAATATAATTGTGTATGTGCTTTATAAAATTTATATAATTCTAATTGTATACTTTCAAATTTTAAAGATTTCCAAGTGGCTTATAACATGTATTAACAATAGCAACAGAATATCATTAATTAGCATCAGACAGAATTGGGTCACAATCAGCAGTAGTATACTAAATTACCAAGGTTTTCTTTGGAGTTGTTAATTATTGGATATTCTTTTATGGACTGTTTGAGAAACAAGTACAATATAACTAAACAGACCAGGTACACCACTGTAGTTATAGCAGAAGACTTCCCAGTACTTACCTTAGTTCCCTGCTGCTGCTTCCAAAGACCAGTAAGATAAAAATGGAGGGAAATGGGAAAGTGATGTCATGATATTGAGGGCAATACTGAAAGGTATTCACCCCAGACTTTATGATTTAACACCAGAGGGTGAACCCTACAGCATCATCCCTGACATCATGACATAACTTCCAGTTTTCACTGGAAAACTGGCACCCACCAATTCCTTCACAGGGCGGGTTTGGAAGTGCTAGCTGAATACAAGTGTTCCAAATAAATAAACAAACAGCAGGAAGAAGCAGCAAAAGAAGTTCAGTCCCTCATCAGTTCAAATCTTTCTATTAAGCAAAGGATAACAGTTTACAATAAGGCCTGGTCAAAACATGCAAGAGAATGAGGAGGTAGAATGGAGTGCACCACTTCTTCTTTTTTTTGGCCCCCTGAAGGGGATTTTTTTATTGCTTTTTTGTATTACACTACACTGTAGTATTGTACACTATAGTATTGTATTACACTGTATTACACTACAAACTACAACTCAAGAAAGGGGAGGGGACTACTCCTCCAAGAGTAGGAGATCATTAACCCAGTTAGAATCTATGTTAGTACAATATTATTAGTAGCCAATGAATACTGTGAGTTATCTATCTTTCCCTAATTAAAAGTTAGCTAATTACTTGTTATGAGAGAATTCCAGAGCATCTCCCAAACTCGCTTCATAAAGGCAATTTGCAGAGTCCTTCTGCCTTTACTTAGACTTTCAATCCCTAAATGCATATGTTGCTTTTCAGGCAACAGTGCCTTCTTCTTCAGCCAAGCCTTCATCCGTCTCCAAGGGTGCAGAGCCAGTCGAACCAGTTTCCCCGTCCTCTTTGGTTCCCAGATGGCATTTGAGAAATTCTTTAGCTTTGTACATGAAGTCGATCTTCTCTTTCTTGTTATGTAATTTAATGATGACTCCTTCTGAGACGACCCATTTATATCCAATTTGGTTGGTTTGAAGAAAGAGTATTAAGTCCTTGTAACTTTTCCGTTTTTGACGAATTTCAAATGGAATGTCCTTTAAAACCTTGATGGTATTGTTCCCCATTTTCAGTGGAGTTGCTGATGTTGATTTTAAAATTGCATCCCTAGTTTGTCTTCTTGAAAATCTGACTGATATTTCCCCAGGTAGGCTAGTCTTTTTGGTGTAATTAGAATACACCCTAAACGCTGCTTCCATATCGTGCATTATTTCTTCCGCTTTCAAGCCTACTACTGGTGCGATGAGATCACTAAGGAGCTTCTTCAAATCTTCCTTTGGATATTCAGAAACTCCCTGGAATCTGAGGATCATGTTAACTTTTTCCATTTGCAGGGACAACAGCCTAGTTTCCTGATGATTTTGCTTATTTGTCACTTGATCTACTCTTTTCTTCAACGTCTTGTGTTCAGTGTGCATCTCTTTCACAACTGCCATTGTCTGCTCTGTCTGTTTGACAGTATCAGCCACCTGAAGCTGTTGCACTGCCTAAGTCTGATTTAAAATGGTTAACTGCTGGTTAATACCAGCGAGTTGATCCATAACAGGCTTCAGTTTATCTGCTAGTAGTCTCATGACATCCGATCCCTCATCTTCCAGCCTCAGACTTTGACTACCCAAGACTTTAGGTTTCACTCCTTTCCTTCCTGCGCCCGACATCTTGGATGTTTGTTTACAAAAGCCAACTGCTTTTTCACCACCTCTGAAAATCGCTTATGCTTAAAATCCACTCTGGTAAGTCCTGCAAAACAAGCCAAACTTTCAGTTTTCCTCTGCCCCCTCTCTTTTCCTGCTACTTTTTGCTGCTCGTGGGGGGGAGATCCCTCCTTACCGATGTGAAGGGGGGCAAGGGATTTGCCGGTTCTTTAGCAATTCAATCACCTCCAACTCACGTTCATCGTTGGCCACTTTCAGCCTCGCAAAAATCAACACTGCTCACACAATCTCCTTCGCTTGTCTTGGTTAACCTAGCTAAAGCCATGTGGCCACACAGTGGTAGGACCATCAGGGCAAAAGAGCGCCTCAATTCCCTGGCATTCCGCCATTGAAGAGGCTACTCCTTCAAAGCCCTATGGCTTGGAACCCTACCCAAGGATTCCATGGGGGGCCCGCATCAGTAGCTCCCCTCCAAACTGCTGGTGTGCAAATTGCTCTCCCAAGCTTTGGGGAGAGCGACTGCCATCGCCACGCCATGAATTGGAAGCTCCTGGAGTGCACCACTTTGAACAGTAGTTGTGTAAGTGTGTGAATGAGGCATTTTTAAATAGTCCCCTGCATTAAAAAGCAGAAACACCATCGAGCACTTTAGGCTAGAACCTTTATCCCGAATGTAGTTTTTCAGTAGGAGGGATTTTTTAAAATATAAAATTATTAGAAAGTGACATATTTCACCTGTAGCCTGAAGTGGTACAGTCTACTCTACCACTTCAAGATGCCAGAGACTTGGCTTCTGGTCTGGGATACATGGTGTCCTGACGTGTTCTGGCTCTGCTCCCAAAACATATGGAGGGTCTTCACGACAGGGTGGGCTACACAGCCTGCCGCAGATCTCCCCAGGCAGGGGAGTGACTAGCAACGAACATTAGTCCGAGTGGGAGTTGAGATCGGCTGATAGCGGGGCTTTAAAGAGCGCCGCGACCAGCCTTGATCCCCTTCCCCCAAGAGGGCACTTCGGAATTTCTCTAAAAGACCCCACCGAGTTGGATTCTCAACATAAGAACGCATGATCCAGACCTCCAAGACATTCTACGGAAACTGATACCAAGGAAACACTGCTATAACAAGACACGGACTTTGAAGGTAACTTTTTCAAATTGCTCATCGGAAACACGCTGATCCCGAGAATAAACAACACCTGATGTAGCGCATGATCGTGCTGTATTCTGTGTACTAACACCGACTCCAGAAAACGCGGTTAAACAGCAAAAAAAGGCCAAAAAGCCGGTTTGTTGATCATTCCTGTGGTCGGGATATTGACTTTAAAAACAGAAACTAACACCGAGTCCCACGAGAATCAGTGTGGAAAATTACTGAAGCTGCGACAGAAATCACCAGAACAGGAAGTGACCTCAGACCAGACAAGTAGCATTTCCTAGAGACGACTAAGGAGGCCGGAAGAAGGAAGGAAACCAGAAGTCAAGGGGGATGATTAAGACTGCCGGACAGGAAGTAAACAACAGGAAGAGCTATTTACCATAGAGAAATTGCGCCCGCCATTTTGAGAAGGTCGAAACGTTTTTATTCAGATTTTAGCTAAAAGACTTAACAGAAAAAAGTGAAAATAGAGCGGTTTAACTGGGCATAAGAAGAGCTTTAATTTGATGTAAGTTTTGTGATAATTGTAAACAACGGCTTACGATCTTCGGCAACGACAGAGGGCGAACTCTTGGTCCTCCCCGAAAATGGCTGCTAAAGAAGAGAAGAAATTACAGGGCATGATGGAAGCCATGGAAAAACGGGTGATGGATGCTATACAAAAAATGGAAAAAACTCTAGGAAAAGTGGTTGATGAAATAAGTGACCTGAAAAAAGACCTGGCTGGGATTACAAAGGAAATACAGACGTTGAACAAAAGAACAGACGAGGTGAAGGAGAGAGTGAAAGGAGTGGAAACTGGTGTATCTGAGGTTGCCAAAGAAGCATTAAAAGCCAATGTAATGGTGGAGTACAACGGAATGCTTAACCATATGAGATTTAGGGGAATCCCTGAAGATAAAAATGAGAATATCCATTCAGTCATGGTGGGTGCTGTTGCAGATTTTTTAAAACAAGAAGAGGAGAGGGTGGCGGCACATATTGATTTGGTATACAGAGTCAACTCTGCGATTGCACAAAAGAAAAAATTACCCAGAGATGTGATTGTCCAGTTTATATCCAAAAGATTGAAAGAAGATTTGTTTAAGCAACAATTTCAGGAAGATTTTACAATTGACAACAAGAAAATTATGATACTAAAGGAATTACCCAGATCAATTTTTCAGGATAGACGGCTTTTTAAAGATTTGATCGACCAACTGAAAATAGAGGGCATTAGATACAGATGGGAAATTCCAAAAGGTGTCAGCTTTACATTTAAGCAGAAAAGAGTCACCATCAAGTCAGTAGAGCAAATGACCAAGTTCATTAAAGACAATTTTAAAGACTCTGATAAATAAATACAAAGTCAACATGGAGAGTCAAATTATTTCTTGGAATGTTAATGGACTTAATTCACCCCCAAAAAGAAAAAATATTAGGCTATGGTTGGAAAAACAAAAATGTGATATTGTTTGTTTGCAAGAAACACATATTAAAAAGACTGATGTTAAATTCTTGACTCAAAGTAGACTAGGAGAGGAATTTTACTCCCTCTCCTCACAAAAGAAAAAAGGAGTTGTCACATATGTAAAAAAAGAATTGGAGCCAAAGGAAATTTTTAAAGACAAAGAAGGAAGGTTCTTGGCAGTCGAAGTTATGCTTAAGAACAAAAAGACTCTAATTGTAAATCTCTATGCCCCGAATGGAGCCAAGGAAAAATTCTTTCAAGATTTGTGGGAACAATTACAACAGTTAACCTACAAGCAAATGATACTGATGGGTGACTTTAATGGTACTGTTAACAATGCTATGGATAGAAAATCAAAAAAAGGAAGTGAAGGCATAGGTAAACTTCCGAAAGTATTTTTTCAAATGGCAAAACATGAGCACCTGGAAGATGCATGGAGAATTAAAAATTCTAAAGACAAAGACTACTCCTTCTACTCATCAAGACATGAGTCTTTTTCAAGAATAGACATGATGTGGATGACTGAAAACTTGATCTTGCAAACACGTAAAATTGAAATATTACCTAGAATCCTTTCTGACCACAGCCCATTAAAGTGGTCAACATATGTTAAAAGAAAGAAATTTCGATGGAGACTTAATGAGGATTTACTGGACAAACAAAATATTGTGGACAAAATAAAGACGGAAACCAAAACATATTTTCAACTAAACTTAAATAAAGATGTACAGGCGCAAACGGCATGGGAGGCATATAAAGCTGTGATGAGAGGACATCTAATTGCAATTAACAACAATGAAAGAAAACAACAATCCAAAATAGATAAAGAAATTATGGAAAATATTCAAAAGAAAGAAATGGAACTTAAGAAAAGACCTGGCAAAAAGAAAATTTTGAGAGAGTTGAGGATCCTAAGGGAACAATACGATGCGAGGTTAAATAAAGAAGTATATTGGAATTTGAAAAAATTGCAACAGAAGTCCTTTGAAGGAGCGAATAAACCTGGAAAATATTTGGCATGGCAATTGAAAAAAAGAAGAGAGAACAAAATAATAATTAAACTGAAAGATGGGAATAGAGAAATCATAGACCCAGGAGGGATCCGGAGAGAATTTTATAAATACTATGCTACTCTTTTTCAAGCAAAACAAACGGATCAACAAAAAATTCAAGATTATCTATCAAAAGTAAATTTGACACAACCAAGCTCAGACATAAAAGCAATGTTAAATGCTGTGATAACTAAAGAAGAAATCAGCAAAGCAATAGGAGAGGCAAAAATCTCCAAAGTTCCAGGACCAGACGGTTTTTCAGCCAAATTCTACAAGAAATTTCAAGAAGACCTGGTACCGGTTCTAGAGATTCTTTTAAATGAAATTAGACAAAGCGGGAAGGTTCCAGACTCCTGGAATGAAGCTGCAATCACCTTAATACCGAAAGAAACTCAAGATTTAACTAATGTTAAAAATTATCGACCAATTTCACTTCTGAACAATGACTACAAAATTTATGCAAAAATTTTAGCAGAATGCCTTAAAAGGTATTTGAAAGACACTATTGCCGAAGATCAGGTTGGGTTTTTGCCAGGTAGACAAATAAAAGACAACATGAGGGTTGTTTTAGACGCAATAGAATACTATGATAAGCACCCGGAAAAAGAGGTTGGCTTTTTATTTTTAGACGCGGAGAAGGCATTTGATAACTTGAATTGGGAATTTATGTTCAAAGTGATTGAAAAATTGCAGATGGGCGCAGAATTTACAAGAATGATTAAATCAATATACAAAGAACAAAAGGCTACGGTGATTGTAAATGCAGAATCAACAGAAACGTTCCGGGTCAGAAAAGGGACTAGACAGGGCTGTCCTTTATCGCCATTGTTATTTATCTGGATTTTGGAGATTCTGCTGCAAGTGATTAGAGATGATGATAATATAAAAGGTTTGAATATTAGGGGTTTCTCATACAAATTAAGAGCATTTGCTGATGATATTATGTTTATTGTCGAAGATCCTGTTAATAATATGCCTTTGGTATTTGAAAAAGTAAAAGAATTTGGTGAACTCGCAGGGTTTTATGTAAATAAAAACAAATCGAAAATATTGTGTAAAAACTTGAACGTCACAAAGCAACAAATCTTACAAAATTTGACAGAATGTGAAGTGGTTAAAAAGGTTAAATATCTGGGAGTTGACATTACAATGAAAAATATTGACTTGTTTAAGAATAATTATGAAAAATTGTGGGTTTTGATAAAGCGTGATTTAGAAAAGTGGGAAAAACTTAGATTATCTCTTCTTGGAAGAATTGCCATTGTCAAAATGAATGTATTGCCCAGGCTGATGTTTTTGTTTCAGACAATACCAATTGTAAAAGATGTGAAAGTTTTGGTGAAATGGCAAAGAGAAATTTTCAAGTTTATCTGGGCAGGAAAGAAGCCAAGAATTAAAATGAAAATAATGTATGATATTAAAGACAGAGGTGGCTTCCAAGTCCCGAATTTGCGTTTGTATCATGAAGCAGTATGTATGTCTTGGTTAACTGACTGGGTTAATTTGGAAAACAGAAAACTTTTGGCCCTTGAAGGTCACGATTGCAGATTTGGCTGGCATGCCTATCTTTGGTATGGGAAAAATAAAGTAGACTCAATGTTTAAGCATCATTATGTAAGAAGAACATTGTTTGATGCATGGACCAGATACAGAAACACAGTTCCCGATGAGAAGCCTTTGTGGATCGTTCCTGCTGCAGTTATTCATCCCTTTTCAGAATATAAAGGTAATGATTGGTTGAAATATCAAGAGTTGCTTCAAAAGGAAGGGAAAAAATATGTTTTAAAACCAAATAATGAATTAGATTTCAAGTATAGATGGTTACAATATTGTCAAATACGGGATATTTATAAAAAAGATTGTAAAGAGGTTGGTTTTAGAGCTAAGAACGATGAGATTGAAGATATATGGTTGAAAAAAGAGCGAAAAATGATATCAAAGATGTATAAAACTTTATTGACTGTTTATTCTTTGGATGAAACTGTTAAAGAGCAAATGATAAAATGGGCTATAAATATGAACAAAGAAATCTCTATGGAAACATGGGAATTTTTATGGAAAAAAGCTTTTAAAATGTCAACCTGTGTCAATGTAAAAGAAAATTGTTATAAGATGATGTACAGGTGGTATATGACACCAAAAAAGATTGCCAATATTAGTATGGATAAGAACTTGAGTAATAAGTGTTGGAAATGCAAAAAAATAGAGGGTTCTTTTTACCATATGTGGTGGTCATGTGATAAAGCAAAGGTATACTGGTCAAATGTACATTGTGAGATGCAGAAAATATTGAGAATTCCAATAAGGAAAAGTCTGGAACTTCTTCTCTTAGGTTTGACAATGGAAAAAATACCACAAGAAAAAAGGACACTATTATGGTATATGATCACATTGGCGAGAATGGCCTTTGCTCAACAATGGAAAGCGGAGAAGGTGCCAGATATACATGACTGGTTAAGGAAACTGCTGTTTTTAGCCGAAATGGACAAAATGATGAAAAAATTAAATGGACAAATGGCAGAACAATATCTAAAAGACTGGGAAGGCCTGAAATTATATACGGAATCTGAATATAGAATGAAAGGCAAAATGTACAATCTTGACATGTATTGAAACTCTATGAGAAATGAAATGAATATTTGATTGTACTGTACCTTTATTGGAATTATGCTTGTAAAAGTCAGGCTTTTATATATTTGAAATTGGGTTACCTGGTTTGTCGATTGTTACAAGTCTAAACTTGATTACCTGTTAATTTTTCTTTTTTTGTTATTAGCAGTGTTGGAAGCCTATTAGGGGGAGTGGGGGGATGGGGTAAAAATCTTTTTAAATTGTATTGGTAACGATGTTTAATAATGTGGAATGCATACCAATAAAATTTTGATGTAAAAAAAAAAAAAAGATGCCAGAGACTCATTCTGCTGTGTGTGTAGATCAGGCCTTAAGCATCCATGAGGGGAACTACTTGTTCTTCCATTAGCTATAGGTGGCACTACTTACTCTTCTACTTGCATTTTGAGTGATCTTAAAAAAATATTTTAGATATTGTGATCATCATGTCCAGCTTGAATAAGCTAATGCCATACAAAGAGTAGGAAACACCATTTTGAGAGTCAGCAAAATATGCAAAAGAGTCCATCTGATCTGGTATGTCCGTCTAGTGCCCATCAAAGGTAAGACATGCAAGAAACCATTTTTTCCCCTCCATGTGATTCTTCCCAACAATCTCCGGGTGTTCTCAGTTCTTGCAATCATATCTTGAATAGATGCTGCTCACTGCACAGGTGAATTTATTCTATCCAATGCCAATTATTTAAAGGAATACCTGACTGCACAGGTACAAAGACGGGATGAAGTACAAAGGATTCTGTGCTTTATACAAATTGTTCAATTGACAGTGCAATCCTAAGTGAGTTATACCATTTTAAATCCATCAAAGTTAATGGACTTAGAAGCTGTAACTCTGATTAGGAATGCACTGCTAATGAGGACCCAATTGACCATGATGTCAGGAGATTCTGGCTCTTCTCCAGTAAATAAAATGGTTTAGTTCTTGTACTAGGCAAAAGCAGTAGTCATCTATAATGACTAAGTGACTACTGTGCAGATACAAAATTATGTCTGAAACAAACTTTGCCAAGGAACAAGCTTGTCTGATATGTAGTCAAGGCACTTCAAGCAAGGCAGCCACATTCTGAGCAACCTGAAGTTTCTGAAGCACTTTCAAGGGCAGCCCTGCATAGAGCAAATTTTAGTAATCTAGGCTGGAGGTGACTGTTGTATTAATCACTGTGGTGAGATCAAACCTGGAAAAGTAGGGGGGCAGCTGACGGGCCTGGCGGAGAAAAAAGAAGAAGCCTGTTTTGCCCCAAAAGACATCTGTTTGCATCCGAGGCATCCAGCCAGACCACTGGATTCTTCACAGAGTCCACTGAAATAAGTTGGACAGAGCAGGTAGTTGCAAACCACCCATTGACCCAGCTCTCCCCAGCCACATGACTTCAGTCTTAGTTGGATTCAACTTCAGTCAGCTCAACCACCCAGCCATGACATCCAGACACCCAGTCCAGTCTGCGAGGGCCATCTAGGGCTATTTATCTAGCTGGAGAAAGAGCTGGATGGCATCTGCATACTGATGACACCCAACACCAAACCTCTTGACAAGTTCTCCTAGAGGGCATATATCAATATTAAATCATATTGGAGATAGGATTGATCCCTGTGGAACTCCACAATCTAATGGGTGTCTGGTTGAAGTCCTGTCCCCAGTGGTTACCCATGCAGCAAAGTGCAGTAGCCTGCTGCCCCCCACCTGCTCCCAGCCCAGAGCGCTCCTGCCGCTGCTGAGGGCCCCAGAGCATGTTGGGAATGCGTCTCCAAGGAGGGTGGGCTGGAGCTGCACAGGGGCCGGCAGGGAGAGGACAAGCGGAGGGGTCGGGAGGGGAGGCTGGAGAGTCGCCTGGGGAGCAGCAGCAAGGAGGCATCTGCCAGACTGCATGGCGATGGGTATGCTACAAAAATCATTTAAAAAAAAAACACGGGGGAACAGATTCATGCTCGGGGGGGGGAGGCAGGCAGGCTTTCCCATGGATGTCTGGTGGGGGGAGGATCTTGTCCGATCTCAGAAGCAAAGTTTGAGTCCTGGGGCACCTTTAAGACCAACAAAGTTTTATTTTGAATATGCGCTTTCCTGTGCATGCATACTTCCTCAGATTCTAAAAAAAGAAAACCCTCTTCAAATAGGGCAAGGAACAAGTTCTCCTTGCTTTGCCCAGAGGTGCAAGAAAGTACACACACACCCCACGATAAAGGTTGTTCCTGGCAGCCTGACTGTGATCGGACCCTGCCAGGCTTTCAACTTGCAAGAGGCGGGGATCACACCAAGTCAGGCTGCCAATGGGGGTGGCTGGAAGAGCCTTCCCTGGTTCACCAGAATGAGTTGGGTTCCATTCCCAGCAGCGCTTGGTGTAGTTTCCACGACATTTCAGCTCCCAAAGCTGCAATGCTAAAGACGCTTTCCTGAGAGTAAACCCCGTTGAATGAGATGGGATTGAGGCTGGCTTCCCAAGACTTGAACTCGGGCAAGGGATAATCGGAGAGGTGGGGGTGTGGACTGAGCGTCTGAATCCTGGATTGCAATTTGCTGAAACTTCATTATTAGTAGTCGGACTGCATTGTAAATTGAGGCCCCCATTTGCAATGCACTTTCTTCCTTTGAAATTGCTGGGTGCCGGGGGGGGGGGTGCCAGAAGGTAGCCTCACCTAGTGTGCAAAAAGCCTGGGGCCGGCCCTGCTCAGGGGTTTTACTGGACCCAGCAGGATTGTTGGAGAAGCAACTTAACGTGGTTGCTCCTACTTGGCCCTGTAAACTTTCAGGCTTTGGAAGGCGGGGGGAAGATCTCTCCAAACAAGAAAACAAATGTTGGGTTCTAGGATGTTAGGGGGTGTAGGACAAAAACAAAGTCTGAGTCCACTGGCACCTTTTAAGACCAACACAATTTTATTCAAGATATAAGTATCTGGAGAAGTGTGCGTGCACACGAAAGCTAATACCTTAAATAAAACTGTGTTGGTCTTAAAGGTGCCACCAAACTCAAACTTTTGTTCTGCCAACATGGCTACCCACCTGAACTGAAAAGCATCTGAAGACAGGCAAAATTGTTGAAAATGACTAAAGGTGGCATGAAAATGCCTCTGTTCTACAAAAATGTTCTGCCCCCTCAGACTTCCTTCCTTCCTTCCTTCCTTCCTTCCTTCCTTCCTTCCTTCCTTCCTTCCTTCCTTCCTTCCTTCCTTCCTTCCTTCCTTCCTCCTTCCTTCCTTCCTTCCTCCTCCCTCCCTCCCTCCCTCCCTCCCTCCCTTCCTTCCTTTTAAAAGTAATTTGATTTCTTGAACCCACAGTCCATTCTTTGGGAATAAAACTGAGCTTTACCATCCTGGATCAGATGATTACAATCAGTTCCAAACTGTGCAAGATTTTCTAGCATACTGAGAGGGAATTAATTTAAGGGGCCCTATGGGTTCATAGTACCCACTTACAAAAGAGGCTGTCTGTTGCATCTCAGCATGATTTGAGGCCCAGACCTTGCCTCCTTCAAACCAGTCAACCTATACTAGGGAGGGGGGTAGGTGATTCCATTGTCTCTCAGCATAGGGTGTGATTGGAAATCAGAAACAGCACCGGGGGGGGGGCACCAGAAGGTATCCTCGCCTAGTGTGCAAAAACACCTGGGGCCGGCCCTGCCTTTGAGTCCATCCCTGGAGGAACAAGGTAAGCCGATATAAAACAGTGCCCTACATCCCCAGTGAGGCTAGGTGGCTGACCAGGATCACATGATCAACTGTGTCAAATGCCGCTGGAAAAGAAACCATGACTATAGTTGATAAATTGATTTCACCCATCTAGTTTGGCATATAAATTAAAGCAGTTAGTACCTGAGTTTTTTATAAAACAATTTTTATTAGGATATATAATACTTCACATTTTTAGCTAAGATAATATAAATCATATCCTTTTCTTCAGATTTCCCCCCCCCATTGGCTCCCAGCATTGTTTCTGCCATTTTACTAATACATAATGCCTGTTAATTCACTGTTATCATATAAATTCTACAGGTAACGCAATTTACTTATTTGCAACTACTACTAATACTTATTGATTATATACCTGTTTTTTTTATAAAACATTTTTTTTAATTAGGATATATAACTGTGTCAAATGCTGCTGATATGTCTAGCAATATCAACAGCACTGCACCACATCAATTTCTTATACAAACTCTTCCCTAGGGATGATTAGGAGACTTCATAATCAAAAAACACACACACAATACCCTGGATATATACTAAACCCATACGTCTAATGAAACATAAGGGATCATATAATAAGTGAACATTATTTTTTAAAAAGTGTGCCTCCTTTTTCAATATTTTAGACAATTCTTAGGCATCAACTTAGATCTCTTTCAGAATCAACCATCAAAATTCCACAAGCCAAAATGTACACATGGAGAGGAATGAAGTATTTGTAAATTTATGCATGTTTATGCATGTAGATCTATAGATTATGAGACTGGTAACAATCCAATTACTTTATCATTATGAAACATTTCATTTTTTTCCTGTAAATATTAACTGGATTGACAGTGATTATGATGAATCGATCTACCCTTCATGTGTTTCCTACTTCAATAAATGATATTACTTAATCCCTGTTTAAACTATAATGTTGCCATTATTCATTATAGATAATTTATGTGAGTGAGTTATCACTTCACAAGGTGATACGTAAACACTGCTTTGAATTTATGGAAAATATTAATTTTTTAAACCAAAACTATTGCACAAATTAATTAAAAGAAGTAAAAGATACCATATGAGGTGTGCATATTTACATTTGTTGATATTTTACAATTTGGCCAACACTGTGTGATTGGTGGGAAATACTATTAAAATGTAACAGGGTTGACTTATTGGAGAAAGCTTAAACTCCCGTAGCCCCATAGGCTGTGTTCTCAATTTGAATTTGGGTCCCAAAGACCTGCTGTTTTTAAAACGTGGTAGAGTATTCTGATTCAATGAACTTCCAGCATCTGTTCTGGCTTGGCACTCAGCTGTTTGCTTAGGCTGTTGAAGCAATACCTTGTACAGTTTCTGGAGTTTCGAATAGTAGATACAAATGAGCCAATTGGCTTTAAAAAGTGGATATATGAGTAAATGGGAATATTGTCAAATTATAGACTTCTGATAACTCTGCTAGCTCTTTTGTCATATTTATGCCTACAATTTATGTATCTTTTCCTAAAGCCCAAAAGGTTTTTGATAGAATCTTTTCCAATTATTTTTTCCTGCTGGAATCTTTTCCAGACTTTTATGGGCAGCAAAGAGGCTGAACATCTGATACTAATAGCCATTCTTTTGGAACACTACATGGTCTTGTCAAGGACTTCTAATGCCTGGACCCTGGAGAGGCAAGTTTCTGGTCTCTTTCTTGAAAAATTTGCATGGACTTTCATTACTTGTGATTTCAGCTTCAAGCAATTCTCTTTTGTTCTACAGCTGATGAACACAGTTGATTTCCCCACAAAACTATAACTTATATATGTTTCTACTAGTCAGTCTTGCTTCTGCTTCTCCAGTTAATAATCAGTGCAATATAAAGTAGTTGCACTTGTCAGTAAATACTATATCAACATTGTATTGGTCACATATATTGACAGAAATTCTGGAACTGCACAGTTTTGGTGTAAGAAATCAGTTTACAACTTTACTTTATAGCTTCCAGTAGTATTTGGCCTTAAGAGGTTTAAAGATTGCAGCTGACTGCAGGTAAACTCCTGTCCTCAGCCTTCCTAGGGATTCTTAGGGGAAAAGACCCTCTTGCTGATGGTGAAAGAGGAGAGCACAAAAGTTGACTTGAAACTCAACATCAAAAAATCTAAGATCATGGCATCTCATCCCATCACTCCTTGGCAAATAGAAGGAGAAGTCATGGAAACAGTATTCACATTCCTGGGATCCAAGATCACTGCAGACCATAACTGCAGCCATGAAATTAAAAGATGCCTCCTCCTCAGGAGAAAAGTGATGGGAAACCTAGACAGCATAGTAAAAAGTAGAGACATCACCCTGCCAATGAAAGTCCATATGGTCAAAGCAATGGTATTCCCAGTAGTAATGTAAGCTGTGAGAGTTGGACCATAAGGAAATACGGGCACCGAAGAATAGATGCTTTCAAATTATGGTACTGGAGAAGACTCTCGAGAATCCCTTGGACTGCAAGGATATCAAATCAGTCAATCCTAAAAGAAATCAACCCTGACTGTTCCCTGGAAGGCCAGATACTGAAGCTGAGGCTCAAATACTTGGGTGGCTCTAGAGGAACGGCGTGGTGATCGTGACATGCCAGGTGAAGCAAAAAGGCTAAAGTTTCTTCCAATCAATCTTTTCAGGCTCAGGTGTTGGCACGCTTAGCTTTTCTTGAGGATAGACAGGGTGAAATGGCATCATCATCAGGATAGCTGGTCCAGCAGGTGGATGACAAGCAGAGGGCACAGAGGAGCTCCAGGTGGAGCTTTACAAAGGACCTCTGAGGGGAAAAGGTAAGGTGGAAATCACTGGCCAAGGCAGGACATATTGGCCATGGGGCCCCTGTGCTCAAGGCGTCTCTGGGTATGCTACACACACCGCACAAGGAAGTTTTGGGCACCCAATGCCGGGCAGGTGGACACCCTATGCAGGATGGGGAGCTATGGCCCAGTCGCCTCAAGGTATTTGGCCTGGATGGGGCTACCTGAATTCAGGTCCTGGTTTTGGGAATCCGAGGGGTTCAGCATATGACTCGGTTTCAGCTGGTACCATCCCATTTGGAGACTTGGCCTTGCCACTGGGAGATCACCTCTCCAGTGCCACCAGGGATAAAATCCTTAAGGGAGAAATTATCATACAGAGAATTGGAGAAGAAGGATAAGGAGGACCTAGATGAGCGGGAGAAGGAATGCCTGAAGAGGCTCATGGTAGACAGGACCTGGACAAACTGGTTCCCAGGATTTTTAATCTATGCGGCAGTGATAGTTAGACATCAATCATGGAGGGCTTTTGTGATAATCCAATATATGGACATCATTTATAAAGGATTTCCTGATTTCCTGAGCCTTGCATGGCTTCAGTATGATGAGGAGTTCAGGATGAGGGCAGCCATGAATCCCGCCTTGAGATGGGACCAGATTCACCCACATTTATGGTTGCAAATTATGTCTCCTGATTGGTGGTTAGGCAGTGAGAGATCAGATAGTGGCCACTCCATCTGCAAGTCACAAGAGCAGGCAGGTACCCATGCCCAGGTGGGGCATGCAGTTCAGCGATGCCCGCGTTGCTGGGAGTTCACCTCCCATGGGACATGCAGCTGCAAGTCATGCTCCTTCAGGCATGAGTGCCCTTTGTGTGCAGGACCTCATGTCCTCTCAGGTTGCCCCAAAACAAAGGGAAGGTCATGAGGCAAGGGAGGTAAGCGTCTTGGAGGAGGCGGTGGTTATAACCCCCCTCCTGACAAAGGGTCCCAGCCAATGTTCCCTCAAAGCTGAGTTAGTGTGAGCTAGCTCACAGCTTTTTAGCCTCCAGCTCACACATTTTTATCTTAGCTCAGGAAGGATGGCTCCAGAGCAAACTAATTGATGCAACTACCAAATCGCTTGCTCACCACTTTAATGCCAGTAGCTCACAAAGTAGGATTTTTGCTCACAAGACTCCACAGCTTACAGGGAACATTGCCAACCCAATTAAAGTTGAAGTGCTTGAGTGCTGGTTGAGGGATTACCCCAACTGACGGGATGGTTTTTATCTCTTGGAAGGTTTCACTCAAGGGTTTAGGATACCTTACCAAGAGAAAAGGTCATATAGCGCTCCTAACCTGAAATCAGTTAAGGGGATGGAGCACATGGTTGGGGAAAAATTGGCAAGGAGTATAGGGAGGGTAGGGTACTTGGCCTATTCTCTTACCCACCAGCTAACAATTTGAGGGTTTCTCCATTGGGAGTTGTGCTGAAGAAGGCGCCTGGCGAGTATCGCCTCATTCACCACCTGTCCTACCCATGTGCGGAGTCAGTAAATGATGCCATACCGGAGGAGTTATGCTCAGTTAGATACACCTCGTTCGATCAGGCCATGTTTATGGTGCGCTGCTGTGGCCAGGGGGCAGAATTGGCAAAATGTGATATTAAGACAGCCTTCTGTCTCCTCCCAGTCCATCCAGCCAATTTTGAGCTGTTGGGCTTTGTCTTCAAGGGCAAATTCTACATGGATAGGGCCCTTCCCATGGGGTGTTCTGTGTCCTATGCTGCTTTTGAGAGGTTCAGTTCCTTTTTGGAATGGGCTTTCATTACAGGATAGGACTATGTAACACTGCCCAATGACTTCTTGTTGGCAGGGAGAAAAGGTAAGGGTAAGTGCGAATTTTTACTGACCAGCTTCATGGACCTGGCAAAGGAGCTGGAAGTTCCTCTTGCCCAGGAAAAAACTGGGGTCTCTACTCCCATTTTGACGTTCCTCAGCATAGAAATCAACACAGTAGGGCAGCTGTGTAAATTACCTGCTGACAAATTGGATGGGCTGCAGGTGCTGATTGACACAGCCAGGGCAAAGAAAAATATCACCTTGCTGGAGTTGCAGCAGCTGGTCAGCCACCTCAACTTTGCATGCAAAGTTGTGTCATCCAGCTGGGCATTTGTTAGGAGACTATGTGAGTCCATGAGGGGTTTCCATCTCCTGCACCATAGGACCAGGGTCACCAAGGGGATAGGGGACAACCTCATTGTTTGGAAGGAATTTTTATATTCATACAATGGGGTGTCTTTTTGGCGGGAAGCTGAGTGGCATGTCACATCTGACGCTGCAGGCTTCTCTGGCTTTGGAGTCTATTTTCATGGACATTGGTGTGCTGAGGACTGGCCTGAGGAATGGTTCCAGGCAGGGTGGATCAAGGACCTCACCTTCTTGGATTTTTTTTTCCAATTGTCATAGCAATGTGGATTTGGTCAACGGAGTTTGCCAACCATACTGTCCACTTCTGTTGCAACAATCTGTCCACAGTGCATGTGATTAACTCATTGATATCCAAGTCTCCTAGGGTCATGGCCCTGGTCAGAGCCTTCACACTCCATTGTTTTCAGAACAATATTTTGTTCAAAGCCAGGCATGTCCCAGGGGTCAGTATTGGGATCGCTGATGCTCTCTTCCGAAAACAGATGGAGAGATTCCGCCAGCTGGCTCCAGAGGCTGACCAGTTCCTGGTTCATATGCCTGCAGAGATGTGGCAGATTGGTGGGCTGAGGCCGACAAGACAATAAGTTTAGCTCTCACACCTTCTACCCAGAGAGCTTATAAGAGGGTAAGCAGTTTCTGTCCTTTAGGGAGGAAGCTGGTCTGAGACAAGTTAGGCCCATACCAGTGTCCCATTTGAGGCAGTTTTGTGTGTCATTGAGAAGTAAGGGGCATTCCATTAGGGGCAAGCTGTCATCTCTCGCCTATGCCAGCAAGGAATCTGGGTTTGAGGAGAAGACGAGCGACTTCAATATCATGAAGGTGCTCGAAGGCTGGTCAAAGGAGGGTAGTAAGGTCATAGACACCAGAGAACCTTTGACCCCAACAGTGCTGATGGGGCTCAAGGCACAGTGGCACACACTTTGTTCTGATGGATATGAGGCAGCATTGTTTCACGCAGCATCACTGGTTGCTTTCTTTGGGGCAATGTGGATTAGTGAGTTAGTGGCTGGATCTTGTCAGGATACATCTGGCCTAGAACTTAACCAGCATGATATTCACATGCTGGACTCCAAAGTTAGGATCACACTTTGGCAATCAAAGACGGAACAACTGGGCAAGGGTTCTGTTATCAAGCTGGGTAGGTGTTCTGAGGCTGAGTTATGCCTGGTACTGGCTTTATGCCAATTTTGGCCATGCAGGGTGAGGGTGTAGGCTATTTATTCCAACATAGGGATGGCACCCCCCTCACCAATTTTAAGTTTTGGGCCCTGACACAGAAAGCCCTGATCCAGTTGGGATTAAGTGGGTTCTGATTTGGAACCCACTCCTTCTGGATTGGGGCAGCTTCAACAGTGGCAGCCAATGAGGTATTCCAATATGGAGATTCAGCAGATAGGTAGCTGGAAATTGTGTTGTTATAGGGGATACATTTGGGATTGCAAAGTTTAATGTTAAGTTTAGGTTAATAATAGGGTTCCTCTTACAGGTCCTGCAGGCTGTGGGGCGCAATGAAGAGCTACTGTCTGCAGCCACAGCATGGTCTTTTGGGCCACTCACTGGGCCAGGAGGACACCCATTGGTTCTCAACTGGGCCTTAGTGAGTGGGCTGTTGTCGAATTGTTGGGTAGGAGGGGCATGAGATGGCCTGCACTTCTGCTGTTATTTGAAGAGAGGCATGGGCCTCCTCCACACGTTTTGGTGGTGCACCTAGGGGGTAACAGCCTAGGTCTGATGAAGGGCAAGGCCCTTGTGTTACAAGCTGAGGTTGACCTTGCAATGATAACAGCAAGGTGGCCCAGTGTGCAAATAGTCTGGTCGGCTATTCTGCCCTGCCAGGTGTGGCGTAATTTGGGAGACCCCCGCTGCATTGACCATGCCAGGCATAAAACCAACTGCCAAATGAGTAAGGCCATGGAGGGTGGTTTAGGGCAATTTTTGCCACACCTCAACATACGGGTCAAGTTCCAGAATCTGCATAGGGCTGATGGGGTGCATCTGTCAAACAGGGGCAATGGGTTATTTTTGCAGGACTTGTGGCAAGGGATGGTCAACCTTGGGCTCTTAGTGGGAGCAAAGGCCAAAGCAGAGGCTTGGCCTTGGCCATGGCAGGTTTCTGTGGGCAAGAAACTGGAACATGTGAGCACCTTACAGCATTTTCCCCATTACGGAATGGGGGTCATCAGGAACTGCCTTCGGATTTTAAGGTGATCACCTCTGGGAACCTCTTAGGGTAAGGCTCCTCTCTGTAAGTTGTAAGGCTTCAGGGGTAGGTGCTCTTAGGTGGCAACCAGTTTGCTTGGCTGCTGGTCACAAGCCAGACCACTGGCTCAAGACTGGAGCTAGGTGACCCACCTGAGAAAAGGGCAAGGGGGTTGGTTAGGGGAGTGACACCTGCCTTGCCTGTTCCAAGCTCACTTAGTTGGTCTGTTGCCAAAATGTTATGTTAAATAGTTAATAAAGTGGCCCTTGTTTACTTCCAAACTGTTATCTGTCTCGTTATTCTGACTGGGGGGCAAGACCCTGATGCTGGAAAAGACTGAAAGTAAAAGAAGAAGGGGATGGCAAGAGATGAGATGGTTAGACAGTGTTATCAATGCAACAAACATGGAATTAAGCCAACTCTGTAGGACAATGGAATACAGGAGGACCTGGCATGATGTGGTCCATGGGGTCACGAAGAAACAGACTCGACTGTGCGACTGAACAACAACAACAAAAAGACTGGTTTAAGGAGGATACACATGTGTAAACTGTTCCCATAGCCTGGAGGTGTGGCTGACTGATAGGTCCTTTTGCAAGATGACAAAACAATACTCTAAATGAATGAATAAAGAACAGTGCTGTGAGAAAATTCATTCTCAATAAATAAATAACACGACAACTAATAATAAACAGTGGTAAAATTGGCAGCTATGGAATTTCTAATGCTATCAAATGCAGGTTCTGAACAAATATAATATAAATCCACAGTTGTTACTGTGTTAAGCCTGTTACCATCTACATATATAGAACACAATCCACTGGAAAATTCTTCAGCACAGATCCTCTTGAAATGTAATTGTGTACTTGCACATCTCCCATGTATTTCAATAGGTCTTGTGCAGAAGAATTCCCTGGTGGATTGTTACTCATATTCATTTTGTTACATAAATAAACTGCTGTCCCACAAACCTCTAAGGAATGGCAAGAAATGTGACTTCAACAATACAGTTGAAATGTATTAATCAGACCCCTGCACTGGCCACAAGAGGACAACACCAAGATTTGTGCAAGTGTGGCTGAACTGTGGACATTCCACAGGAATGTAGATGGCTTGATTATACTTCAAATGTAAACTTAAAAGATATTCATAATTTATTGAAGTAGATGTGATGCTGGTATATACATTTAAACTTTTGCTGATGAAAAATATTGCTTTTGATCCAGAAAGCACCCAGCAGAAGGGAAAAAAGGAACAATTTGGAGGGGGATCTGAAATCTAGTATTGCTAACAGATTCTAGGTATTCCGATTTTGCTTATATTCTTGTGATCTAACATCTATCACAAATTGCAGTTAGAAATCAGTAAACTTAATTGTTTACCAGGAGGGTTTTAAAAAAAACTTCTAAAAGAGACCAATGTAGGGTATGACAAAATAGCCTCACAAAATTGATGGTGCAACCTCATTGGACCACTCACACACACCTCAAAAAGAATATTTATAGCACTGGGAAAAATGCAGAAAAGGGCAACTGCAGATGAAAGGATGTACTTCTTCACCCAAACAGTGATTAATACATGGAATTCACTGCTACAGGAGGTGGTGGTGGTGGCTGGCATGAACAGCTTCCAGATGGAATTTGACAAATATATGGAGGCTGGAGCAGACAGGAGAAAACAAACCAACCCCCCCCCCACCAAGCAACAACAACCAGCAGAACTTTTTAAAGTTGTAAACCTGTAAGAACCAAAACACCTTATATCTTTTCTAACTTCTAACCTGACTGCTCAGCAATTTCATTGAGTGTCCACGAGTTCTTGTCTTGTGAGAAAGGATGAAAAGTACTTCTTTCTCTACCTGCTCTATACCATGCATAGTCTTGTAAACCTCTTATAATGTCACCCCTCAGTCATTGTTTCTCAAAGCTAAGATCCCCAAACATGATAACATTTCTTCATAGGGAAAGTGTCCTCCTCTTATTATAGCAGTTGCCCTTTTCTGCATGCCTGCCTTAAGTGTTGCTGGCTGGGTTTCCCCATTAGAAACAATGGAGGTAATGGGGGTAACTTGTTTGGGTGCCCATAGAATTAGGCCCATTGGTCCAATTGCTTTGAGATGTTGGGGTGTATGTGGGGAGAGGCTCCTGAAGCTACCCTGAAAGTTTGGAGCCTCTCCCTCAAACCCCCTCCCCCTCAGAGCGACTAACAGCACCGTGGGAAAAAAGTAACTTTTTCCCCACCATAGAGAACAATGGAGGGAATGGGGGCAATCTATTTGGGGGCCCATAGAATTGGACCCCTGGTCCAATGTTCTTGAAACTTGGTGGGTATCTTGGGGAGAGGCTCCAACAGCTACCCTGTGAGTTTGGAGCCTCTCCCTCAAACCCCTCCCCTCCAGCACCCAGAATATACCCTATGTTTTCACCATTGACTTCAATGGCCCATAGGATATAATGGAGCTGAAATTGACATTCGGTTGCCTGAAAGACTCCAGGGATTCCGGCTGGGGGTGGGGCTCGGCTCCTGAGCTGCCAGAGCTGTGCTCCCATGCACTCCCCCCAAAAAAGACCCCTGCTAACTGTTAAAAAAGAACATACCTAATACTAAACAACTTCATATTTCTAGTGTTGATAATATTTATCTTTGAGATTTTCTAAAATAATACATACGAATATCTCATAACACATATTTCTTTACTATCTGATTTGAATTCAATTTTAATTGCTAAATCCCATACAGCTTTTATTAATATTTGATTTTTAAATCACATTATAAGTTTTAAAAATTTTCTCCATACAGCTATTATTAATATTTATTTTTGAATCACATTACAAGATTTTTAGCTTTCTAAGATTAAATATAAAAACTATCTTCTACCATTTATTTCTTTCAACATTTAATTTTAATCTCAATTTCTCTTTTTTATATTCTCAGTTTTATATTCTTGAATCTCATTAAATCACTAAGTTTTATATCCCTGAATCTCATTAAATCTCCTTAAATTCAATTTTAAATATAATTTTAAGTATCATTTGCTCTGCTGTAACCATTCCACCTTAAGTAACAATTCCTCCTCCCCACTTTTTCTTTTCCTCCTTCTTGAATTCCAGCATTTTATTATCTGTAGTTGAGGGTTGTTCCTGTATAATCTCCATGTGGGGGCAGAAATTTCTCCCTGTTTGCCTGCAGTATCCAAAAGAACTTGCAACACTTTCCTTACAGGCAGATATGCTTTTATTTTTTGTAGTTGAGAACTTTTCCTGTAGCATTTCAGTGTGAAAGTAGAGCTCTTCCCTTGTTTGTTTGCAATATCCAGAAAGTATGTATTAGTCATGCTTAAAATAATCTTCTGTTCCACCTTAACATCTTCAAGCATGTAGGCAGCAGAGCCCCAAAGCATCCATTACAGCCTTTGCAATTTTTTCTGCCAATTGGCTTTTAAAGTAAATCCATTCATTGGCTAACAGAAGTTGTATATTTTCACTCATCCTGCACTCCTTCGCTTCAATTGAATCTACAAACACCATCTCTCCCCTCAGCGGACACAACATTCACTGCAAGAATGTGCTCAGCGCTATTTTAGCCTGCTTCCCTTTGTCTAAATCCAGCAAAATTCTTTAAGAATACAGTAAGCCTCTGTATCAGTATTTTACAAATAGCAGGTAGAACATTTTAAAATATTTTTTCCCCTGCGTGTTTGGTGTAATAAGCATTCCCAAGTC
Source organism: Gekko gecko (assembly GCA_029375565.1). NCBI lineage: Eukaryota > Metazoa > Chordata > Lepidosauria > Squamata > Gekkonidae > Gekko > Gekko gecko. The sequence goes on from JAPDNY010000001.1 coordinate 214,103,553, forward strand.
TTTCTTTGGCCATTCGTTATGGGAGTTTATCTTCTCCTATCGCTACTGGGATAGATTTATAGAGGCAATTAAGTATGTGTTCCAAACTTAGCAATTAAAATAAAAGATAAGAATGCTTACAGGATCATTGCCAGGATGGCTTCGGCAAGGTATAAAAGGCTCTTATCTTGAGCTTGGAAAGTGGCCGGTCCTTCAGAACTTCTGCATCAAGACAAACTGAAATCTTCACCTGCTGTTGCCACAAGTGGGGAGCTCAGTAAAAGTCTTCTGCAACCAGTTTTTACTCCCGAAGAAACTGGTGGACCCTTGTCAAATCCAGAGGAATCCAGAAATGTCAAGAAAGTCCCCTAAAAAGCTCTAAAGGTTGGTGAGATCCAGAGAGTATGGATTCCCAACCACTTTGCTACTCCATCGCTCCACCTCTCAAAACAGATGCTTCATAATATAATAGCCAATCGCCTCCTCTAGTCTTTATATCTTGTAGTATTTTGAGCTTAATCCTTGGTTTCCTACCCTGCCATATAAAATGCAGCATTCTCTTATCAAGTTCTTTAAAACAACTAAAGTTTTTTTTATCACTGGGATCATTTGGAAAAGGAATAACAATTTAGGCAGCATAATCATTTTGATGGCAGCTATTCTTCCCATAAGGGAAAATTGAAGAGCGTTCCATTTTAAAAGATCCTTCTTTATCTCTTTCAAAATTTTGTTGTAGTTATTTGCCATTAAAGAGCTGCATTTATTGGTTAAATTTATGCCCAAATATTTAATTTTTTTCTGAATTTCTATTCTCACTTGTTCTTGTAAATGGTCTGCTTGCACTTTAGTCAATTTTTTAACCAACATTTTGGTTTTTTTGAAATTAATTTTCAATCCCACTACTTCACCATCTTCTTGTAGGACAGAGAACAGTCTAGTAACTGGGACTATCCAGGATAAAGGCCAAGTTATCTGCGAAAGCCAAGAACTTATATTGGTCTTTCAGCTTTAGTCCTCTAATTTGATTGTCCTTTCTAATTTGACCATTTAAAACTTTGAGTGTCAAGATAAACAATAATGGTGATAGGGGACAACCCTGCCTGGTACCTTTATTTATTCCGATCATGTGTGATAGATCTCCATTAATACTTATCCTAGCTTTCTGTTCCATGTGTATAGCGCTTACCATTTTATAGAATTCGGCTCCAGCCTGGGAAGCTGTCAACAATTCAAGTAAGAAGTTCCAGCCGATGTTGTCAAAGGCTTTCTCTGCATCTAAAAATATCAACGCCATTTGCTTCTCGGGATGGGTCTCATAATATTCTAGAACATTTAGTATTAGCCTTACATTCTGTCATATTTGTCTATTTGGGAGAAAGCCCACTTGGTCTGGATGAATTATTTCTGGTAATACCTTTCTCAATCTTATTGCTAATATAGAGGCAAATATCTTATAATCCGCATTCAGTAGGAAAATTGGCCTGTAGTTTTTCACTTCAGATTCATCTGTATTCTGCTTATGAATTAAAGATATCATTGCTTCCTTCCAACGTTGCGGAATCTCTTCTTTAATAACAATCTCTTGACAGATCATTTTTAAAGGATTTAGGAGTTGATCTTCATAGACTTGATAAAATTCCACTGGGAGACTATTTGGGCCTAGCGCTTTCCCCTTTTTTTGTTTTTTAATGGCTTCGGTAAGTTCTGCCATTGTTATTGGTTGATTTAATAGTTTTCTCTAATCTTCTGTAAAAATCTTTGGTTCGTGCTTATGTAGGTATTTCTTAATTGACTGCTGTGTTTCTTGTGTATTTTTATATAGTTCTTGATAGTATGTTTCCATGATTGTCTTTAAGTCTTTTATTTTATTTTTCAGTTCACCTACTTAATTCTTAAGGGAATCATGTCGAGTAGACTCTTTACATAGTCTATACACTAGCCATTTAGAGGGTTTGGTGGCATTTTAGAAGAAATGTTGTTTTGCGTATTGTAGTTTCTTCGCTATTTCCTGGGTTAATAAACAATTCATTTGCTGTTGTAAAATGTTAAGCCTACTCCTTTTCTGTTCATTTCCTAAGTCTTATGTCATATCAATTTCTTGTTGTCTTATTTGTTCTTGTATTTGAAAGTATTTTTTTCTTTTTTGTTTCCTTTGAAATGCTGCTTCTTTAATCATTAGGCCTCTTGCATAGGTTTTAAAAACATCCCAAAGTATATTCATTGAGATCCCTGGTTGGATATTCCTCTGAAAGAACATCTGAAAGTTTGGTTTATAAATTTCTCATTCTTTAAAATTGAAGTACCTTCTCGGTAGATCTTGTAGTTCTAAATTTATGGGATTGTGGTCTGCAAAGGATGCTGGAAGTATTTCAGCTTTTAGGATGTCCCTCGTCATTGTGGCTGAAACCCAGCACATATCTATCCTAGACCAGGAATCATGTCTAGCAGAATAGAATGTATAGTCCTGTTTAGGAGGATTTCTAACTTTCCAAGCATCTACTAAGTTATTCTCAATTTGTAGCATATGGGTGGCAGTTGATTACTCCATTTGGTTTTACCTTTAACTGATTTTCTATCCATGTTATTATCAAAAACCACATTAATTCATCATACTGGAATCTATTTAACAAGTCTTGTAACTGCTTATAGAAATTTTCTTGATGGTAATTTGGAGCGTAGATCTTGACTAAGAGTGTCTTCTTTAGTTGCCTTAATATTTGTACAATCAAAATTCTTCCATCTCCAGAGGCATATATTAACTCAGGTTGTAACTGTTCTTTTATATATGTTGCAAGACCTCTTTTTTTCTTCTCTTTATCAGAGGCAATAAAGGTTTTACCTAGCTTTTTAAAATATAAATGTTTCTGATCTGCTTCTTTAATATGTGCCTCTTGCAGACATATGATATCAGACTTGGTTTTTCTCAGTTGATGAAAGATCTGTCTCCTTTTTTGTGGTATATTTAAGCCATTTACATTAATTGAAATTATTTTTACTTTTTTCTTCTCCATCTTAAAGTTTTGTTTGTTGCTCTTTGGCCTGTTCTTCTCTCTTTTGCTTCCTTGTAAATCTTTTAGGCACTTTTAGACTTGTCTTTATTACTGTGTCCTTCTCCCTAGTAGTTGACGTCTCTGTCACTGTTGCAGCTGCTCTATATGTGGGACATTTGATTGTGCCAGTAGACCCTTTTGTCCCTTACTCCATCACCAAAAGCATACCATGCCTGGTTTGAAATTATGGAGGATTTGGATTTTTATAGCCCTGCTGTTTTGATCAGAAAATTAAACCCAGGATTATATTAGTGCCATTTTTCTGTTTCCTTTCACTAATATTTTCTATACAATATATGCATTTTGACACTATCTATCAATAAGTGATCTGTGTATTATAGACTGGATCCAAAGTTTGATTTCCATTAATAGAAAGAATTTCTGTCAATTGAACTGAATTTTTTTTGCCTCCCACCCAACTCCATTCCTTCTGAGCCATCCAACATCATCTCCTGTGCCCCAGGAACAACATTTCAGGATGATCAGGGGGCTGCAGAAGGAGGGGAGAGGCAGAAGAATTCAGTTTCATTGGTGAAAATGCCTTCCACTCACATAAAATTTAATTTGCATCCAATCTAATATGTTTAAATGGCATACATTGAATGTATACAACACAAACTATAAAGCATTCTTATGCAATGCAAATAAATATATGAAAACCAGTTGTCAGACACAGAGAACAGAAATCTCCAAATAACCAGTTGTCCAGGGAGGACTTGTGCATTAGTGGTAGAGTGTTTGCATGCAGGAGGTCTCTGGTTGAACCTCCAGCTCAAAGGAACAGGTTGTATGTGATATGGAAGAACTCTTTACCTGAGACTCGGTCCCAGTGAAAGGACACAATAATGTCCTTGATTGGCCAATAGTCTTTGGCTTGAGAAAGAGAGAAGTATCTAGGAATATCAGATGAGCAGAACCAAGATAATTAAATGGTTGGAGTTTGCAGTGTTATTGGGTGGTAGTGCCACCAGAATCCACCACTCCTTTTTTACTATAAAAAATGTATTTCCCCTTTAAAAATTATTAACATGCTGTTTTCAAAACATTTCTTAGGTGAGTCAAACCACTGTTTCAGGTAGGGTAGTATACCTGCTGGCCCTACCATGGCTATAGCTCTGATTCTGCATAGCTGGTTTCCTTACCATATCATTGGAATGTTTGCCAATTAATATCTTGGCTTTCCTGCAGGCCTTATCAACACTGGCAGAGTTAATCTTCCTTCTCCTGACTCTTCTCTTAAGCATTCCTGACCAACCCCACTGTTTATTATTTCTTTTTCTACTTTTGGTTAATTTTTTTGAGCATCTCCATGTATTTGTGCCAGAAACAGCAAACAACTGGAGTTACTGCTAATATATAACCTGAAAGATATGCCATATCTTCACATATTAATAGGGTCCTAGTTCTAATGGGATCCCTTAGCATATTCTTTCTTGACCTTTTAAACTGCTTTAGTCTTCAGAGAGGAGGATTCAGTGCCAAAAAATTCAGATACTAATTTGAAATCATTCCAAAGAACACTAGTTAGCAGAAATCTTCCTTTAAATATAAGGAGCAGCATGGAACAATTGCTATGCAGTAATTTTTTTAATATGAAAAATATCCATTCTCCAGTGGAGACATGTCATAATTTGCCTGAACATTATCAAACATCTTTGATGAAGACCATTTTTTCCAGCTTAGTACAGCATTTATGGAATTGTCCTTGAAAAGAGAAACAATGCTTAAAATACTTTGTCTACATTTTAGACTGCTAAACAAATATGCTCAATGTAATATGTCCACAATTAAAATATAATATCTATATAATTTTAACCTTCTCATTCTTTCCTCATCAAGAAACCTAATAAATGTGTTTTCTCTTTTAAAAATCCCACTTGCCAGCAATACTTTAAAGCATTCCATGACCTCATCAGCTGCAACTGTTTTGTGATGTTCATGACTGCTTAAAGAATAAAGGTCTGTTCTCCAGATTATTTTAGCAAAGAAGCAGCATTAAATACTACATGAGACAGCACTTATGTGGGATTTGATCATTGTAGGTCATATCATAGAACCTCAGCTGCATGCCAACAAAGACCCTTTCTGAAACTGGTCGTGTTGAAGTGCTCATTGGGCTGCTTCACCACTTCCTTTATTCAGTGCAGAATGAACAAAATATGATTACTGTCTCCCATAATGCATGGCTACCTCAGTGAATGGTAAAGTCTACAGATAACCACTTTGTCATACAGCCCCTTTCAGTACAGTATCCAGCTAATTCCTTTAGTAAATTCCTTTCGGATACTGTGTATCTCAGGTGGAGGGGTGGGCATGAACTGGCTGATGTACTAAAGTTTATCATGGATTTGGGCCAGTTTGTGGTTTGGGAAGCAATATTCGCAAACTGATGAACCACTGCTGAGGTGTTTGGAACCCCCTGCTTTGGCATAAATGGCTCACAGCCATTTAAACCAAACAGCTATATTCTGCTCCCCATGAAAAGCCACGGGGAGCAGAAAGCAAGGGCTTAAACACTTTAAATGGCTCACAAACTGATATTAACTGCTTCAGTTCATGAACCTGCATATTGGTTCATGGTTAGGTTGGTGGTTCAGCCATGAACATGAACCAAACCGAACTGCAAAATTGCAGTTCATGTCCATCCCTCCTCAAGGGGGCTCAAAGCAGAGGATGGCGGTACCACTTTGAGTATTTCCTGATTGTTACTTGGTACCGGCCATATTGGCTTATGTTCACCCTATCTGGTTGTCTTGCATTTTTGGCACATGATAGGAATCTAGCCCTCCCTCATGGATCACTGCCTTGACATGGCGCAGGGGCTTGTGTGGTCCGATAAGGCTGTGGGCTATGCCATGGAGGGCCACCCAGGATGAACAGGCCACAGCAGAGAACTCAGACAAGGCGTGATCCATGGGAGAAGGAAATGGCAACCCACTCCAATATCTTTGCCAAGAAAACCCCATGGACAGTAACAAAAGGCTAAAAGATATGACGCTGGAAGATGAGCCCCTCAGGTCAGAAAGTGTCTAATATGCTACTGGGGAAAAGCAGAGGGCAAGTACAAGTAACACCAGAAAGAATGAAGCAGCTGGGCCAAAGCCAAAAGAACGCTCAGCTGTTGATGTGTCTGATGGTGAAAAGAAAGTCTGATGCTGCAAAGAACAATACTGCATAGGAACTTGGAATGTAAGATCCATGAATTAAGGTAAGCTTGACGTGGTCAAAAATGAGATGGCAAGACTGAACATCGACATCTTGGGAATCAGTGAACTAATGTGGACAGGAATGAGCGAATTTAACTCAGAAGGCCATTATATCTACTACTGTGGCCAAGAATCCCATAGAAAAAATGGTATGGCCTTTATAGTCAATAAGAGAGTGCCAAAGGCAGTAATATGATACAATCTCAAAAATGACAGAATGATCTCAATCTGAATCCAAGACAAACCATTCAACATCACAGTAATCCTAGTCTATGCCTCAACCACTGACACAGAAGAAGCTGAAGTGAACCGGTTCTATGAAGACCTAGAACACCTCCTAGAACTAGCATCAAAAAAAGATGTCCTCATAGACTAGAATGCTAAAGCAGGAAGTCAAAAGGTAACTGGAATAATGGACAAGTTTGGCCTTGGAGAACAAAATGAAACAGGGCAAAGGCTAATAGAGTTTTGTCAAGAGTACATACTGGTCATAGCGAACGCCCTCTTCCAACAACCTAAGAGGCGTCTCTACACATGGACATCAACAGATGGGCAACACCGAAATCAGATTGATTATACCATTTGCAGTCAAAGATAGAGAAGTCAGTAAAATTTACAGTCAGTAAAAACAAGACCACCAAATGAGAAGGGAGCACTCACTGGAGAAGAACCTGGTGCTGGGAAAGACCGAAGGTCAAAGAAGAAGGGGACAGCAAAGGATGAGATGGTTAGATAGTGTTATCAATACAATGAACATGAAATTAAGCAAACTTTGGAGCATGATGGAAGACAGGAGGGCCTGACGTGATGTGGTCCATGGGGTCACAAAGAGTTGGACTTGACTGTGCGACTGAACAACAACAAAAGAAATCTAGCCAACTGACCCCTCCAGGGAATGAACCACTTCTTTTGTCATTCACCATATCTCATTCTTGGGAAGTATGAGGGCACTGTGATGAAATCACTTTCTGGTGACTAGCTTCAGTGGCCAGATGTGGTAAAACATGTTCCACATGTTATGTCTGGCTTCTTGAAACCTTTATCCTACAGAATCTATTGTTTATAAGCACATTTACATCAAAGTACCTAAAGAAATGCCCCAAACAATTCACTTTACAATAAAAAAATTAAGACAGTAGAACCCACATTTATTACTCATATAAATCTTGTGAATCAAATCAAACTATAAAAGTAACAAAACTAACATTACTGAGGCCCCAGTCCTAAATACAATTATATATATGGAATTGTTTTAATTGAACTTGCCCCAGGCTTCCTTAGAGCAAGGGCATAAATCATTTAAATAAATAAAATGTATAAAATGTTACCTGTCAAACTGAACAAAGCTAGCCAAGCATATAGCATTAGTCTTCCAGGGATTTGGTCATCCAATATTATGGTAGCTTCCATCACAACTAATACAAGAAAATTTTCCAGTGGATTGTACTCCACACTAATTAGGGGTCTGATTAGACAATATATTAAATGTGAGTTGGGGAAAAGTCCAACCCATCTCAAGTGTAACATATAGTCTGGAGCTTCCAGTCGGAGTAAAATGGCGGACGGCAGCTTCTTCTGACAGTTTGGGCAGCTATATTGCCCAACGCGGCATCCCCCAAGCAGGGGGGTGACAGGCAAGCAACAAAGGTCCAAGTGAGAGTTGAGATCGGCGTGCACAAGTTCCAGAGGGGGCTTGTTTACGCTTTGAACTCCTCTCAGGAGCGGGCTATTCCAAGACAGCACTAAAGAAGCCAGCTGAGCTGAAATATCAGCTTAAATTCGCCATTTCCCGATCTCTTAAGAAACTACTGGAAGAGGGAAACAAAGAGAAGCGATGCGAAGTCCCAAGATAAACATTTAAGGTAACAAAAACGATTTGCTTACCGGGGAGAAGATATAATAAAATTCGAACAAGGTGGTTAAGCGCATAAGGATTAAAGTTGAATAATCGATCCATCGTAGAATTTAGAAGAGTTCGTTAAAGTGCTGAAATTGGATTAAATTGACCTTGTTTAACATTCCTGCGGTCAGAGACTGAGAGATAAGCGTATGAGTGAATGTGACTGGAAAGATTGTGAGACGAAGGTGTAACACAAATCTGTGTCTGGCTGAAACTGTAATTTGGCTAGAGTGTGTGCTGGAGGACTTAAAAGGAGACGGACCGGAAGTGTTTCCATTAGGACATTGTTAACGTGGGACTGGAAACAGGAAATCTAAAGAGAGCCTACTCTAGCCACAGAAACCATTGAGAAATTGTGCCCGCCATTTTGTGGAAGACTGAATTTTAAAACATAATTTTAAAACAAAATAGACTACTAAAAACAGCAAAAAAAGCGGAATTTAAAGGATACTGAGAAGACAGCTGAAGTGCATCAACAAATTTCCAAAATGGAACCGAGACCTCGACAAAGAGCAGCATCAGCTGCAAGTCCAAGCATGTCATCTAAAGAGGAGAAAGAATGGCAGGCAGCAATGGAAGCAATGGAGAAGCATATGCTCGAAGCGATTCAAGGTATGATGAAGCAGATGGACAAGCAATTAGAGAAACAAATGGAAAAGCAGCTGGAACAGTTGGAAGAAGTTCAAGAAAAAAATGTGGCGGCCTTGAGAGAGTTAATGTTTGCAGAGGTGGCAGAGATCAAAAAAGAAGTGGAAAATACAAGTAACCAAGTTAAAGCTTTGGCGACAAAATCAACTGAAATGGAGCAAAAGACACAAGATTTGGGGAAAAAATTGAAACAAATACACAAAATAACTGGAATCTTGAGGCAGTGGTAGAATATAAAGCAATGTTAAATCACCTGAGATTAAGAGGGATAGAAGAAAAGTTGGGGGGAAACATATGTACGGAAGTGATGGCAGCTTTGACTGAATATCTGGGAGAAGATCAAGGAGAAATAGATTTGGATTTTGATCTAATTTACAGAGTGAACTCAGCTTATGCACACACAAAAAATCAACCAAGAGATGTCATTGTTCAATTTGTAACAAGGAAAATGAAAGAGGATGTATTTAGGAAGCAGTTCACACAACCATTGGAAATTGACGGTAAAAAGATAATAATAATGAAAGAACTCACAAGGACCATCTTGCAGGACAGAAAGAAATACAAGAAGTTGGTGGATAAGTTGAAGCAGCTGAATATTAGATTCAGATGGGAGATACCACAAGGTTTGTCATTTACCTACAATTTGAAAAGACATATGATTAAAACACCTGGAGATATGTATAGGTTTAAAGCCGAAAACCCTGAAGATTTCGGAGATATTTAAAAACACTTCATGATGGATTACAAATTGTTATCGTGGAATGTAAATGGACTTAATTCACCTTTCAAAAGAAAGGTAGTGAACTATTGGCTACAAAAGCAGAAATCTAATATCATCTGTCTACACGAAACCCATATAAAAAAACAGGACAATAAATATTTGATTAATAAAAAGTTGGGAGAAGAATTTTATTCATTGGCAGAGACAAAAAAATAAAGGAGTTGTGATTTATGTAGATAGAAGCTTGGAGCCAAAACAAATTTTTACGGATAAAGAAGGGAGATATGTTGCTGTAGAAATTACAATGCTTCAAAAAAAGACACTGGTTGTTAATTTGTATGCTCCTAATGGAGCTAAAGAGAATTTTTTTAAAGACTTGATGAAGGAATTGGACCAGGTGCATTATGATCAGATAATCTTAGCTGGAGACTTCAGTGGTACTGTTAATAATAAACTGGACAGGAAATCACAAAGGGGTGACAAGAAGATTGGGAAGTTACCCCCATTTTTTTTAAAATTGATTGAACAAGAGAAACTGGAAGATGTGTGGAGGAAATGGAACCCAAAAGTCAAAGACTTTACTTTCTACTCTAATCGACACAAATCCTTCTCAAGAATAGATATGATTTGGACATTAAAAGAAAAGACGAAACAGTTCCATTGGAGAATCAATGAAGATTTATTGGATAAGACAAAGTTAGTGGAGACACTACGTAATGAAACTCAAAGTTTTTTTCAAATGAACTTAAACCAAAACGTAAAAATATAGACAGTCTGGGATGCCTATAAGTTGGTGATGAGAGGAGTATTGATATCAATGAATGCAGCAGATAAGAAGCAAAATTTGAAACAACAAAAGGAATTGCAGGAAAAAATTCAGCAAAAAGAAAATGAGTTGAAAAGGAGACCAGGCAAAAAAAGACTTCTTAAAGAAATTCAAATTTTACAAGACCAATTAAAGGTGATATTGAACAGAGAACTCTACTGGAACTTAAAGAAATTGCAGCAAAAATCTTTTGAAGGAGCAAATAAGCCAGGAAAATATTTGGCATGGCAATTGAAAAACCGAAGGGAGAGATGAACAATTAGTAAGATAATTGAAGAAGGTAAAGAAATAGTAGACATGAATGGATTAAAAAGAGCCTTCTTCAAATATTATGCAAAATTATTTCAAAAAAAGAATATTGATCCAGTGAAAATCAAAAACTTTTTGGAGAAAGTAGATTTACCTGAGATGGACCCGAAAATCAAGGAAATGTTGAATGGCCCAATCCAGAAAGCAATAGAAGATGCCAAATTAGGGAAAGCTCCAGGACCAGATGGATTTACCGTAAAATTTTATAAAAAATTAAAGGAGGAGCTGACCCCGATTATGGAACTTCTAATAAATGAAATTCAGTTGACCAAAGCAATACCAGAATCTTGGAAAGAAGCCAACATATCACTCATACCCAAGGAAGGACAAGATTTGACAGATGTTAAAAACTATAGACCACTTTCACTACTCAATAATGATTATAAATTGTTTGCCAAAGTAATTTCGGAGAGATTGAAGGATTATCTAAAAGACGTCATAAGAGAAGAACAAGCCGGTTTTTTACCAAGTAGACAAATTTGAGACAATTTAAGGATTGTGATCGACGCAATTGAATACTATGATAAACATCCGGAAAAAGAAGTTGCTTTTCTATTTTTAGATGCTGAAAAAGCCTTTGACAATTTAAACTGGGAATTTATGTTACAAGTGTTTGATAGAATGGACATTGGGCAGCCCTTTTTAAATATGGTTAGGGCGATATATTGTGAACAAAAAACGTCGCTGAATGTAAATAAAGAGATGACGGACTATTTTAAAGTTCAAAAAGGGACCAGACAAGGATGCCCGTTATCTCCTTTATTATTTATCTGGATTTTGGAAGTGATGCTGAATAAAATAAAAGAAGACAAAGATATAAAAGGACTTACAATTGGAGGTTTTGAGTATAAATACAGGGCTTTTGCAGATGATGTAATGTTTATAATTGAAGATCCAGTAATCAATGTACCGCTACTGATGGAAAGGATTAAAGAATTTGGAGATTTGGCTGGATTTTATGTGAATAAGAATAAAACAAAGTTACTTTGCAAAAACATGAGAAAAGAAAATCAACTGGATTTACAAGAAAAAGTTCAATGTGAAGTGGTGAAGAAAACTAGATATCTGGGAATTGAGATAACAACGAAAAACATAGACTTGTTTAAGAACAATTATGAAAAGACTTGGACTAAAGTTCAACAGGATATTAAAAAATGGAATACTTTGAATCTATCACTTTTGGGTAGAATCTCGGTAGTTAAAATGAACATTTTACCTCGTATGTTATTTTTATTCCAGACAATTCCAATAGTAAAAGACTGTAAAGTGTTGAATTTATGGCAAAAAGAGATTTCAAAGTTTGTGTGGGCCGGAATGAAACCAAGGATTAAAATGAAAATCCTATGTGATGCAAAAGAAAGGGGAGGTTTCCAGCTCCCTAACTTTAGACTATAGGCTTGGCTTGAACAATGGATTAATTTGGACAACAGAGAACTGTTGGCGTTAGAAGAACATGATCGTAAATTTGGATGGCACACCTATCTATGGTATGAAAAGTCTAAAGTGGACAACCTTTTTAAACATCACTTTATAAGGAGATCACTATACATGACGTGGATGAGATATAAGAGGCTCTTTTTTGAAACAAGACCGTTGTGGATTGTTCCGGCAGAAGTAATTAAACCACTTTCAAGGCACAAAGGGAAAGATTGGTTACCTTACAGAGACATTTTGAAGATTGAGGGGAGCTAGAGAGGAGCTGGAATTCGAATATGATTGGTTAAATTATAGGCAGATTTATGACATTTAAGACTGATAAAATGATGTATGGTTTCAGGAAAGAAAATAATGAAATTGAAATGGTGTGGGCAGAAAAAGGTAAAAAAAATGATTTCTAGAATTTATAAGATTTTGTTAAAATGGTACACTGAAGATGAGATTGTAAAAGAACAAATGGTGAAATGGGCTATAAATATAAATAGAGATATAGAAATGTCGTCATGGGAATGTTTGTGGAAAAAGTCGATTAAAATTTCAACGTGTGTTAATGTGAAGGAAAACTGTTATAAAATGATGTATAGATGGTATATGACACCTAAAAAAATTGCTAGTATAAATGAGAACATGTCTAACAAATGTTGGAAGTGTAAGAAAAAAGAGGGCTCGTTTTACCATATGTGGTGGACATGCGAAAAAGCGGCGGCTTTTTGGACTGAGATCCATAATGAAATTCAGAAAATCTTGAAATGTACTTTGAAAAAAGAACCAGAAATGTTACTTTTAGGGCTCAAAATGGAAGACGTTAAAGTGACAAAGAAAATATTGTTATGGAGGTTTCGGTTTCGGCATTGCGAATGGCGGCCGCGTCTCGGGACGCTCCCGGAGGCGGCTAGCCCACGCGCAGATAGGGGGGGTCTTTGCATGTGCGAAAGACCCTAGTGAGCCTTAGGCAAAGGCTCCGAACCGGGGGCGCTTGGGGAGTAGCCTCTTTGCTGGCAGACAGCCGGGAAATTGAGGCTTTCTCCCCACCCCAATCGGCCCCACTGCGTCATGTCCGTAATGGGACTTAGCAGCGCCACCGACTTCCAGGAGTGAAGACAGCGTTATGATTTAACATAAAAAGAAGAAGTGGCATCGAACCGTGAGTTGAAGATCTATTTCGAAGCGTAAATTGGAATCCTCCCGCAAGCGTATAAGCGTATGGGAGGAGGGAGGAGTCCCCACCCCTTTCGAGAAGCAAGATCTACATAGGGAGCGCGAAGGGGGGAAGAGAGAAAAAAGTGTTGGTGAAAGTACCATTGGGGTTGCACGGAAGATTACGACTCTATTAGCTTCCTGGGGGATGCGGCACGAACTTTGTAAAAGTAAACAAAAAAACAAAATGTCGACAATGGAAAAAGTCCTGCAGAAACTGGAAGAGAAGAGGGGAGGGACTTCCGGTCCGGGTAGCCCCCCCCCCCAGAGCTTGCTGTCAATCAACAGGAAAAGGAGATGCTGCGCCCTCTGCTGGAACAAATGTAGAAAATCAATGAAACTTTGCTTAAAGTGGAAAGTGTTCTCATCAGTCGACAGAAACAGATATTGGAAACAACAAGGAAGATGGTGGAAATTGAACAGAAATCGAATCTGATTCTAAGTTTTCAGGGCGTAAAAGAAGAAGAGAAAGAAGATCTCGGATCTACCTTGACGAATGTCTTGGCACCCCTAACTGGCAGTGAAGCGAAAGAATTAAAAGAAGAAGTGGACATGGCTCTCAAAGCCTACTCCGCTTTTATAAAAGAAAATACTCTGCCAGTAGAAGGGGAGGTCGAGCATAGCAGGCGGCATTTCAGAGATCTAATCTCGTCTATGGAGCCCTGGAAATTTGAAGGCCAAAGGTACAAGGAAAAAGAGAAAAGAAAGAAGATGGACTACACCCTTAAAATGCAAAAGCTTCTGAAGAGACACGCCAGCATGGAGGAAGACACAGCACTCAAAATTGGGATAAGCAGTGAAGAAGACAGCAGCCCAGGGGAAGGAGATGATGGAACGGAAGGCATCAAGGCTAAAAAGGACTCAATCCATAATTGGAAGAGACTTAAAAAGAAGACACCTTGAGGACAGTTCGTGTAACATCTATAAGGAGCTGTTTAATTACTAACCCCAATGGACTTTACTAACTGAATTAACAGAGTGATTTTGGACTTTGCAAAGATAAAAAGAAGATCTTCTAACCATGATAGATGCCAAAATTGGTATTGATTACTAACTAAAACTAACCCTTTTTAACAGAAAAAAACTTCACTCCATCTTTTTCTTTCTCCATCTGTCTACCCTACCCTTTTCTTATAAAAAGAATAAAATTCTCTCCTTTTTAGGAGAGTTTTACCACAAAAAAAAAAGAAAATATTGTTATGGTATTATTTACAACTGCAAGAATGACTTATACTCAACTCTGGAAGCAGGAGCAGATACCTGATAAGTGGGATTGGATAAGGAAAATGATTTTCATGATAGAAATGGACAAAATGACAAGAAAACAATGGAAAAGAAGACAAAGAATTTTTATCAGATTGGAAAGACTTTAAAGACTATCTGGACTCCAATTGGGATGTGAAGAATAGGTTGCTTTGCTTTGACAATTATTAAGTATAGAAGTGTAGTAAGAAAATGAATTGTATTAGAAGTGTTACCTAATAGTGAGATATAGAAAAGGAAAATATTGAAAATGATGATTTGAATGTGGAATAAGAATTGAATGTAAGAAAATGTTGATAGAAATATTAATGGGGGTGGAGCATCACTGGAAGCCAGGGGAGGGGGGGATAGAAAACTGTGAAAAAGGATATGTTAAGAATTGGTTATCAGTCATGGAACGTATTATTATATCCTGTTAATAAAATTTCTTTTAAAAAAAAAAGTGTAACATATAGTCAAATCAGACTATACATCTTTGGTTTTTTTGATCTTTTCTCATGATGAGGGGTACCATTTGGATTTTCTGCCTTTGGTTGGTCTTTTGCATGGTTTTCCTTCATACCTGTGCAGCCAGACACAAGTGCAGAAGATCCTCTAATAAGGATGAACTGATATCAATCTTCCATACTCCAGTTTCCATCATTGGAAGCAAATGCATTACTTATCCATTCATGCAGGACTCATGGTTCATAAATAACATTCCCATTTCAATCCATTTCTTTCTCCATAGCATTCAAGTTATGTCAGTGATTTCATGAACCAAAAAAAATTTGAGTGGCATCAAGCATGCATTTCCTATCACTTGAATTATGCTTGTTTTGCATGCAAGTATCTGTGTATTCCAAGAGTCATATATGGCTTTTTAAAATGTCTTTTGACTTCATTCTGTCAACAACACTTTCTGGTATTGTGAGATTTGAGCATGGGACAGACAGGCAAACAGGCAGGTAATGATTTCAATAAAATTATAAAACCTGCACTTTAAGAAAACAACACATGACCAGATTGTTTATTGAAAGCTTCAGTGTAGTTTTGCACTTTGCAGTGTGAGGTTGTTGAGATTATTGTTTGAAATCATCCAAGGCAAATGTACTAATAGAGTGCATCCCTGATATGCTCTAGTGCACCAACTGCATTCCCCAGACAATTGGCTCCTTGGTCTGTCCTCTCTTAAGTCAGTCTGGTCTTCTTCAGATTGGGCAACAGCATTTTCAGTGATAAGTTCATTGCTCTGGAATTCTGTGCCTGAAGAGATTCTAAGTGCACCTTAATTTTCTTTCTGTTGTTGTTGTTGTTTTGTACCAAATGTCCTATGACTTCTGTTTCCAAGAGTATTCTGTGGAGACTAAGACTGATAATTTCTGTGGCAGATATTTTAGACAATTAGTGGGTGTTAGAGGGGGTTATTACACATGCACTGGGATTTTGATCACTGCTTTTTGTTTTATCTTTGCTAGCTGTGTTGCCTTTGTAAGCTGCTTTATGAACATTTTAATAAACATTACACTCCAATTACACCTTGATGCAGGCGGGATGACACTACTGATCCTGGTCAACTGTCTTGAGTTGGTTCTTCTAATTCCTCCAGGGTCAGTACCAAAGGGCAATCGTAGGCAGAGATTGGTCATCACCGCAGGCCCTTACTTGTGGAGTTCCACAGGGGTAGATTATCTCAACTATGTTAATTAACATCAATATGCACCTTCTGGTGGAGATTGTCAGGAGGTTTGGAGTGGGGTGCCATCAATATGCAGATGACACCCAGCTCTACTTCTAATTTCAGGAGCAATCAATAGCCAGAATTCCGGTCTTGGCCTCCTGCCTGGATGCTGTGGCAGAATGGCTAGGTGAATGGGCAGGCTGCTCACTGTTTTCTAACTTTCTTAAACTTTAAAGGGACTGCACAAAAAGCCAAAAACAGCTCTGCAGTTGGGAGCTCTCCTGCTGTTCAGCTGTTTGTGCAGCTTTCTGAAAACCCAGTTTAAAGGGATTGTGGTTCCTTTAAAGGAGGTTTGCTAGGCCCATGAACCATGAACCAAACTGGTTAGTCACAGAGTGAAATGTTTCTTTTTGTGGTTCTGTTTGTGGTTCAGTTTATGGTTCTGTTTGTGGTTTGGGCATAAACCAAGCTGAATTTTTGTGGTTCATGCCCATCCCTACTGAAGACCAAGGCCACAAAGCAACAAGAATGTTAGGTGGAACATATTTTTCCTTACACAGCTCTGTTGCCTATGTGTTGTAACAGCTGATTAAATAAGTGCAGTACATTTTTGTAACCCAATGCCTGTCTTTTAAATTGTTGACTTCGAAACATCCTGTAGAAAAGTCAAGAGGAAAGATGTTGTGCATGGTAATTTCATGATTCTTCCAAGTCTGATCAGCCATGGGGAAGATTATGGATAATAAATCTTTTTCCATTTTAACTTTGGGCTCTTGGAGTTTTCAGAGAAGAAAACACTGCTAGAGTCAGTGCATTTGTCAATAAACTGGAGATTGAGGCCCAAGGCAAATCAATGTGTCAGTCTGATCATCAGCATGATCCCATGTAGGCTTCTTATAATGCATCTGCAGGATATGAATAGCACCACTGGCACTGATGTATGTCTGTGAAGTTTTAACTGTGCATCTAAAGTGCTAGTTTATGATCTGCAGAACTTCATCGTTGCTTCCTGCATCTTCTTATCTGAGACAGAAAGAAAATGCATGTTTTTTTAATGAAGGAAACCATTCTGAAAAATTTCTAAATCCTGACCAACAGGTATGTCCCCCTCCCTCATGATATAGCTGGCCAGATGGGGGTGAGCCAGAGTGACCTGGCTCAGGTAATGCTGGGTACAATTGTCCAGAGACTCCTGCTTCCCCCTTCACCTGGCCACAGTAATTGCTCCAGTTTAAGGCTGTGAGCAGGCCCTCTGAATCATTTCTAAAGTATGTGATATTTATAGGGTTGCCAGCTTCCAGGTGGTGGCTGGATATCTTCTGGGATTACAACTGATCTGCAGGTGACAAAATGGCTGCTTTTGGAAGGTAGCCTCTGTGGCATTATACTCCACTGAAATCCCTCCCTTCCCCTCCTCAGGGTCCACCCTCATATCTCCAGATATTTTCCAATCCAGAGCTGGCAACCATAGGATGTACCTATAATAGGTTTATCACTCCGTCTCTCTAAAGAACTCAGATCAATGTACATTGTTCTCTTTCCCACTTTATATGCACAATAGATCTGTGAGGTGTGGTAGGCTGGTCACCCTGTGTCTCTCTCCTCACAGTTCAATAGATGGACAGTGCCAGCCAGCCCATATGCAAAGCTGGGAATAGTGGGATTTTTTGTGTGTGCTTATGCTAGATGACTAGTAGGAAGGGCAGTGCAGATTGGAGGGGAAAGGAGTCAGATACTCAGGTTCCCTCCACTGCATAGATAAGCAATTTCCTGTCCTGCAAACAGACTGTAGTGGGGCCTCACTAGGCAGACTTTTGTATATGAGATATGAAACAACAAAAACAGACAATTTCTGAGCATGTGAAATGCAGAAAGGACAGGATGAAATGTAATTACATAATATGAGAGTTCAAAGACAATTCCCAATAGTTGTAATGAGTCATTTTTCTATCAGTCTCCAGTATGTCTTCCAAGGAAGACTCAAGACTTCCAGAAATATGTTTAACTAGTTTATTAAATGGCTGATCAACATCATAACCCATTCCTACTTTAAATGGGCATGCTATGCTTAGCATACTTTCATGGCTCCCTTCAGTTGGGCAGCGCTATCCTTGCTTCAGTCACAGCTGGCAAACAGTGCCAGTTTTGTTTATCCTCACCTGCACATGAACGGTACTGAGAGGTGCTAAGCTTCATCAGCTTGCCCCAACATGCCATATGACAACGAAATTTCTGGTTGATGCGGCTCAGCACCCAGGGCTCTCTTCCTAGTCAGGCTTGCCATCTTCCTGATGCCATTCCTGCAGCTGTTGGGAGAAAAATAATAATAAAAAATCCACTCTAGGACTAACCAGAAATTCTATGGTTTTATTATAGAATTTCTGGCAATCCCTACAAATTTGTAACATTGCTTCCGTGATTTCCCCAGGTGACATCATGCCATTGGGTGACTGCAAATATGCTTCCCGATCACTATGCCTCCAATAGGCTGGGCAATCAATGCCAAGCTAATCTCTATACTATGTCTTATTTTATTTTCAGAAGGGGCTGGGACAACAACATCCCTTACCTTGATGACTATGAATAAATTTTTACTAAGCCAATTAGCAGATTTTACTGAGACAGTGAAGACCTATCACATCTAGGGAATCCCAGGTCTTTATTCACCCTTGAGAGAGAGATTGGGCCAAACCTCTTGATGAATTCAGAAATCCCACTTATTTCTGAATATCTCCCAGGACATTCTACTGTTGATCAAAATTCAACATTCTCTAAAAAGAAAACAAAAAGACTTTCAACAGGGGACACGTGCATGAATCTTATGAATTAAATATTTTTAATGTAAATATGCTGTTCTGTCTTTTCTTATCACTTGTCTTGGTATCTCTCTTTTCCATGCCTTGCCAAAACCTCATCCCAGTACCAGGGTCATTGTTAACCCAGTGTTTCTTCTTGTTTGAATGAATGTATGTAAGTTTTCTTACGTTTTGAGCTACAAAGGGAAAGATGCTTGAATTTCCTATTCTTCCTTCCCTGCATTATTTTCCACTGAAAAGTTTGCAGTACATATAGCATACATAAGGGTAATCAGCCTCCAATCTGGACCCCTGGAACAAATGGCGCACACAACTTCTACTGGATCCACCACATTGATTCACACAGTTAAACATGCATGTAGATCAGCTTCTTCTATACATGTTTCATGTGGGCATATTGTCAGCATACCAGGATTCATGGATGTTGATGATGTTTCCATGCACTACAGTGGTAGTGTTGTGCTGTCTCTTTCTTTAAAATCTCTCACTTCTGTATCATTTTCTGTTTAGAGAGCATGAGGTACCAACTAAGCTATCGCTAGCTTAGTTGAGGTACCAGGAAGCTGTAGCCAGCAGGACTTTGGGATGGCTCTGCCTGTCAGATTTTTGACAGATACTTGACAGAGAGAAGATTCTACCACTTTCATATTAAATGTGATGTAAATGACCCGTGGCCTAGGCTTTGAATGACCTAAATTTGACTTAAAGCTCTTAAGTGCCTGACAAGAAAAAGGGTTACTTAGTCTTTAAAAAATCTCCAAGGAATGGAAGCCTGAAGTGTGATTCAAGCTATCAAGATATGCCTGCTAACAAAATATCACTCTAGGCTGTTCCTGTAAAAGCTGTTGCCTAAATTAATTAAATTGTAAAGAGTTTGAAGCTGAAAAAGCAGTTAATAAAAAAGCTACTCTTTCTGATAAAAGGTTTTCTTATGGAAAACAAGGTAATGCTAACAACCAAAATAAATGATGAAAGCTTTGAAGTGATACTACTTTACCTTGGCTGTACTATTTCACACATTGGAGAGGGGGGAAATATTCACTCTGGTATATATTCGCCTCATGTGGCAAAATAAAGACACATAATATGGGACAACCTAGGGTTTTTTACTCCCTCATGGATCACTGCCTTGTCGTGGCGAGGGGCTTGCGTGATTCGATGAGGCTGTGGGCTATGCCGTGGAGGGCGACCCAGGATGGACAGGCCACAACAGAGAACTCAGACCAAGCGTGATCCCCTGGAGAAGGAAATGGCAACCCACTCCAGTATCTTTGCCAAGAAAACCCCATGGATAGTAACAAAAGGCTAAAAGATATGATGCCGGAAGATGAGCCCCTCAGGTTGGAAGGTGTCCAATATGCTACTGGGGAAGAGCAGAGGGCAAGTACGAGCAACCCCAGAAAGAGTGAAGTGGCTGGGCCAAAGCCGAAAGGATGCTCAGTTGTGGATATGTCTGACGGTGAAAGGAAAGTTCGATGCTGCAAAGAACAATACTGCATAGGAACCTGGAATGTAAGGTCTATGAATCAAGGTAAGCTTGACATGGTCAAAAATGAGATGGCAAGAATGAACATCGACATCTTGGGAATCAGTGAACTAAAGTGGACAGGAATGGGCAAATTTAACTCAGAAGACCATTATATCTACTACTGTGGCCAGGAATCCTGTAGAAAAAATGGTGTGGCCTTTATAGTCAACAAGAGAGTGAGAAAGGCAGTATTGGGATACAATCTCAAAAATGACAGAATGATCTCGGTCTAAATCCAAGGCAAACCATTCAGTATCACAGTTATCCAAGTCTATGCCTCAACCACTGCTGCAGAAGAGACTGAAGTGGACCAGTTCTATGAAGACCTACAACAGCTCATAGAACTAACACCAATAAATGATGTCCTCATTATCATAGGGGACTGGAATGCTAAAGTAGGAAATCAAAAGGTAACCGGAATAACAGACAAGTTTGGCCTTGGAGAACAAAATGAAGCAGGGCAAAGGCTAACAGAGTTTTGTCAAGAGAACACGCTGGTCATAGCGAACACCTTTTTCCAACAACCTAAGAGGTGTCTCTACACATGGACATCACCAGATGGGCAACACCGAAATCAGATTGACTATATAATTTGC
The DNA here is from genome assembly GCA_029375565.1 of Gekko gecko. Classification (NCBI taxonomy): domain Eukaryota; kingdom Metazoa; phylum Chordata; class Lepidosauria; order Squamata; family Gekkonidae; genus Gekko; species Gekko gecko. The sequence continues at coordinate 214,124,689 of JAPDNY010000001.1, forward strand.
ATCCATGCCATACCTTCAATGGTTTGCATTGGCCACTTTTTGAGTACCCCTGCCGCCTCTAGAATATGCCAATGTGGTGTGGGTGAGGTAGACGATGTCGAGCATTATATTTTGAGATGCGTATGGCACGAATCACTTAGGCAAAGGTTTATTTATCCTATTGTATCTCGACATAATGGAACCTCAGATCAGGATCTGGTGGTTTTTTTGCTCTCTGATACAGATGCACATGTTACCAGCAGAATGGCTTTGTTTGCTCTGGCGGCAAAAAAGATAAGAATGAGTTTAGGACTTATTGCAAGTTATTGAAGGGTCTTCCCCACTTTGATGTACAATGTTTGTTGTATTTTGTTTTATTTTGTGTTGTTATGGCCAATGGCTAAGGCAATAAACTTAAACTTGGAAATATAATTTGCAGTCAAAGATGGAGAAGCTCTATCCAGTCAGTAAAAACAAGACCTGGAGCTGACTGTGGCTCAGATCATGAGCTACTCATTGCAAAATTCAGACTTAAATTGAAGAAAGTTGGGAAAACCACAAGGCCATTCAAATTTGACCTAGATCGCATCCCCGATGAATATACAGTAGAGGTAAAGAATAGGTTTAAGGGACTAGATTTGATAGACAGAGTGCCTGAAGAACTATGGACAGAGGTCTGTGACATTGTAAAGGAGGCAGCAATCACCGCCATCCCAAAGAAAAGGAAATGCAAAAAAGCAAAGTGGCTGTCTGATGAGGCTTTACACATAGCAGAGGAAAGAAGGAAAGCTAAAGGCAACGGTGAAAAGGAAAGATTTGCCCAACTGAATGCAGATTTTCAGAGAACAGCAAGGAGAGATAAGGAGGCTTTCCTGAATGAACAATGCAAGTAATAGAGGAAAACAATAGATTGGGAAGGACTAGAGATCTTTTCAAGAAAATTGGAGAAATCAAGGGAACGTTCCATGCAAAGCTGGCCATGATAAAGGACAAAAATGGTAGGGACCTAACAGAAGCAGAAGAGATTAGGAAAAGATGGCAAGAATACACAGAAGAACTATACAAGAAGGACCTCGATGTCCTTGACAACCACGACGGTATAATCACTGACCTCAAGCCAGACATCCTGGAAAGCGAAGTTAAATGGGCCTTAGAAAGCATTACTAACAACAAAGCTAGTGGAGGTGATGGTATCCCAGCTGAGTTATTCAAAGACTTAAAAGAAGATGCTGTTAAAGTGCTGCACTCAATTTGCCAACAAATTTGGAAAACACAGCAGTGGCCACAGGATTGGAAAAGGTCAGTGTACATTCCAATCCCAAAGAAGCAATGTCAAGGAATGTTCAAACTATCACACAATTGCACTCGTTTCACACGCTAGCAAGGTCATGCTCAAAATCCTACAAGCTAGGCTCCAACAGTACGTGGATAGAGAACTGCCAGAAGTACAAGCTGGGTTTCGAAGAGGTAGAGTAACTAGAGATCAAATCGCCAACATTCACTGGATTATGGAGAAAGCAAGAGAGTACCAGAAAAACATCTACTTCTGCTTCATTGACTATGCTAAAGCCTTTGATTGTGTGGATCACAATAAACTATGGCAGGTTCTTAAAGAGATGGGAGTACTGGACCAACTCACATGTCTCCTGAGAAACCTGTATAAGGGTCAAGAAGCAACAGTTATAACCGGGTGTGGAACAACTGATTGGTTTAGCATAGGAAAAGGAGTACGACAAGGATGTATATTGTCACCTTGCTCATTTAATTTATATGCAGAGTACATAATGCGAAATGCTGGCCTGGATGAATCACAAGCTGGAGTTAAGATTGCTGGGGAAAAGATCAATAACCTCAGATATGCAGACGATACCACTCTGATGGCAGAAAGTGAAGAGGACCTAAAGAGCCTCTTGCTCAGGATGAAAGAGGAGAGTGCAAAAGTGGGCTTGAAGCTCAACATCAAAAAAACTAAGATCATGGCATCCGGCCCCATCACTCCTTGGCAAATAGAAGGGGAAGTCGTAGAAGTAGTGACAGACTTCACGTTCCTAGGATCCCAGATCACTGCAGATGGTGACTGCAGCCAGGAAATTAAAAGACGCCTGCTCCTTGGGAGGAAAGCGATGGCAAACCTAAACAGCATGATAAAAAGCAGAGATATTACCTTGCCAACAAAAGTCCACATGGTCAAAGCAATGGTATTCCCCGTAGTAATGTATGGCTGCGAGAGTTGGACTATAAGGAAGGCTGAGTGCCGAAGAATAGATTCTTTTGAACTATGGTGCTGGAGAAGACTCTTGAGAGTCCCTTGGACTGCAAGAAGATCAAATCAGTCAATCCTAAAAGAAATTAACCCTGATTGTTCCCTGGAAGGCCAGATCCTGAAGCTGAAGCTCAAATACTTTGGCCACCAAATGAGAAGGGAGCATTCACTGGAGGGCAAGACCCTGATGCTGGGAAAGATTGAAGGTCAAAGAAGAAGGGGACGGCAAAGGATGAGATGGTTAGATAGTGTCATCGATGCAACGAACATGAAATTGAGCAAACTTCAGTGGACAGCGGAAGACAGGAGGGCCTGGCGTAATCTGGTCCATGGGGTCGCGAAGAGTCGGACTCGACTGTGCGACTGAACAACAACAACAACAAAGGGTTTTTTAATGACTGATCTGTATAATGTTCTACAATAATTAATAATGATGATGATGATGATGTTCAACATCTCTTTTGAATGGGTTATTGCTAATGGGAATCACTGCTAGCTGTCATCATTTCTGGGCAATATCTTGTTGGCTGGTGTTACTGCCAGCTTTTTTTCCCCCCCTTCAGTCCTAATGCAACAGAAATTTTGTACAAGGTGGGGAGTCAGGGGAGCACCATGAGGAAGGGAGTTTGCCAAGGTGAATTCTGGCTGTCCACAAGAAGCTCCTAACAATGCAGGTGTAGCAAAGACCATGCAGTCCAGAGGCAGAATTGATTGAAACAGATTCCCCCCCCCCGATTGTTAGTGTCACATGAGGCATCGAGCCCAACCCTATCTACCAGGACTCTTGCTTTCCATTTCCTACAGGACAGTCAAGCCCTTCCCATTACCCAATGGGGAACCACATTTTTTTAAAAAAATCACCCTCCTTGCACAAGCACAGCACTAGCAGTGCCATCCTAAGCAGTTAAATGCTTCTAAGCCAACTGACTTCAATGGACTGAGAAAAGGTAGCACAGCACTGCAAGTTTCTTTCTGATAGACTATCTTTGCCTATGCAAAGAAAGCTGTTTGTTTGTTCGCTTTTAATATGGGGAAATTTTTCAAACATTCATGATTGTTTGTTTCTGCTGAACAATTCATTCTGTACACTGAAAGTCAGTTATTAGCATTAATATTTTCCGAAGATTGTTCTTCTTAACCTATTAACTGAATTTGCATAACCAATCTGCTTAATTGGTATACTCTTTTCACCACTAAGGATGTGCAGCTATTAGTCATTTGGCTTCTGACTCAAAAGAGTGTGGTTCTTACCTGAGTTTCTAATTAGTAATGTTGCTGAAGTTCAAAAATAACGGAATAATGTTACTAGCTCATAAATTGTGAAGGCTTATGAGCTTGTACTGTGTAGAAGTGGGCTTTTCTATGGGGAATATGAGATGCCTCAAACCTATAATGAAGGTTCAACTGAAAAGGGCGGGCAAGGGTGAGATGAAACAATCTGGGGGTATCAAAGGGCTACAGCTTTATTTTACAGATTTCTGTATGAATTTTAATGATGAACAGATGCAGGGACCCAAAGTGGTATGCAACTTAACTTTCTGACAGAGAATCATGCAGAAAGATGTCCACTTTAAATGGGAAGCTGGATATACAGGTCCCCTTTCAGCCACCAGCGGCTCACAGGTGGGGCTGGTGGCTCCCTCTGAGGCAGCAGAACTGTAAGCAGTGTTCCCTTTGTTCCCCCGCCTCTTACTGAGTGGAGCAGAATATAAGTACTGTAATCTTAAAATGGGCAATGGGCAGAGCAAGACCCTGTGGGGATCCAGATTCCTTCCGAGTGGGGCTTCCTCTGTTAATGAGTGGCTATTCATGTGCACAGCTTAGAGGGAACAGAGTAAACCCCTCTTTTGAAGACAACCAAAGACTCCAGTCACCACCTGACCTTTGAACACTGCCCAAATCCCAGGCTCTATCTCAGCTCTGAGGCAGGATGCCAAGATTGGCTTTGTCTTATATCCCTGCAAAAGACCTGATGGAGGACCTCTTTCTCTTAGCTGGCTATTTTCTATCTAGCTCAGGAAGCAAGTAGCAGCCTAACCAGGGTAAGATAACCCCACAGAGCCTTGCCAGAATTGCTAGCAACAGGCACCAGTAATTCTTTGGCGGTCCCTCATTCCGTGAAAAGGGGAGTCTTTCCTTATGTTCTTGTGCATCTACTTGCTGGGGATTTTTTAAAAATGCAAAATACACCAGTCATTAGTGGTTCATATATGCATGGAGAGTTAAAGCATATCAGATATTAGCAGACATCCAGGGCAAAGGAGAAACTTCTTTTTGGCAAAAGAGAGATATTTGATTCATCTGAATTGAGCAAACTCTGTTCTGTAACATGGTTGGCTTCACCTTGTTTTTGTTGTTGTTCCCATTACAGACACAGGTTACTGTATATGATTTTAAAAACAGAATGTTAATAATGTTAATGCCTGAATGGAAATGTGAGCCTTCATCTTGCTCTACTCTTTACAATTCCTCTACAGAAATCCCTATCTTTCTGCTTACATTTCTTAACTGGATTCACTGTCTGATCATTCTGTGAGACTTGATCCCTATAAGAAGCTGCTACTTTCAAGGACTAAGAATAAGCTAGAAATCTGGCAAACTAAATTCTCAAAATCTTTGAAGATTGACTATGTCCAGTTTAGAAGGCCTGAAGATAACCCAACCTAATTTTATGCAGTTTGGCTTCCACTGACCCTTTACTTAGCTCACCAAATAAAACACATTTATTTAAAACACTTATAAACCTGCATTTCTCTCATAAAGTTGTGACCCAGATTTAACCTGCATCATGACCAACCAATTTCTCCTTTTCTCTCGACCTTTTCAAGATATTTGATCAACTGAAATTTGATCAGCTTTTTTTATTATTTCAAGTGAATACTTCTTCATCCCAGAAGACGCAAAAGTACACACTGTTGTCATCTGACCTGGACTAACTATATATTATATTCACTATTATAGAGACATTTTTTACATTACTTTATTTAATAAAATTGTTCTAGACTTTCTGTTACATTTGCACACAGAGAAAGCTTCAAGCAATTCTGAAAGTCTGATAAAATTAATGTAGAGTAAGGAAATTTCCATCAGAAATCTTTGAAGTGAAAAGAGGTTAGGGATTCAACCAAAGAGTGTGCCAAGCATCAGCTTTCCAAATTGCCTGTCAAAAAAGAGGGTCAATCTGAATTTTGATGGTGGAGAACTGCAGCAATGCTTTAGTCCTGGGTGAGTAGATTCATGAGTGCTTTTACTTAGAAAAACACTTTCCTTTCTCTGTTCAAACTTTGGACAGTCTCTAACCCTTGCTAAGCCTGCTTGGCATTGCTCCAGACCTCCAAAGCACTTCAAAAGTGTAAGTAGCAGGAGAAGGGCTGGTATGGCAAGCAAAATAAGCAGATAGCTGATAGAAGCATTTGCTAGAAATATTTCATTGCTACAAGGATTTTCAAACTTTCTTAGTGGGCAGAAAACAAGCCATCCAAAACTCTGAAAAATTAACTGAGTTACTAGTGAACAAATGTGCTCATATCCATCAGATCCTGCCATTTAGCTGAATAAAAGAAAAAGAATGAAGGAAGATTATGTAGACCTAGGAAGCAGCTTTGGCTTGGTGGTAGAGCATCTGACTGGCATGTGTAAAGTCTCTGGTTCAATCCCCAGCATCTCCAGAGAAAAGGATCAGAAAGAAGATGATGTGAAAGACCTCTGCCGGAGTCTCTGGAGAGCCACTGCCTGTCTGAATAGATAATGCTGATCTTGATCGTCTAAAGGTCTGATTCAGTATAAGGTACCTTTATAGGTTTATGTGATTCTGGAAATGATTTACGAGGGAAGACCCATAAAATCTGGTTCTGTCCAAATCCCAAGCGTGGGACTGGTTGGTGAATTTTTCCAGGCCAGATTTCAGGGGAGCCCAGCCCAAGACACAAACATATTACCAAAACACGGTCTATTTATGCCATTTCAGAATTAAAATATGTTTTTCCCACTGAAATTATGTGTGTTCCAGTTTCAGTTTTGATCCAGCCCTGAAAAATAATATTTGGGGTATTCTTCTGGCATAATTCATTGCTGGTTTCTTAACTGAAAAGTTAAGGACTCATGGTTTGGGGCATATGCCATTGGTACATGGTCAAGTAGAAGAAGAAATGAAATTGCTCACTTTGATCATCACATTTAGGACCAAACTACATGTAATGAATCTGGAACTCTTAATTTATTTATTTATTAAATTTATATCCCACCCTCCACACAGACGGGCTCAGGGCAGCTCACAGTTAATGGCACCATGTGCCAAATTAGTACAAACAATTAAAAACAGAATAAAACAGTCATACATTAATTACAATAAATACAATTAAGTACAATTAAGTGCTCACAGTGATGGTCGTTCTTCAGTCAATTTAAGGTGGTGTGCAGTAAGATGTGGTACTAGGGTCCCAATTCAGTGATGCTTTGGCCTCCCACAATGCTGTGGCTCAATTTCCTGAAGGGCCAACCTATTACCACGATGTTGGTGATATCAATAGTTGGTGGTAGTGGTCGGTGGCTCCTAGTTGAAAGCCTGGTGGAAGAGCTCTGTCTTGTAGGCTCTGTGGAACTGTACCAGGTCCTACAGGACCCTGATCTCCTCCAGGAGCTCATTCCACCACATAGGAGCCGCCACCAAAAAGGCCTTGGTCCTGGTAACAGTGAGCCTGGCATCTCTAGAGCCCAGGGTAGTTAAACGATGTAGTGCTTTCTGGGATATATATGGGGAAAGGCGGTCCTTCAGGTATGTCGGACCCTGGTCATATAGGGCTTAATAGGTAAGTACCAGTACCTTGAAGCAGATTTGGTTTGCTATAGGCAGCCACTGCAGTACGTTCAGCACTGGCTGGATGTGCTCCCATCTAGGGAAGCCCATCAGGAGCCTGGCCACAGCATTTTGCACTAGCTGCAGCCTCTGAATTTGCAAAAAGAGCAGCCCCATGTAGAGAGCATTACAGTAGTCTAGTCTCGAGGTGACCATTGCATGGATCACTGTAGCCAGGTTGTCACAGTTGAGGAAGGGGACCAATTGCCAAATCAGATGAAGATGGTTAAGGCCAACTTAGCAGTAGCTTTCACCTGGGCCTCCATAGTTAGGGAGGGATCCAGGAGCACTCCCAAACTCCTCATCTCCAGTGCTGGCACCAATGGTGCCCCATCAAAGGCTGGGAGCAGGATCCCCATCCCCGAACCACCCTGGCTCAATCACAGGACTTCTGTCTTCACCAGGTTTAGTTTCAGCCAGCTCAGTCTGAGCCAACCAGCCACAGCTTGCAATGCCCAGTCCAGATCTTCTGGACTGGAGCCCGACTGGCCACCCACCATCAGATAGAGCTGGGTGTCCTTAGCACACTGGTGAGACCCCAGCCCATACCTCCAGGCAATCTGAGGAAGGGGGCGCATGTAGATGTTAAACAACATCGGGGAAAGCACCACCCCCTGAGGCACACCGCACTCAAGTGGGTGTCTCCTGGACTACTGTTCCCCTAGCACCACCCTTTGTCCCCAGTCCTGGAGAAAAGAAGCAAGGTATTGTAAGGCAAGCCCCTGTATCCCCACATCAGTGAGGTGGTGGGTCAGCAACTGATGGTTGACTGTGTCGAACACAGCTGACAAGTCAAGCAACAACAATACCACCGAACCGGCCCTATCCTGATGTCTCCAGAGGTCGTCAGTAAGGGCAACCAGCGCTGTCTCCGTCCCGTGTCCTGGATAGAAGCCAGACTGGAAGAGATCTAAAATGGAAGTGTCATCCAGAAAGCCCTGTAACTGTGTCACCACCACCCTCTTAATTAATTTGCCCAAATATGGCAAATTGGAAACCGGCTGATAGTTGGCCAATTCGGCTGGGTCCAGAGTTGGTTTTTTTAGGAGAGGGTGGATTATTGCTTCCTTGAGTGCCCCTGGGAACTGCCCCTCAAGGAGGGACTTGTTGACAATCTCTCTTAGGGCACCTTGAAACCCCTTATGGCCTGCTTTAATGAGCCAGGAAGAGCATGGATCTAGGCTGCACGTGCTTGGGTGCACAGTCATGAGCAATCTGTCAACTTCCTCCAGACTGAGCGGGCTGAAGCCATCCAAACCCGGAACTGAAGATGTGCAAGGGGACTCAAGTTCATTCACTGTTTCAACTGTGGCAGGGAGGTTGCGGTGGAGCACCAAGACTTTAGTGCAAATGTGGGGAAGGTGGAGTATTATGGTCAGGCCATTGGAGAAGGAGGGGATTTACATTAATCAGAGACTGAAAGATGAATTTGAGAACAATTAGTGAGCTTTTTATGTATACTATATCAAACTTTGTAGTTATATATTTGAATGGTTTACTTTATAAATGACAACTCTTATATGAAATATTAAGAATATTATAATTTGCATGGTTTTTATTATAACATACTGTTATGTTAGAATCTCTCCTTATAATATTTGCCTTTTCGCCCTGCAACATTCGATGTGTGCCAACAGTTTGGCCACTCGAACTGTCAATCAGGCCCCCCCACCCGCCGAGGAGAAGGCCGGCCACGATGGCCAGGGAGCCGCTGTGCCGGCCTGGATCCCGCCTCCCCACCCGCCCAGGAGAAGGCCGGTCGTGATGGCCAGGGAGCCGCCATGCCGGCCTGGATCCCACTCCCCCACCCGCCCAGGAGAAGGCCGGCTGCGATGGCGAGGGAGCCGCCATGCCGGCCTGGATCCAATCCCCCCACCCGCCCAGGAGAAGGCCGGCTGTGACAGCCAGGAGCTGCCATGTCGGCCTGGATTCTGGCCCCACCCAGGAGAAGGCCGGCCGTGACAGCCAGGGAGCTGCCACGCTGGCCTGGATCCCGCCCTCCCCGCCCAGGAGAAGGCCGGCCGTGATGGCCAGGGAGCTGCCGTGCTGGCCTGGATCCTGCCCCCTCGCCCAGGAGAAGGCCAGCCATGGTGGCCAGGGAGCCACCATACCGGTCTGGATCCCACCCTGCCACCCGCCCAGGAGAAGGCCGGCCACAACGGTGAGGGAGCCCCCCTACTCGCCCAGGAGACAGATGGCCGCACTCCAGGATCAGGCCCTCCTCCCTCCCACCCACCCAGGAGACGGCCGGCAGTGGTGTCAAGGGAGTTGCAGTGCACCCCCCGCTTCTCCCCCTCCCTGCCAATCCGGGCAGATGGGAGAAGCTCCTGCAGCCCCCCTGCCCCTTCTCCCACCCTGCGCCTCCCCCTCTTCCATCTTCCTTTCTCTCTCTCTCCCCACCCCACTTTCTCTCTCTCTCACTCTGTTTCCCCCCTTTCTTCCCTCCTCTGCTTCCCTCCCTTCTTCCCTCCCTTCTACTCTCTCTCTTTCTACCCTTCTTTCTTCCTGGCTTCAATCTTTTCCCCTTCCTTCCTACCTCCCTTCCTTCCTTTCTTTCAAATTTAAGGCCGTGACCCCCCCACTCTGTCTCTGACTCCTCCCTCTTTCCCTCTCTCTCCCCCCCTTTCCTCCCCCTCCCTTTAACTCACTCTCTCTCTTCCTTACACCCGCCCTTCCTTCCTATCTAGGGCCCGTTGTCTACTGCCACAATGGGCTTTTCTCACTAGTTATATATAAAGTTAATGAGAGTTTACATATGTTTTATTTTATAACTAGGAATAAGGCCTGCTGTGGAAATAAATACAAGCTCTAGAAAACGGCTCTGGACACTCAGTGTCAATTTATTGTGGTGACCTCAGCAGGGTATAATGACACTGAGTTCACCATTTTCTCCAGAGGAACTGATCTCTGCTACCAGAAGAACAATTGTAATTTTGAGTGATCTCCAGCTCTCATCTGGAGATTGGCAACAATGGTTGCCCAGGAGGAAATTGCTGGTTTGGAGGGTGGAGTCTTTGGCATTCTACCTGTCTGAGGTCCCACCCCTCCTCAAACCCCACCCTCTCCAGACTCCACCCCTCAAATCTCCAGGAATTTTCCCACCTAGAGTTGGCAACCCTATCTCCTTCCCAGCCAACCATCAACCTACCTTTATCTGCCCCTCTGACTTCAGCTTTCCATCTCCTCCCCCTCCCTTCTGGAAAGCAGTTGTAATTCTGAGTGCTCTCCAGCCCCCATCTGGAGATTGGCAACAATGGTTCCGCAGGAGGGAATGGCTGGAGAGTGGAGTCTATGGCATTGTACCTGTCTGAGGTGCCACCCCTCTTGAAACCTCAGACTCTCCAGGCTCCATCCTTCAAATCTCCAGGAATTTCCCACCTGGAGTTGGCAACCCTATCTCTTTCCCAGCCAACTATCAGCCTACCTTTATTTCCCCCTAACTCTTCAGCTTTCCACCCCCTACACCTGCAGCCTCTACTGTGCTCTGACACCCTGACTGCTGCATCACATTGGCTGTCATGGGGGGCCATCTCAGCAGGATATAAGGACACAGAGTCCACCATTTTCTCCAGGGGAACTGATCTCTGCCATCTGGAATGGAGTTCTGAGTGATCTCCAGCCCTCACCTGGAGATTGACAACAATGGTTTTCCCCAACAGGCACTAAGGGGAAATGTATTTTACCTCAGAACAGCAACAGCAAACTGTTTAGAATGTTAGAGGCAAAGGCCAATCAGGCTGCATATGCAAACAGCCTCTGTGTTCTGAGGCAAAGACCAATGAGGCCACATATGAAAAAGACCTCTGTGTTCCGACTGGCTATGGGGGAGAGAGGAACAGCAAACTGTTTAGAATGTTGGAGACAGGACTCAGGCAGCACAGCCAGTGGATAGGGAGACCTTCTGAGTGACAGATGAGGGAGCCAACTGATTTGGGAGCATGTCAGAATGTTCCTCTAATAGAGGAAAACAATAGATTGGGAAGGACTAGAGATCTCTTCAAGAAAATTGGAGAAATCAAGGGAACGTTCCATGCAAAGCTGGCCATGATAAAGGACAAAAACGGTAGGGACCTAACAGAAGCAGAAGAGATTAGGAAAAGATGGCAAGAATACACAGAAGAACTATACAAGAAGGACCTCGATGTCCTTGACAACCACGATGGTATAATCACTGACCTTGAGCCAGACATCCTGGAAAGCGAAGTTAAATGGGCCTTAGAAAGCATTACTAACAACAAAGCTAGTGGAGGTGATGGTATCCCAGCTGAGTTATTCAAAGTCTTAAAAGAAGATGCTGTTAAAGTGCTGCACTCAATTTGCCAACAAATTTGGAAAACACAACAGTGGCCACAGGATTGGAAAAGGTCAGTTTACATTCCAATCCCAAAGAAGGGCAACGTCAAGGAATGTTCAAACTATCGCACAATTGCACTCATTTCACACGCTAGCAAGGTCATGCTCAAAATCCTACAAGCTAGGCTCCAACAGTACGTGGATAGAGAACTGCCAGAAGTACAAGCTGGGTTTCGAAGAGGTAGAGGAACTAGAGATCAAATTGCCAACATTCGCTGGATTATGGAGAAAGCAAGAGAATACCAGAAAAACATCTACTTCTGCTTCATTGACTATGCTAAAGCCTTTGATTGTGTGGATCACAATAAATTATGGCAGGTTCTTAAAGAGATGGGAGTACCAGACCACCTCATATGTTTCCTGAGAAACCTGTATAAGGGTCAAGAAGCAACAGTTAGAACCGGATATGGAACAACTGATTGGTTTAGCATAGGAAAAGGAGTACGACAAGGATGTATACTGTCACCTTGCTTATTTAATTTATATGCAGAGTACATCATGCGAAATGCTGGCCTGGATGAATCACAAGCTGGAGTTAAGATTGCTGGGGAAAAGATCAATAACCTCAGATATGCAGACGATACCACTCTGATGGCAGAAAGTGAAGAGGATCTAAAGAGCCTCTTGCTCAGGGTGAAAGAGGAGAGTGCAAAAGTGGGCTTGAAGCTCAACATCAAAAAAACTAAGATCATGGCATCTGGCCCCATCACTCCTTGGCAAATAGAAGGGGAAGTTGTAGAAGTAGTGACAGACTTCACGTTCCTAGGATCCCAGATCACTGCAGATGGTGACTGCAGCCATGAAATTAAAAGACGCCTGCTCCTTGGGAGGAAAGCGATGGCAAACCTAAACAGCATGATCAAAAGCAGAGACATCACCTTGCCAACAAAAGTCCGCATGGTCAAAGCAATGGTATTCCCCGTAGTAATGTATGGCTGTGAGAGTTGGACTATAAGGAAGGCCGAGCGCCGAAGAATAGATTCTTTTGAACTATGGTGCTGGAGAAGACTCTTGAGAGTCCCTTGGACTGCAAGGAGATCAAATCAGTCAATCCTAAAAGAAATCAACCCTGACTGTTCCCTGGAAGGCCAGATCCTGAAGCTGAAGCTCAAATACTTTGGCCACCAAATGAGAAGGGAGCATTCACTGGAGAAGACCCTGATGCTGGGAAATATTGAAGGTCAAAGAAGAAGGGGACGGCAAAGAATGAGATGGTTAGACAGTGTCATCGATGCAACGAACATGAAATTGAGCAAACTTCAGTGGACAGCGGAAGACAGGAGGGCTCTGGCGTAATCTGGTCCATGGGGTCGCGAAGAGTCGGACTCGACTGTGCGACTGAACAACAACAACAGAATGTTCAGGGGAGTCCATGACCAAAACAGAATTATATATAAGGAGAGATAGATAAGGACAAAAATGAAAACATATGAGAAAATAGTAGAATATATTTTGAATATGTTTTTATCGTAGTTATGTTATACATCTTTTATACCATGTTATACATCTTTTTTATATACTTTTAAATCAATGATTGTCCTTAATATCTATAAAAATTGCCCTCTATATTGTGTTTTTATAGTTTTATTTTCTTCTCTTTTCCCCTTGCCCCCTTTCTTTATTCTGTATTCCTATAAAAAATAAAATTTTAAAAAAGAGAAGGAGGGGATCAGTTCTACCATATCCTGCTTTCCTGATCAGAATCTCTATGCTTTGTGCCACAGAAAAAAAGCCAGACACAATACCTGCCCTTTTCCTTACTGAAGCTAAAGCAGTTGGGAGACAATTCTGATCAAGGAAAATGGTATAAGTAGGAACCTTGAAAATATATTTACCTAGAAATGTAACTCCATTCTATCATAGCCCTATAGCTGCTTTGTAGACCCAAATACATGTCACAAAAGACACACTCTGCTGTGTATGCAAATGGCTGTGAGTCCGAATTAGGGATGCCAGACCCCCTGGTGGTTGTCCCATGCTGCCAGGACCCACCTCTCTGCCACCAATCAGCTCTGCCCCCAAGGGAGGAACACCAGACATTTCAGCAACAAGCCTACATGACTTCAGCATGATCTAGAACTGACATAGGCACATTGGGGATGCTGGGGTGATGCCCTGGTTTCTACCATAATGATGTCCTAATTCTACCATACAGTTTTTGCCCCAAAAGCAGACTGTCACCTCAATGCCTCCAGCATGTCTACATCACTTCTGGGTCATGTTGAAGTCACATGGGCATGCCCCTGAAAAGTGGGATAAAATTCCCGGTAAGCCCACCCCCATCCCCTGTCAGCTGCCCGAAGGGACCTGGCAACCCTAGTCCGAATAGGAAACAAAGGTAGGCATATGACAAAACTGTACATAGTCTTACCTCTCACTGAACTCTCACTGAACTCAGATATGATTGTATTTCTTTTTGGTATGTAGGTGGTTAGGGAGGAACCCAGTTCATCTGGATGCAGGCTGCATGGCCGTTGCAGTCCAGGAACTGCCTTTGCCTCACAGCAAGGAAGAAAAGCTAGAGAGTTGCAATTGGGCAGCCATAACTGAATCAATTGGAAGAACGGGGCCAGAAGTTTCTTGGAGTGGCCCTCGCCTCCTGCCCAGCAGTCGTTGTCGGATCGCGGCGTGGAGAGGATTGAGCTCCTGGGCTAGGTTTTAGTGTGGCCTTGGTGGCAGCGGTGGCAGTGATGACTGAGTCGGGGATGGCATTGGGGTGTACCTGCAGAGCCAGGCACAACATTTGGTGGTGCAGCATGACGGCTTGCAGCGTGACGGCTTGCACATTGGCTTTGGCAGTGGCGTGTGGACCCGGCAGTGGACTCGGCTGCTAAGTACCGGGAGCGAGGTGGTGGCACATCTACAGGGTGGCTCTTGGAGGCACAGGCAGCTGTGGGCTTTGCAACAGTAGCAGGGTCTGTTGGTGTTGGGAGCTGCAGACAAGGCTCGGGGCTAGTTTATTACCTGATGGGGGTGCTGGGCTGCTCTTAGCAGCATTCTGGTGGAGCAGACCCAGCTTTTTGGAGTATTGTAGGCCCCGCGAGGGGCATCGATTGTGGCCCCTGGGGGCTAGCCTTATCCTTGACTCCTGGGTGTCAGTGGGTTCCTTCTGGGCTGGGCTGTGAAGGAGGATTTGCCTTGGGGTCTGAAAGGGTGCTTTGGCTCTAGTTTCACTTTTGCTGCCAGGGTAGAGTGGAAAGCCTGCCTGAGTGGGTGGTTTCACTTTTGTGGTGGCCATTTTGAGTGCTGGGGGACATTTTGATTTAAGTCCTCATGGCTCCAAAGAAGGGCACCGGGTGGTCTAAGGGGAAGCAGCCTGCTCCTAAAGCCCCTCCCAAGAGGCCTGCTCCCACTCTTTCCTCTTCTGAGGATGAAGGGGAGGATGTAGTCCAGGAGGCCATTATAGACTGGCTGCAAGCCTTGGAGGAAGCTGGAGGGGTGTCGGTACCCAACATGGCTGCACCAGCTGGGGCTGCAGGGAGGAAGGAAACTCAGGCTTCTTCCAACAAGCGTTTTCAGGCTGAGGTTCTCACACGCTTGTCTTTTCTAGAGGACAAGCCTTCTACTTCAGGGACTGTTGACATGGAAAGACCAGCTCCTGCAACTGGCTCGAAGGACAAGGCAGGGACTGCTCAGCAGCAGGGCTCAGTTAGCACAGTGCCTTCTGGTGCTGATGCTTTGGTGGCTGCAGGTAGGTTGGATGCTTTGCCTCCCACAGGTGTGAATTGGCCAGGGGGTCCTTGGAATAGCCAGGCAACATATGATGCAGGAGTGTCGGGTCAGGTTGCTTCAGCAAGTGGGCTTATGCCAGGGCAGGGAGGTGCTTCTTCTGCCTTTCAGGGCAGCTGTCTGGGGTGTGCTTCCCCAGCTTGGGGTTCACCTCCTGCTACTTACCATTATGGGTGGGCTTATCCTGGTCAGAGCAGTTCTGCATACTTGGCAGTGCCAGGTATGGCCCTCCCCTTCGGGGATTTGGCTCTCCCATTGGGTAACCATTTGCTTCCAGCGACTGGGGAGAAGATATGCCAAGGCGATTATGTGGACCTCTTTTCCCTCCTTTGCCAGGAGTTGGAAAAGAAGGAAAAGGAGGTCTTGGAGGATAAGGATAAGGAAAAGTTGAAAAGAATGAGGGTTGACAGGACTTGGGCCAACTGGGTAGGAGGCTTCCTGGTTTATGCAGGTCTTATTTCCCCAGCTCAACCATGGCGGGCAGCATCCTTGTTTCAATATTTGATATTGTATACAAGGGTTATACTGGGTTCAACGGACTGGCCTGGGTAGAATATGATGAAGAGTTCCAGATAAGGGCTGCTATGAACCCATTGCTTCATTGGGATCAGGCGCACCCACATTTATGGTTGCAAGTGATGTCTCCATGTAAGCTGAACTTGGGCAACCAGTCGCACAGTGGTCACCTGGTTCAATGTCTCTTTAGCCCACTGAGTACACACACTTCAACGGGGCAGGTGGATCAACCCCGCCAGTTTTGCTGGGAATTTGGCTCGCAAGGGGTGTTCAACAGGAAGGCCTGTCAGTATAGGCATGAATGTGGTTGGAATTTTTTGAATCCTTTAACAGGGTTTCCTTTTGGAGGAAGGACTTGAGGCTTGAGGCTGAGCTCCAAATTCATTCTGATGCCTCAGGATCCTCTGGTTTGGGGTTTATTTCAGAGGCCACTGGTGTGCCAAATCATGGCCTGAGGATTGGCTTGGAACTGATATTGTTAAGGACCTTACCTTTCTAGAGTTTTTTCCTATTCTTGTAGTGGTACAGCCGCGGGGTGAGGAACTGGCCAACCACACGGTCCACTTTTGGTGTGACAATTTGGCGGTGGTAACAGGTCATTAACTCTCTTGCATCAGGATTGCCACGAGTGACGGGTTTGGTGTGGGCCTTCACCCTCCGCTGCCTTTGTTTGAACATTCTTTTTCTGGCCAGGCATGTGCTGGGGGTTGACAATGGGGTGGCTGACACTCTCTCCTGTAAACAGATGGAGAGGTTCCGTTGGCTGGCCCCAGAAGCTGATTCACGGCCGGTGCAAATGCCAAGGGAGCTTTGATTGATTGGAAGGGAGAGGTAAACAGGGCTGTGGGCTTAGCCATTGCGCCAGGTACGAAGAGGGCATATGACTGTGTGGTCTGCCAATTTTCTGAGTTTAGAAGGGAAGTAGGGTACCCCAGTTCATGGCCTGTTCCTGTGGACTATTTGCTTCATTTCTGTTTTTTTCTTAAGGATAAAGGATTGGCAGTTAGTTCAATTAAGGGGCTGCTATCAGCAGTGACCTATGCTAGTAAAACTCAGGGATTCAGCGATGTCACTGGGGATTTCAGGGTTCATAAGATGTTAGAAGGATGGACATGGGAAGCAGGGGTGTGTGCTGACCTCAGGCATCCTATTTCCCCTTTGATTCTCAGAGGCCTACAGGCAGTGTGGAAGGATGTTTGTGGGTCTCCATATGGAGGTACTTTATTTAATGCAGCTGCTCTGATAGCCTTTTTCGGAGCCCTTCGCATAGGTGAGCTTGTTGCACAGTCCAAGACAGATAGGTCAGGCAGGGTTTTTCTAGCTCATGATATTAGGTTAGAGCCAACCAGGGTACACCTGATGCTTTGGTGTTCCAAAACAAACCAACGTCGAGTTGGGACAGTAGTCACCTTGGGAGTGTGTGCAGAAAAGGAGTTGTGCCCAGGGTCGGCTTTGGCAGCTTACTTGGTGGCCCAGGGGCCAGGTGCTGGAGTGTTGTTCTGCTATATGGATTCCACTCTGCTGACCCGGTATCAATTTTGGGTGGTAATGCCAAAGGCTCTTGAAAGGATTGGGTTGTCTGGGATGCGCTTTTGTACTCATTCCTTTTGCATTGGGCAGCTTTCACAGTTCAGGATATCAAACGTTTGGGCCGTTGGTGTTCTTCTGCTTATAAATCTTATGTGCGCCCCATGGCAAAGCTGTAAGCTGATTTAGGTTGTATTGTTAGAGTTTATCTGTTCTGTTGATCACTGTTCTTTGTGTTTCAGGATTTGGCCGGCAGGAGAAGTTGAAAATCTTCATACGCAGCCACAGTTTTATTTTTTGGGCTGCGCACCGAGCACGTTGAACCTCTGTTGGTATGCAGTTGGGTCTAAGCCAATAGGCTACAGTGGAGTGGCAGGGGCATTGGGGGCTGCAGTGGCCCGGCCTGTTGCCCTTGCTGTTTGAGGGTAGGGATGGACCTCCTCCTCATGTGCTGCTCATTCACTTGGGTGGCAATGATTTGGGGCTCATGAAAGGCAAGGCTTTGATCCTTCAGGCCCAGGTGGATTTTCAGAAGATTTGGCACCACTGGCTGGGGACCAGGATTATTTGGTCAGCCATGATACCACGTTTGGTGTGGTGGGGTGTCACCAACCCATTGGCCATTGATAAGGCTCACCGAAAGGCTAATCGGGAGCTACAGAGGTACCTGGATTGTACTGGGGGCCAGTTTCTTCCTTACCCGGTTTTGAGAGCCTGTGACATTGGCATGTATAGGGGTGATGGGGTACATTTGAATGAAACGGGCCTTGATATTTTTCTTGAAGATCTATGGCAAGGGCTGCGGGAGGCCTTGGGCCTCCCGGTGGGTGCAAAGACCTAAGCAGAGGCTTGGCCTTGTTAGTGGCGGGGTTTTTGTTAGTGATACTGATTGCGGTCTGGTGAGCACCAACTAACACCCCCAATTGGGGCATGGGGTTTTTGTGAGTACAGCCCCTAGGCCTTGCGGCAAGGGATGGGGAAAGTGGATTGCCCGAGGGACCATCCTGCATTATTTCCCTTTGGGCCTTGCGGTTTGGGGGAGGGAGATTCAGGGCGACCTACCAAATATGCTGACTAGGCACGAGCCACACTGATTGGCTAATGCCTGGGGCATGGCTGCTTGCCCTACATATATGGAAAGGGAGGGGTCTTGTTGACACCCGGTCTTGGCCTGTCCGCAATGCAGTTATGGTTGGCCCTTGTCGTATTTTTGTGTTATGTAATAGTTAATAAAGTGGCTCATTAGTTAACCCAACAATGTTGTATGACTCTTCTTTCCAGCTTGGGGGACAAAAGTGGGATGGAGAGAAACAGAGAGAGTTTCTAGATCATATTTCTAGATCAGTTTTTTTATCTTGCTTGTTATTATACTCTGCTTAGTACTGTGTATTTTTGACGTAGCATGTCGTTATTTTAATAAATTTATTTTTTAAAAAAAGGGAAAAAAAGAGTCTTCTCCAGCACCATAATTCAAAAGCATCAATTCTTCGGCACTCGGCCTTCCTTACGGTCCAACTCTCACAGCCATACATTACTACTGGGAATACCATTGCTTTGACCATATGGACTTTCATTGGCTGGGTGATGTTTCTACTTTTTATTATGCTGTCTAGGTTTGCCATCGCTTTCCTCCCAAGGAGGAAGCCTCTTTTAATTTCATGGCTGCAGTCACCGTCTGCAGTGATCTTGGATCCTAGGAACGTGAAGTCTGTCACTGCTTCCATGACTTCCCCTTCTATTTGCCAAGAAGTGATGGGGCCAGATGCCATGATATTAGTTTTTTTGATGTTGAGTTTCAAGCCAACTTTTGCGCTCTCCTCTTTCACTCTCAGCAAGAAGCTCCTTAGGACCTCTTCACTTTCTGCCATTAGAGTGGTATCATCTGCATATCTGAGGTTGTTGATGTTTTTCCCAGCAGTCTTAATTCCGACTTGTGATTCATCCAGGCTGGCATTTTGCATGATGTACTTGCTACAACATACAATTTACTACTATTTCTACAATGGAGGCAAGAGGGAATAGCTATCGCAATGAGTTCTTTAGATTGTAAATCTACAGGTAGGATATGTTTTCTTTTTAAATTTTTCGACAACTAACATGTTTAGACAACAAATAAATAGATAAATTGTTCTTGAAGTTATTTCTTCTCCATTGCAGTCTGGCCTTATCACTCGAGCTGCCAGTGAAGCAACCGGCTGTGCAGCTGGAGCACTGTGGGACATGCTTGGTAGAGGGGTATAAAGATGGCTGTTTGACTCAGGCTTTTCATGGAAACTGTTGGTTAAGTTTTACCTTGCAGCACCAACCAGGACTTGACTTTTTGTTTAAAGAAATGGGAGCACAACATGCTGAAGTGAAATAAATTCTGAAATCATTTTATAAACACATGAATGCTTTATACTGAATCAGACCCTTAGTCCATCAAAGTCAGTATTGTCTATTCAGACTGGCAGCGGCTCTCCAAGGTCTCAGGCAGAGGTCTTTCAAATCACCTGCTGCCAGATCTTTTAACTGGAGATTCCGGGGACTGAACCCATGACCTTCTGCATGCCAAGCAGATACTCCACTACTGAGCTCCATTCAAACTGTTTTATCTCATAATGGCTTTCCTCTCTTTTATTATAATACCCATCTACCATCAGTATATTTCTTTTATCTTTTGTTTTAAAAAATGGGGGGTTAAAGAAGCCTGTGGAACATTTTCATAATATGCCATTTGAAGTGATTCAGGCTCGTATTCACAATGCCTAATTACTCAGCATGACATTCAAACTGGCTTTTCTCACCATGGTATAGTTATAGTTATGATGTGGCATTCAAACTGGCCACAGAAGACATTTCACATTTTGACCTTCCAGTCCCCTTTGCAATCTGCCCTTACAGCAATTATTTTTTCCCTTTGATTCCAATTAAAGAAATTATCTGACCATTGTAATCTGCCTGTAGGGAGGTAATATCTCAAGATATAATATTAAATCCCCTCCCATTCTCCTCTGATGAAGCCCTATCAGTCAGAAAAGACAGAGAACACATACCATATTTCCTACTTCCATGCTCTTAATGGAAACAAAAACTGGGTACCATTATTAGGCCTGTGAAAGGCCTCTATTTTTAAAATATTTGCACTGTTGTGCTGAGGGGAATGATTTTTTTCTGAAATTCACTTTTTATATATAGTTATTGATTCCTCTTATTTTTCTCTTTTAAAAAAGTTATTTGTATTTATTTTCTCTTTGATTTCATCTTGTAGAGAAGTCAGTGCACCTTTAGTACCTTCAGCCCATGCAGAGTTGTTTTATGTCATGCACCACAGGTGATGCTATAACAGGAGGACAGGAAGGTTTGGGAAGACATTGCCTGTCTCTGAGCATCTATGGCATGGGTGTTAAACACTATTTGCAAGGGATCTATGTGCTGGATCTAAGCAGAATGTCTTCAGTCTAAAAAACTGAAAGTTGTACTCACGAATCATAAATCTAATTCCAAGTACAATTGTTTATTGTAGTTATTTCAGTAAAGCATTTGACAAAGTTTCTCATGATATCCTTGAGGATAAGCTGGTTAAGTGTGGGCTGGATGGTGCAACCGTTGGATGGATCCATGGTTGGTTGAAAAATCATACCCAACGAGTGCTTGTAAATGGCTCTGTGTCAATGTGGAGGGAAGTCTTGAGTGGAGTGCCACAGGGCTTGGTCCTAGGCCCAGTGTTGTTCAATGTTTTTATAAATGACCTGGAGGAAGACATAGAGGGGATGCTTATCAAATTTGCAGGTGACATGAAGCTGGGTGAGATTGCTAATTCTGAAGAAGACAGAGTCAGGATTCAAAATGATCTAGATAGGTTGGAACCAGTGTTCCCTCTAAGCTGAGTTAGTGTGAGTTAGCTCACAGTTTTTTAGCCTCCAGCTCACACATTTTTGTCTCGGCTCAGGGAGGACGGCTCCAGAGCAACCTAATTGATGCAGCAGCCAAATCGCTCGCTCACAACTTTCATGCCTGTAGCTCACAAAGTAGAATTTTTGCTCACAAGACTCCACAGCTTAGAGGGAACATTGGCTGGAACAGTGGGCTGAGACAAATAAAATGAATTTCAATAGAGATAAGTGCAAAATCTTACTCTCAGGTACACAAAATCATAGGCACAGATATAGAATAGGAGGGACTTGGCTTGACAGCAGCACATGTGAAAGGGATCTAGGTGTTCTGTTTAATCACAAGCTAAACATGAGCCTGCAGTGTGATGTGGCTGCGAAGAAAGCTAATGCAATCTTAGGATGCATTAACAGAAGCATTGTGTCCAGATCACAGGAGGTGGTAGTTCCGCTCTATTCTGCTATGGTCAGGCCTCACCTGTGTCCAGTTTTGGGCACCACATTTTAGGAAGGATGTTGACAAGCTCGCGCATGTCCAGAAGAGGGTAACCAGGATGGTGAGAGGGTTGGGATCCAAGTTTTATGAGGAAAGGCTGAAAAGAGTTGGGTATGTTTAGCCTGGGAAAGAGAAGGCTTAGAGGGGACATGATTGCAGTCTTCAAGTATTTGAAGGGCTGTCATGTAGAAGATGGAGCAGATCTATTCTCTCGTGCTCCGGATTGCAAGACTAGATCTAATGGGTGGAAATTACAAGGGAATCGTGACCAGCTAAATATCAGGAGAAACGTCCTAACTGTAAGAGTGGTTGAGCAGTGGGACAGACTGCCTTGGGAGGTGGTGGATGCTCCTTTGCTGGACGTTTTCAAGCGGAGGCTGGATGACCATCTTTCGGGTATGTTGTAGGGCTATCTTTTGGCTATTCTCCTGCAGAGCGTGGGGGGTTGGACTAGATGACCTGCAAGGTCCCTTCCAACTCTAACATTCTATGATTCTATGATTAACACATGACCCCTCTGCATGTTGATTGATGAGCAGTTCCCAGGAGGTGCTGGGGATTGAACCTCAGATCATTTTAAAAGGTGAATGGCAAACCCAGCAGAGGAGGAAGAGGTGAGCTGAAGCTCTGAGTGCTGCTCAGGGAAGGGGAGCCATGTCACCCACACAGCGAATAGAGCAATGGAAGCCATTCCTCAGGCTGCCATTTGTATTGAGGTTGCAGCTGTTCCAGCTATGGTTGGAAGATGTGCACTTGGGGAAGGGGTGGCAGCAGAGAGTCCTCCAGGTGGCCCAGAGAGTTGAGGGGTCTGGGCTGGTAGGGAAAATTGTGAGGAAGTCAGTGGCCAGGCCCTGAGAGGCCTCATCATAGCTATGGGCCTGGTGCTGGCCTCTCCCCCTGTCTTGGAGGAAATGTCCATGCTTATGGTCCCTCTTCATAAGCAGGGATGCTTCTTTCTGAATGTTGCCAATAATGAGGGGGAATTAATATACTTGGACCTTTCCTCCACACATGTGCATATGTGCTGGCGATCACACTGAAGCAGGGGAAAGTGTGCTTGAGCCCATTCTGTATAAACTAGGGTTGCCAGCCTCCAGGTTATGGCTGGAAATCTCCTAGAATTACAACTGATTTCCAGGCAATAGAGATCAGTTCATCTGGATAAAATGGCTGCTTGGAAGGTGGACTCTATGGCATTATCCCCTGTTGAAGTCAATCCCCTCCCCAATCCCTGCCCTTTTCAGGCTCCACCACCCCAAATCTCCACGTATTTCCCAACCTGAAGCTGGCAACCCTAGCCTAAACATTCAGTCAAAGCATGGAGGGGCTACTAGTACTCATGACCAGTAGAAAGGGAAAGGGAATAGAGCTGAGAATGCTTTGTTAATTCAGCAATGGAAAATAGAGGCATTTGATACAGTCAGAGACAGGCACACTTCTATCCCATTGCATACTGTACAGCTCTTTCAGTTATATTGCTGTCAGTGCGAATGTCCTGACCATTCCTGATTTATCCCAGCCTTCCAGTATATGAACATCTAAAACTGAAGAGCCCACTCAGTTCTAAGGCCTCTTTTCTCCTGTAGTCATAGGCATAACTATTGTCATAGCTGCCATCTGCAGCAGAAATTTCTACAGTATTCTTTTATCAATTGGCTTCTTGTAGCCACTAGCCAGAACATTTTGCTGTTGCCATTGGGATTTGTTGCCTCTCTTTTGGCAAGGGAGGACTGTTAATCAGAAGGATCCTATAGAGCTGGCAATCTGAAGAATCTGCCACTGAGCATGAAATATGTCTTGGGACTGAAAAGCTCTAGGTAGTCGCAGCTGTGATGCTTTATCCTTCATCCTTTCACTGGCAATAGATCCAGTAAAGTTATCCCAGAGTCCCACTTGTGAAGTCCCGTAGCTACAGTGGGGCATTTTGGAGGTCTGCCCCCTCAAATGTGAGCCACGCCCCACAACAGCTGCTGCCCTTCTCTGCTTCCCCCTCCCTCCCCTGCTGTGGCATTAAAAGGGCCCTCCAGCTGATCAATGGGAGCACATGGCCACCAACCAGCTGGAGGGCCCTTTAAATCTTGCAGCCGCCCCTCCCCCCTCCAAGAATTAAAGGGGCCCCCAGATGATCAGGGGGCATGTAATGTATCCACAGGAGAACATGGGCTCTGGACAGCCATGTGCTTGGACTGGTTCTAACCGGTCCACCATGTGGCCAGGCGAAGGGCCTGAGCTTCGCCCCGAAGGACAATGGACTAGTGGATCCTGACTCCCCTCCAATGGAGGAGCAGGAGTTAATCCAATCAATGTAAATAGCGAATCACCGGGTGTGTGTGTGTTTGGGGTGTGGGTCACTTGGGAATAAAAGCCGGCCTGCGAGCCGGCTCAGTTGTCTTGTTCTTCATCTAATAAAGTATGTGAGAGCTGAAATCACTAGTAAGTCTCAGTACTTTTCACTGGCGACGAAGGTGGGATGCCAACTCCCTCCATGAACAACGACCACGAGACGAGCACCGCTGACCGCCCCAACGCCGAAAGCACCGAACGCCGCCGCCGAGCTTCGTGTCCGCCTCTTCGGTTCCTGGGCACCGCACCGCTCCCTAGCACCGCTGACCCCAAGAGCAGCCTCGCTTTCAACGCCGCCAACTCTACGCCTGAACCGCGACCTCCACGGGTGAGCACCATGGCCGCTAGCAACGAGAGCTTCCCCGCCTTCGACATCTCTCGTCCCGCACACTGGGAGACCTGGATCGAGACGCTGGAGCGTCACTTCGAGATCCATGGCATCACGGATGCGGGTACGAAGAAGGCCTATCTCCTGCGCTACTGCGGCATCGAGGCACACCTCCTCCTGAAGGACCTGGTAAACCCCCTCCTGCCGAAAGACGCGGCCGCCACCTACGACATGCTGGTCAAGGCGTTTACTGACCACTTGGCACCAAAGCCCACCAAGTTCGCGGAACGAATGGAGTTCTTCGCGAGAATGCAGGGCCCCGACGAAACATCTCCGGAATTCCTGGCCGGACTACGCCGCACAGCCACAAGGTGTGCCTTCCCCAACCTCGCAGATACCCTCCTAAACCAGTTCTTGGTGGGGCTGAAGGAGGCGAAGCTGTGCCGCAGGCTCGTCAGCCGGGACGACCTCACTCTGGAGGCCGCCATCCAAGAAGCGGCCGCCTACGAGAAGTCCCACGCAGATCGCCGGCCTAAGACGGTCCATCGCCTCCAGGTGAACCGCCGATCACAGCCATGCACCCAACGCAACAGGGGATCCCCCGCACCACCAAACCAGCCCAACACATCTGCCTGTGCCAGCTGTGGTGACGCTCACGAGCGCCGGACCTGCCGTTTCTGGGACGCCGTCTGCAGGACCTGCAACAAGGCCGGACACCTCGCCCGAGTCTGCCGCTCCAAGGGCAAGAGCCTGGGATCCACTGCCCAGCTGGACGCCGCAAGCCTGCACACCGTGACGACACAGCGCCGGCAGACGGTATGTAACTTGCCCCCTGAAAGCCCGGACAAGGTGCATGTGACTGTCCAAATAGAGGGGTCCCCCTGCCAAATGGAAATAGACTCAGGGTCCTCGTTCTCTATAATTTCCGCGGAGACCCTTAAAACGCTATGCCCCAAGGGGGACCCCGACTGCACAAGCCACGGGGGTTGAAACTGACGGACTTTAACAAAAACCCAGTGGCAGTCCGTGGCTGGGGCAAGTTTCAAGTCCGATTTAAAGGGTTCTCGGGCTTGCTGGACCTGTTGGTTGTGGAGGGGCGCCTCTCAAGCCTCCTGGGACTGTCGTGGTTTGGGCCTTTGGGACTCCAAATAGCAGGAGTAAACCACCTCGGGACCGCTGACTGGGAGGCAGTTTGCCGGGAGTTCCCCAAAGTATTCGATGGGACCCTGGGGAGGTACAATGGGACCCCGATTTCACTAGATCTGGACCCTAACGTACGACCCATCCGCATAAAGGCACGGCCCCCTCCCCTAGCCATGCGGGAAAAAATAGAGGCCGAGCTCGACCGCCTGGTCGCCCAAGGCGTGCTGGAACCGGTCACGTCAGCGCGCTGGGAAACCCCCATTGTAACGCCAATTAAACTGAATGGGGCTATACGCATTTGTGCAGATTACAAATGCACCATAAATAAGGCTCTGCAGGACCACGCCTATCCGGTCCCGGTAGTGAGCCATGTCCTGGCCTCCCTGACGGGGGCCAAAGTTTTCGGCAAATTGGACCTGGTGCAGGCTTACCAGCAGCTGCCAGTGGACACGGCCGCTGCGGAAGCGCAAACCATCACCACCCACAAGGGGGCTTTCCGGGTCAATAGACTGCAGTTTGGGGTTTCCGTGGCGCCAGGGATTTTTCAATCCTTCATGGATTCCCTCCTGAAAGGAATCCCAGGGGTCCAGCCCTTTTTAGATGATGTCATCATCGCGGCGCCGGACTCCACCGCCTTCACCGAACGGCTGCGTCAGGTCCTGCAGAGGTTCAACGAGGCTGGCCTCAAGGTGAAGAAGGAGAAATGCCTCCTGGGTGTGCCCCGCATCGAATTCCTGGGGTTCGCAGTCGATGCACAAGGCATCCACCCCACAGACGAGAAAATTAAAGCGATCACACATGCCCCGGTCCCCACGTCCAAGCCGGAACTCCAGGCCTTCCTAGGCCTCTTGAATTTTTACCACGCGTTTCTGCCCCAAAAGGCAACGGTGGCTGAACCCCTCCACCGGCTGCTGGACAAGGAGGCGCCGTGGGCCTGGAAGCCGGAGCATGCGGCAGCTTTCCAGGCGGTAAAAGACTTGTTGGTCTCCAACGGGGTGCTGCACCACTTCTGCGAGGCTTTACCTGTGGTTCTGGCGTGTGATGCGTCGCCCTACGGGGTGGGGGCGGTGTTGGGGCATCGGTTGCCGGATGGCCGGGAGGTTCCGGTCGCCTACTATTCTCGGACCCTGTCTTCTGCGGAGCGTAATTACGCGCAGATAGACAAGGAGGCACTAGCGATAGTGGCGGGGGTTAAAAAATTCCACCATTATCTCTATGGCCGCCCGTTCGAGATCCTTACAGACCACAAGCCTCTCCTGGGCCTCCTTGCGCCCGATCGACAGACGCCGCAGATGGTCTCGCCCAGGGTTCTCCGCTGGTCCATATTCCTGGCGGGGTACTCTTACACCCTCACCCACCGCCTGAGAAAGGCCATGGGTCACGCGGACGCGCTCAGCCGCCTCCCACTGCCCGCAACAGACCCAGACCCGGCCCCCGCCCACGTCATCGCACTCCTAGAATCGCTGCCCGATCGCCCAGTACATGTCAAGGAGGTGGCCCGCCTCACGGGCCGCGACAGGGTTCTCTGTCGGGTTTTGAACTGGGTGGGGAGGGGATGGCCGACAGCTAGACAAGACCCGGAGTTTGCGCCTTTTGTCACAAGGCGCGATGAGCTGTCGACCTATAAGGGGTGCCTAATGTGGGGAGGCAGGGTGGTCATTCCGAAACCACTACAGGAACGGGTACTGAGGGACCTTCATGAACACCACCCTGGGGTAGTCAGGATGAAGGCTCTGGCGCGGGGGTATGTCTGGTGGCCAGGGTTAGACCGGGATATTGAGGACATTGTAAAAAGGTGTCAACCCTGCCAGGCCTCCCGACCTGCACCCCCGATGGCCCCAGACAGGGCCTGGGAATCCTCTCACCGCCCCTGGTCGCGCCTGCACCTCGACTTTGCGGGCCCGTTCCAGGGGCAGCTGTTTTTTATACTTGTAGACGCCTACAGTAAGTGGCTAGAAGTAGAGCCGGTACCATCCACCTCCTCTCGGGCGGCCATCCGAGCGATGTGGCGGATTTTCAGCTCGCACGGACTCCCCGACACCCTGGTCACCGACAACGGGACGGCCTTCACGTCTGGGGAGTTCCAGGAGTTCACCCGCCAGCACGGGATTCGCCACATCAGGTCGGCCCCGTTCCACCCCGCCACCAATGGCCAAGCCGAACGCATGGTGCGGACGGCCAAAGAGGCGCTCCGTCGGACCGAAGGAACGGACTGGGACTTCAGGCTGGCGCACTTCCTGTTCGGCCAGAGAACGACGCCCCATGCAACAACCGGCCGGAGCCCGGCGGAACTATTGATGGGCCGACGCCTCACCACCAGGCTGGACCGGTTACATCCCGATCGAGCGCCCGAGCGGGAGCCCTGCACGGAAACGCCAGCGGCGGCGCGAGGGTTCTTCCCAGAGGACCCGGTGTACGCACGGAACTACGCGAGAGGGCCCCCGTGGATTCCCGCCCGAGTAGTCCGGGTCCGTGGCCCCCGGTCCTACGAAGTCTCGGTGGAAGACGGCCAGATCCTGCATCGCCACATCGATCAGCTACGTCGCCGGGTGCTACCCCTGGAGCCGGATGAGGGGGAGGAGTGGGACGAGCCAGCTCAACCAGGTGCGGGGGCGGACGCACCTGAGGAAATCCCTGTGGACTTCAACTCCGGACTGACAGCCACCGCAAATGACACGCCGGCCGAGATGGTGAGCCCAGCCCCGCCAACACCAGAGCGGCCACCAGTCCCCACAGCCGCCCGGGAGGCTGTCAGTTCCCCCATGCCAGAGCCCCGTCGCTCCACGCGAGAGCGGCGGCCCCCAGCTATTTGAAAGACTATGTGTGCGGGTGTTTATCGGACCAAGGGGGAGGGGTGTAATGTATCCACAGGAGAACATGGGCTCTGGACAGCCATGTGCTTGGACTGGTTCTAACCGGTCCACCATGTGGCCAGGCGAAGGGCCTGAGCTTCGCCCCGAAGGACAATGGACTAGTGGATCCTGACTCCCCTCCAATGGAGGAGCAGGAGTTAATCCAATCAATGTAAATAGCGAATCACCGGGTGTGTGTGTGTTTGGGGTGTGGGTCACTTGGGAATAAAAGCCGGCCTGCGAGCCGGCTCAGTTGTCTTGTTCTTCATCTAATAAAGTATGTGAGAGCTGAAATCACTAGTAAGTCTCAGTACTTTTCAGGGCACTTTAAATCTTGCAGGAAGTGAGGAAGAGGGATGGCTGCCAGCCACACACCTTCCCTGAACTTTCGCCCCTTGGAGATCAGGTACGGGAACCCTTTAAATGCTATTTTTCTAGTGAGGGCTGCCTGAGCCTGATCTCCAAGCAGCAATCAGGGAAGGCATGCAACCGCCCCTCCCCCATGCCCCCTCCACTGCTACCCCACAAAATTTCCCCATGCCCCACCAACCCAAAATTTCTGGCTACTGGGCTGATTCAGTGTGTGAATAAATTCCACATTTGTAGCTCAGTTCCTAAGAAAGCACTTGTCTGCCTGTGTTTACTGTACTTTTGTGACCATTTGCAAGTGGATTTTGCTATTTCACATTGCAAGATCTAGTTGCAAAGTGCATTGAAAGCACACGTGAAAGTGCCCAAAATATCAGAGAGAGAAGGAATGGTTTCAAAACTTTGCTGTTTGAAGGCACACCAGAGGAGGTGACATCTAAGTCATCTGGGCCCTAACCAAGGCCTGCAGTTTCTTGGAAGCATGAGGAAATGCCATGATCTTCAATGAAATGGTGCTACAGACTCCCAAGCTGTTTCTGTCTCCAGTGCACCCTTCCCCATGAGGCCCCTGAAGAAATACAGGATAAGCAATAAAATATTCCTTTTTGTTGAGTTAGTTTACATTTTTCTGAAAAGGTTATTAGATCTCTGAGCGAAAAGGTAAAACCGCACTACTCTGACTCTGGCTTTTACATTTATTTCTCCATCCACCAAGTACAGCTGTACATATGCAACATTTATTAGCTGCTGGCATGAGCTGAAGTGATTTACAGTTCTTGGAACACAAGATTTTCTCAGTGACAGTAACTTATGTGAAATTTACAATCATACATTAGATGAAATATTTGAAAACTACTCTTCATCTAGCCATCTCTCAGTGGGTTTTCTACTCCTTGTGTCTCCTTTCCTTTCCTTCTTAATTTTTTCCCTGCATCTTGCTTAAAAGTTGGAGCATTGCTTATTGGGTACTATTACAATCTTTTATTCTGATCTTAAAAATATGTCTAGTTTAGAGAGCGTACAAGGTGGTTTGCATCGATGTCATAACAGCTGCATTGCTTTTGAAGGTAATACAGCAAAGCTCTTGTGCTGTGTTCTCCTGTTAGTTTAGTCAGAGAATCCACGAATGGACTTACCTTCAATCCATGTAACCATCTTCAGAACCCTGGATTTACTTTGTCAACTAGTCATATTTATTGTTTGTCCCAGAGTTTAGTCACCAACAAGCCTACCAGGATCTATGTGCAAAGTAGGTCTACCCAGCAGTATGTGCCATGTTATGCGATGGGGAATACTACCAGGAAATTGTTCCTGGGAGTGCTGCCCATGGTGCCAAAGGTGGGAGGGGAGGAAAAGAAATGGATTGTTTCAGGAGCAACTGAGTAAAGAGGAATTAAAAGAATTTATCTTAACTCTACTTTACTCCCAGCTGCAAGTGGCACACCAGGATGCAATTGAATTATTTTGTGTGGAGGTGACAAAACACCTTGAACCAGCCTTCAGGATGTTGCTATACTGGCTGATGCTAACACCTCTGAACCTGTCTGCTGTGCCAGCACTACACTTAGGATCAGCTCCACCCACCAATGCTGCAATTGCATAATTGAAATTCTGTAGTAACAAAACACCTCTTGCGTCTGATGCTGTAAAAGTTATCTATTTGCAAGTGAGCTATTTATATATCTACCATTGCCTTCAAAGTAAAAAAAAGAGTCTGAGAAGATCAGCCAGGCCCAATTGCCCACAAAGGGGTGGTCTTAGCCATAGACTTCAGTGTGCCAATGTTTCCATCCCTCAGAGTTTAAGCAGACAGCTGACATCTTATCAGCTTGGCTGTTGCTATGTATTTGCACCCCTGATCCCTCTGGCTTAGTGGTAATGCATGCACCAAGCTCCTCTGGGGCTTATGCAGGTGGGTGGCAGCTATCTGGCTTGGCAGTCACCATGTGAGCCTGCTTCATCCAGGGCTCCAACAGCCAGTGACAGCAGCCAGCTTGGCAGCTGCCCACCCTGCAAAGGGCAGGAGCCACCCCTTTGAGCCTAGGGTGGCTCAGGTGGGAGGGTGGCCAAGGGGAGTGGCCATATTTGGGAGCAGGCCTGTAGCCAGGATTTTTAAATTCAGGGGGCCTTAAAATAAGTCAGGGGGCACCTCGCACACATCCCCACCCCCCCACCCCAAGGGAGTGCCTGAGCTGGATGGGAAGTTGGGGGACCTTGGTGGTAAGTCAGGGGGCCAGGCCCCGAGATGCCCCACTGTAGCTACCGGCCTGTTTGGGGGTCCCATCCTGGATTTTTGCCCAAGGGCCCAAAATCACTTAGACCACCCGTACTCCTTCCCTTGTCATGTGTGTCTTATTTCAGGCATTATGCTGAAGTTTGATAATGGCTAGCAGGGAGGGCAGGGGCAGAACAGCTTGGCCACTTGTAACATCTTGTTGAGCATTTGCTTTTCTTGTTTTGGATACTGTTATAAAGCTTAGTCAATGTCAGAGGTGCACTCCCCTGGACATGAGCTTTCAGGCTTTTGACCCGTTGACTCTTAGCCTGTTGTTTAATGATGGTGCTGTTGGAAAAGCCAACTATGGAACTCTGGACTAGCCCAAGGTATAGTTTGCTGTTTTGTTTGTTGGTTGATTTATATTGCTTTTTTGTGTTGTTTTGAGGAATAAAAGCCATTCCTTTGGGGAGAAAAGCAGGATATAGTTGTTTAAATAAATAAATATGAATAAAATTGTCTTTCTAGATTTTAAGACTGAGGAAAGGACCTGACTGTCTACATTGATTTAAATTACTTTGGGATTCAATTGTAGAGAAAAGCATGATATAAATCTTACAAATGAATAAAATAAATATAAAAAAGTACTATGGCCCATGCATGCAGGCTGGGAATCATTTAGATTTATCCAAACAATTGAGATTTCCTCCTTTCCCATCATGTGCTTTAGCATATGCTGTTTTTTAGATTCTTGCTGAGTTGGAAAATATGCAGTGCAGCTTGGATTAGAGAGAAGAAAATATATCACATCTTACATGGAATGGCTTGAGGGTAGCAACCACAATAATGCCACCACTTTTTCTCAATGCACATTGTCATTACGGGAGGGGGGACTCTAATAAAAGTGAATTCTTCATAACACAAGGTTGCCCATGAAATTTCACTTCATTTTGAATTTTGGGTGTTGTTAAATAGTGGGTTCCATGGATGAACAGACCCCAAGTATAGTGATCAGCTCTCTTTATTAGTGATTTCAGCAAGGAGAAGAAGGACTGAAAATCCCTGGCGGAAGCCTGGATTTTAAGCATGCAAGACACTACACCCCAAATACACCCCACTCCCAATGATGGGCTATTTACACTACATTGTTTCTCTACTGGTCCATTCTAGGATCCTAGCCAG
Source organism: Gekko gecko (assembly GCA_029375565.1). Lineage (NCBI taxonomy): Eukaryota > Metazoa > Chordata > Lepidosauria > Squamata > Gekkonidae > Gekko > Gekko gecko. The sequence continues at coordinate 214,156,711 of JAPDNY010000001.1, forward strand.
CTATTGTTTGTGGATGCAAGCTCAACCCGACCTCAGGGCTAGTTGAAGCTGACTCATCCTTAGTACACAACAGGTGGAGTAGAAATGCTTCTGGAAGGTGAGTCCTTGGATCAAAGAAGCATACGATGTAGGCACCAGTATTTTTAGATTTGCCCTCTGAAGCTCTGTGTGCCTCTGGAAAAAAATGGTAAATTATGTGTTACAAAGGGTTTCAGGGAAATGTAATTGGGGAAAGTTGATGACATACCTGTTGTAGCATTGCATCTGCCTTTGACTTATATAAGAGATGGTTTGGGTTCAAATCTGTAAATGGTGTGTGTTTGATGGAATTAAACTGACATGAGTATTTCATAACTGGCTATGGAACTCTCAGAATGAGGGTATCTGTAAAACCCCATTTATAAAGATACCCCCCCAAGACTTATTGTCACACAAGTCAAGGAAGTTAAATTCTTGGCACTGAAAAAATATGAAGGATGCATTGTGTATGACTTTTTTTAAAAAAAATCTTCAAAAATTAAAAGCTACAGTCATGCAGAAGGTCACTGACACTGCTGATAAATTCCTTCTGGCCAGTACTGAATAGATCCTTATGTTTGTTTCTAAAAAGGTCACTGAACCAAAAAAGAGCTTATGGGAATGACATGCTAATGCTGAAACTATTGATTGGCTATGCTATGATATTAGTTGCTGAAGAAACATTTTACTTCTGAAGGTAATTTTACAGAACAGCAATTGAATGAGTGTTTTGTGAATATAATTGATTATTCATGTAAAAGCTTATTTTGAAACTCTGTGCAATAGCACTAGACTCTAGAAGTGCACTTACTGGAGAGAAATGGAGCTCTCAAAACTGATTTTCATTCAGTATAAAATCCTTTCCTTAAATATAGAAGATAGAAAAAGAGAGACTTTAGGAGAAGTAACTGGCAAGATGTTATGTGAAGGTGGCAGCCTTTGGTTTTGAATAACCTATTAAAAATCTTGTAGTTGAGATGACAATAAATATAATCATAGTTCAATATAGGGATGTCCCAGCCACACATTTTATAAAGAAGTCCTAGCCTTTTGGAAATCATTTCCCTAACAGTCTTGCTGTCATCTGTGTACATGTATTTATTACAACATAGGTCTCCAGTGGATCAGAATATCTCTCATATATAATGCTGTTTTGGAGTGAACGTTCCACACGGTCCCACAGCATTTGGCTTGCTGACCTGTCACTCCAATGGTTCGCCAATCCAGTGGCTGCATTGCTGGAGTCCCACCCACAGAAGGGGCAGCCAGTGTCTTGGCCTCAGTGTCATGTGAGGTCTCTCCAAGGGGGCAGGTGGGAGCAGACCCCGCTTGCCCTGGAGAGACAAAAACTCTGAGCATGCAGGCTGGCCCAAGCATGCCTCACCACAGTGGCAGAAGCCCAGCAGCCACCAACATGCTCCTGGGAATGTGCGACCAGAGAGTGAGAGGCGGTGGCAGTGCTCTCAATGAGGGAGGAGTGCCAGAATACATGCTGGGTAATGCTGCTTGCCTCTTTGCCACGGCACACTTGGAGGAGGCTAAGACCACCTGGAGGTGGCGCCAATGGTGCTGGCAGCAGCAGCGCCCTGTTTTCCCCGCACCTGGCCCTAGCGTGGTCTCTCTAAGGCAGCAGGCGGGAGCTGACCCCACTTGGCATGGAGAGATGAAGGCTCCCAGTGCGCAGGCTGGCCCAAGCCAGCCTCACCAGAGTGGCAGAAGCCCAGTGGCTGCCGACGCCTGTCTGAGAATGTACAGCTGGAGACCGAGAGGCAGTGGCAGTGCTCTAAATGACCCAGGGTTGCCAGAATATGTCTCTGGTAATGCTGCTCACCTCTTTGCTGCGGCTCACTCAGAGGAGGCCGAGATCACCTGGAGACGGTAGTGACTCCTCATGTCTGCTGTGCCCCCCCCCTTTCTAGAGCTCATTGTATTGACTTTATGCTCCTAATACTAAAATAAAATAAAATCATATAAAAGTTACAATATCAGTAACGATGGCATCAGCAGCACAGAAAGTATTAAAACCAAAAAAGTAAGTAAGGGAAAAGCCAACAAAGCATATTACTATCTGTCACTAAAAGGCTGGGGAAACAAGTCTTTGCTTGTCATCTAAAACTCAAAACAGCAGACAAACAGAGAAAGGGAAAGCATTCTACAGGGGTGCCATAGCTGAGCAAGAAAATCTTAAAAGATGGCTTAGGCAAGTTGGTTGCTTTTTTTTTGCATGGGTTTGTGTGAATGGTCAACACAGTACTGAAGTCCAAATTTTTCATTTCATGGCCACATTTTCCTTCATCAACTATTCCCAACACACTCCTTTGAAGAATTTTTCATCAGCATATTAAATAAGCACCATGATGCATAATGGTGAAGCAATCACATGACCACTCTATTAAAAGACAAGCACAATTTTTATAGTCTGCTTTTTGCTCAAAAACTATAAGATTCCTTTGCGCTGCTCAGTATTTTATGTTTTTGTGTCTTCAACAAACTTCTAATTTGGGTATAAAAAATCCCACAAAAGTTAATTGTGATATCTGTAGCCCCCACCCCATGCCAGATCCCCAAAGAGTTTGTGCATGGCAAGTCAAATCATGGTAGGATGACCACCTCAAACTCTTAATTGCACCCCCACATACTCACCTTACTCCCTTCACTGCACCAGTTCTGATTCACCATTTCTCTGCCTGCCTGCTTCAGCATCCTGGCAGAAATGAAGAAGCAGGTAGGAGGGGGAAGGAAGCATAAAGGGAGGGAGAGGTGGTAAGCTTGAAGTAACAATGGGGGGGGAGATGTGAAGGATAAGCTAGTGGCAGTAGCAAGGAAGAGGCAAGGTAAAATGGCATTTCCCGTCACCTGCGACTTTTCATTGTGTCCTGACTTCTATGCAATAAATACAGAAATCCACAAAACAGCTATTCCTTTGAAATATCTGGGATTTCTTATCAAAATGTATAATGTTGAACTTATTTGTGCATCAGATACCTTCCTCTAATCTGGCCATTCACAAACTTCAGTCTCCCAGAAACCCTGCTGTAAAACTAAATAATGAGATACCTATTCCACCAGATCCAAGAAACCAAAGGGAAATTTAAAGCATGGTTAGGCATGTTGAAAGATCAACATGGAAAAAAACATTAATTGAACAGGACAATATAAAGAAAAGACTGAAACAATACACTGAAGAACTATACAGAAGAGATGAAAGGATGGTAGATCCCTTCAAAGATGAATCTTTTGAAAAAGAACCTACAGTTTTAGAAAGCGAGGGGAAAGTTGCACTGAGAGAAATTGAGTTATTTAGTCTTCATCTCAGAGAACCAAAATAGTCTCTTAGAACATTGCAGGCTGGAGAAGTAAAGCCAACGATCATGAATTTTTAAGTTACTTCAGAAAACATAATATTATTATTCTTCAAGAAACCTGGTCCACCTCCCTGATATATCTTATGGGATACAAATCCTTTTCTCTGCCTGCAACAAGGACTAGATGCAAGGGTCGCCCTCAAGCTGGACTGACAACTTTTGTTTCTACAAATTTTGATGTTAAACCTCTTAATCTTCATGAATCCCAAACCTCGGCCCTGGCAGTTCTGCTCACCTGTAATGGGTTTTCCTATCTCTCCTTATAATAATTATCTTTTGGTTTCGTAAGATTCCATGCGCTCCCATTGGCTGTAAAATTCCCTCCCTCAGCCATTGGCCCATCAGCCACCCCTCAAGAGTACTCGCGTGACATTGGCCGGGTGCTGGGCCCGCTCCACTTCCCCACCCACTCCCCCTTCAGACAGATCTGCATGTCAGATTTACTGGCAGACCAGCTCTCTCTCCTGAGGAAGACAGTTCTCTTGACTCCTGTAAGGGACTGTCCCCTCAGTGGCTGTTGGTAGGCAGCCAAGCTTGGTTCTGTGAGCAAAAAAACAAAGGACTTTCAGCATAACCCCCTCCCCCGCCCATAACCCCCTCCCCAGTGGCCACTTTCCTGTCAGAATAAATGGAAAAAGGCTCTTTCTCCTGCTTAGCTTCAGCATGGCTGGCTGGCTAATGACGTGGGCCAGCAACCATCAAACCATTTTCTTCAACTCCCCGCTGTGCGGCTGACTTTCCCCTAGGGTTGCCAATGTCCAGATGGGACCTGGAGATCTCCCACTGTAACAATTGACCTCCAGATGACAGAGATCAGTTCCCCGGGAGAAAATGGTTGCTTTGGAGGGTAGACTCTATGGCATTATACCCTGCTGAGTCCTTCCACACACACCCCAAATGCTGCCCTCCACAGGATCCACCCCCCAAATCTCCAGGTATTTCCCTAATCAGAGTTGGCACCTGTACTTTCTCCTCTGTCAGTAAAAGGCCCTTTCCACACCTATGTTGGCCTTTGGGAGAAAACTCATTGGGCCCAGTCCTGATCAGGTTGCCAACTCCAGGTGGGCAATTCCTGGAGATTTGAGGGATGGAGCCTGGAGAGGGTGAGGTTTGAAGAGGGGTGGCACCTCAGACCGGTACGATGCCATAGACTCCACCCTCCAATCCAGCCATTCCCTGATGGGGAACCATTGTTGCCAATCTCCAGGTGGGGGCTGGAGATCACTCAAAATTACAACTGCTCTCTAGGAGGGAGGGGGAGGAGATGGAAAACTAAAGGTAGGTTGATGGTTGGCTGGGAGGGAGATTGGGTTATCAATTCCAGGTTGGGAAATTCCTGGAGATTTGAAGGGTCAAACCTGGAGAAGGTGAGTGTTGAGGAGGGGTGGGACCTCAGACAGGTACAATGCCATAGACTCCACCCTCCAAACCAGCCACTCCCTCCTGGGGAACCACTGTTACCAATCTTGTGGGTGGGATGGAGATCACTCAAAATTACTACTGCTCTTCAGGTAGCAAAGATCGGTTCCTCTGGAGAAAATGGTGGACTGTCATTATACCCTGCTGAGTTTGCCACAGCAAATTGTCACTGAGTGCCCAAAGCCGGGGCACTCTCCCAGAGCCTCTTTCTAGAGCCCGTTGTATTTATTTCCACAATGGGCCTTATTCCTAGTATAGTAATAAATGTTTATATGCCACCCACACTAACCAGGACAGATATAATTAACCAGTGAGAGCAACTGAGAGAAACGAATCATCAGGAGTAGTTGGGATATCAATAGAGCTATTTCAAGCCACAGAAACAGATTCCATCAAAATCTTAACAAGAATATGCCAACAAATATGGAAAACAAAAAAAAGGCTGTGATCATATGAACCGGAAGTGGCGGCATACACACGAATCTACTGTGAAGTGAAGTGGCATGATCAGACGGGAACATCTGGTCAGTGTCTTGCAGTTGTGGCCATGCTGTTCCTTAGCATCGCAATCCTGTAGTTAAAAACCACTGCCAAAACTGCAGTAGCATCTGGAAACTGTGGGGCACGTGCGGGCATCTGATTGCGGAATCAGCACCCGTCCACCTCCCGCAGGACTTCTGGATGTTTCGTGGGCCTCCATAGTATGCGCAAAAATGTGAGTTTGTGCTTGCACCAGGGAGGTTGGCAGGGAGCACCAGTACAGCATGCCCAGGGAGCCCACACAGAAAGGTGCCCCCAGGCCAGCAAACATGTCACTGGTGATGCACAGCATGGGGGAGCCAGGCAGTGCTCCACGGTGCACTGTGCCTAGGAAGCCCACACAGAAAGGTGCCCACAGGCCAGCAAATGTGCAACCAGCGATGAGCAGCACCAGGGAGCCAGGCAGCACCCCGCAGTGCAATGTGGACCCAAAGGACTGGACTGAGTCTCAGGAAACCATCAGCAGCCAGGCAGGTAGGTGTGGACACCAGCAGTCCATGGGCCCCAGGGTCCTGGCTGTGGCCTGTCCCAGGAAGCAGAAGGATAGTGAGCACGGGGTAGACACCCGTGAGGCCATCCCCACAGCACCTGCAGATGGTGACATTGCAGCCCACAAAGGGCGGGGACCCCCCCTGGAAAGGCAAGGAACAGTGGTACCGCAGTGTATGGAATCCCCAAAGTAACCAGGAGGGCAAGTGGCTGGGCATGGCGGGGAACACTGTGGCAGGGACCCAGCAGAGGTGGCACCACCCCATGTGGCCATGGCCCAAGGATATGCCGCAGTGGCCATGCTCCACTGTCACCCACTGTAAGACAATGCAGCCCAATGGGTGGCCCTGGGGGCTGGTCTCAGGTGAGAACAAAAGATTACCTGGGCCAATCTGGGGTCCCAGGGGTGTGTGATGTCAGTAGAGGCAGACCTTAGGTTTGACCAATGGGCTTCCAGAGAGGCAGGGTCTGGATTTAACAATAGAAGCCAGGTAAACAAAAGGTGGGAGACTTCCCTGATTGTCCCTGATTAGCATCAGGAAGGGTCGTTAACAATTTGAATGCTTGACTGGGTAATCCCTTCATGCAAACGACTGGCAGAGGGAAAGTCCTTTGTCTGCTGTATGGCCCTTAATCTGTGTAGGTGACATGCAGCAGGTATGCAATGGAGTCCCTCAGAGTAAAAGGACAGCTTTTTCCTTTCTCTATGGGCTTCTACCTTGGCATCCATTTTACAGTCTAGACAGACCATGTGGCAACAGCAAACAGTCCATAGCAAAGCCCCATAATGGCGTCAGGGCTTACACACTGTGCTCACGCCCTCCACCACTGCAGTCATTAGGATCAGAAACAGGGACCCAGACCAGAGGTGGCATAGGGCAGCTGGAGGGAGGGAATATCCAGAAGGCAGCCACGTTGCTGTGACCACCTCCACCCCTCCATTTCCAGAGTCCAGAACCCAGTGCACCACCCAGGAATGGACCACAGACCAGGAGGATAGCGGCAGCAGGGATGTCGACATGGGCCAGTCACCCACTGACAGTATGTCCCTGATCCCTTCATGCATTACCACTGCCAGCATCCCATGCGTAGCCATGTGAGGCCACAAGTGTATCCAGCATAGCCTCCAGGTTCCACCAGCCCCACCATCAACCACTGTCTGCCTTTCCCAGGGATGTCAGCAGGAGCAGAGGAGGAGGAGGAGCCGGAGTCGCTGGAGCCAGACAGTGAGTGGGAGATGGGAATGAGGATTGTGGGCCTCTACCCAGGCAAGCAGCATGTTGGACTCACTGGTGATTAGCACAACATATGGCCCCCCCAGGTTTGCCACCAGATGTCACCATGGGTGAACCAACAGCTGCCGAAAAAGCAGCTCTCACAAAGGCCAGGAAAAAATGGATGTCAGCCCTGCAAAGCATCGGAGAAAGCCTGGCAGCCCAGGCCCAGGATGATAGCCAAGAGGCCAGAATCCAAGAGCAGAGACAGCATGAAGAGCTCCTTATGGAACTGAGGGCCACCTGGCAGGAGGACCATGAGGCTCGGGCAGCAATCATCACTATCATGGAGACATCTGAAAATGCCCAAGTTGGCCTGACCCGAACAGTAACTCTCCTACTGGAGTCCTTCCATGGGTGGGCCCCGGTGCAGGAGTCTGTCCATGCAGGGCACTGCAGTGCTGTCATCCCTGGAATGGCAGGTGAGCCCATGCAGGCAGGGCCCAGCACTGCAGTCAGCCAGCCGCCAAGTCGTCAGGCTGTACAGGCAGGGCCCAGCACTACTGTTGCCCAGCCCCCAGTGGCTGAGCCCCTGGAGCCAGGCCCCAGCACTGTGGTCACCACAGCTCGTGTGTCTCAGCAGCTGCCACCCTGGCCCACCCCTGCAGGCACCTTGTCCTTGACAGCCAGGACACTGAGGCCATGGCCCAGTCCCAAAGTGACCTGCCCTGCAGTGGGAAAGGTAGGTCCGCCAGGCCTGAGCCCCACGATCACCAAGGCACCTGCTGGCCATAGGGGCTCACCGAGGCAATGGAAGAAGACCCAGCCCTACAGCACTTCACAATAGAGCACACTCCTTCCCCGGGTGCATCACCCTGTGGCCATGGGCTCACCCCAGCCACCCTTCCCTCAGGGATAGGACTGGTAATCCAGCTCCCTCCAAAGGGGGGCCAACTGAGCATCGGCCAAGTGGAATGACTCCTGGGGGGGGTCATCACTGAGGGGTGATTGGTGGATTCATTTGGATCACGGACATGGGCCACATCCTTGGGATCCCTGGGGGTGAAGTTCACACAACACCTGGCCCATTTGGCCAACCTCTGCAACCCAACACCTGGCTGTTTGCCACCATTGCACAGGGGACCATTTCCCATTCTGCAGCCACTGCATGAATGCTTACACACCAGCAATTGTATTTTCACACAAACCTCCCCAATAAAACTTAGAGGCCTGCTGGGCCATCAGCATACCCATGTCTGCGTCATTGCCTGTGGGGTATGAGGGAGAGGGGGAGGGGGGCCAACCACACCCATGGCCAGGAAAGCCATCCCCACCCATGGTCAGGAAAGACAGAGCCAGTGGTTCCACATAAACAACCTTTAATACAAAACAGGAACACTGCAGAAACACCCCACCACCACAGCAGAACAGTCACACCAATGAGTCAAAACTGCTGTCCCCCTCAACTCCCCTGTCCTCCCATACCTCCAGCTCCCTCCTCATCAACTGCACAGGACCCTCCACCTCCTCCTCTGACTCTTCCCCCTCCATTGCCAGTGCAGTCACGTCCCCCACCACCTCCATCTCCGTCCCCTCCGCCTTCTGCTGCCCCTCCCCCCTCCTCCTCCTCCCCCTCCTCTACACCCATCCATCCTCTTCTTGCTGCTGCCTGCTGTCATTGCGCAGACCGTGCCCTTGCCTGCACCCTGTCCTCATCGTTGAGGTGCATTGTGAAGGGCAGGTGATGCAGCCAGCCCACCCCCCACTGCACGGAGGACAGGCGGTACTTGTGGTGTTCCACTGTGGGTGAGAGCAGAAGGGGGGGCAGCCAATCAGTCATGGGTGCGCCAGGTAGGACATCCACAATGCCAGGCAGGGCACATTACGATGGCGACCATGGATGTCTGCACACCCACAGGATGCAGGATAGTGGACCCAGCAAGGCTGGTATGCCGGCCCACCTGGAGACCCCGTGACTGCGGACGAAACACGTTAATGTGACACCCCCTGGCCCATGGGTTACCCACCTGTCTTCTGCATCTCACTCATGACCCCCTCCAGGGCGCCTAGCTGCCTGGCCACCATCCTTGATGACAGTCCCAGTTCAGCCGTGTAGCTGGTCCCCTCTCCTATTGGGAGGAATATGACAGTCAACATCCACTGGAGCCACTATGGGAGGGCCCAAGGAAGGGGTGCCCTACCTGCTTCAGCCCCTGGGGCTGACCTAATGACCACCGCTGAGCCCTCCATGGCTGTGGCTGCAAGCAGTTCCTGAGGTTCTGCTGCGGAGGAAAAGGATGTTGTCATTGGGCCCACAGAGCACTCCCCATGCACCATGCAACTGCAGGGCCCTGATGGGAGTCAGAGTGGCTGGCATTGGCAGGTCGGCTCCCCCATGACAGCCAGCGCTATCTGGGGACACATCCAGATGTGATCACAGAGGCACCATGGCCATGGCGATGACCTACCACCTCACCAGTCTGCCCACAGCCACCCCAACCACACCAGAGATGTGACAGGGCCTGGCTGCCACAGATGCAAGCCACATGACACCCTGCTGTCCAAAATGAACAGGTACAGTTGTGGCCACCAATGGCAACTACCAGGCCCCCATCACCTCCCCATGGTGCTGCATCGGTCACCACCAGATGTCAGTAGGATGCACGTCAGCCACACACCTGAGTCACCCATTCCAGAATTCCCTGGGGACATTTGGAGAGTGCTCACCACCAGCAGCTCTATGGAAAAACGGCATTACCAGCAAGAATTCCCCATCACGGTTCCAGTCTCTCGAAGGGTGGCTGTGTGTGTTGAACGCTCTGCACACAACAGCCTATTTCACATTCTCCCAGGCGATTTTAACGCCTCATAAGGCGCTTGGAATAGAGTGCTAGGCAGGGGGGTGGTGGCTGTGTCATTTTCAGGGGGAAGGCAAAGCTCTGAAGATGTACAGAAGACCCTGAAACAGGAGATGTGGAGAAGCTCGCCTTGAAGCTGAGCAGTAGAGGAACCTGAAGAGACTGATGGGAATCTAAAAGAATTAAAAGCCTGCAAAAGAAATACCGTAGCTAAGTATCAACAATCACTGTTTTTGTCCTTTTTCTTTCGGTGTTGGGTTTATCTTGAGTATACTTTTTTTTTTGTATCCGGTGGTGGAGTAGGGATGAAGGGTGTATTATTTAAAAGGACTGAGAGAAAGGGGAAGACTTATAGTGGGAGAAAGGCTATTTAGAATTTACCCCAAAAAGCCTAAATAAACCGTAAGGAGAGGTAATAAAAGAAAAAGGCAGTCCATTAAATTAGAAAGGTGATAAATGAGGGTATAATTTACAGTTTGCTTGTTTTTTCTCTCCCCCCTCACCCCTGCTCTGGGATTGGCATACTGTGGCTTTAAGAGATTACGGCCGTCATCAGAATCAGAGTGACGAAGCTGAAGATGAGAAGAGTGGAAGTGTGGAGAAAGAGTGAGGGCTGAGAAGAGAGAGAGAGCTGACGATGGTGGTCGAGAGGAGGAGGTGAAGTGCTGGCAAAAGGTGGAGAGATGGTGCAGACAGACCAGGCAGAGGCGGAGTGGAACAGACAGATGGGAAAAGAAGGAAATGGCGAGAGAGAGTGAACTGGAGCAGTGAAAACGGAACGAGAGGCTGCGAGTGGAGAGAGAGAACTGGAGCAAAGAATTGACTGACTGTGAAAGAGGAGAAGGAGCATGAGAGAGACAGAGATGGACGGAGGCAAACAGACAGAGGAGAAGTAGCACGAGAAAGACAGAAGGACAGAGGCGAAATAGGATCTGAAAAATACAACGAAGGGAAGTAGAGGATGATATACTGTAAGGCATAAGTCTGGAAAAGGGGGGGAAGTTTAAAAAGACAGGGAGAAGAAGTTTGGATAAAGTGGAGAGAAGTGGGGAGAGCTGGCAGAGGTGGAAAAGGACAAGAACTGTAAGGGTGTTTTGGAAACTATTGGTGGTTGGTACATATTGGTATAAGTCTATTGCACATTGTTGTTTATTGTTGTTATGTCTACTGTTTATTGTTGATAACAGCCTGACCTAAAGGTTAGATATTTAGTTTGTAGATAGTGAAAGGGGTGGTATTTTTGAACTGGTATAGTTGGGCCAGAGATAGAAGCCCAAAAAGTTATAAGAAGCAGAAGAGTGGTAAATAAATAAAAATTAAAAATAGAGTAAATAGTGGATGGCTAGTGGAGGAGGAGGAGGTGGCAGTAGAAAATCCTCAATTTCATCACCTGGACAGACTCAATTGAAATTTGCCACAATGAGTATTACCCAGCTATCTATCAAAGATTTGAAATCTATGATTCAGGAGTCAGTGGCCCAAGCTATGAGAAAGGAAATTGACCCTATACATAATAAAATAGATGCTCTAACAGACCAAATTAAGAGAGAAACAGAGGAGATTAAGAAACAAATAAATGATAATAGACAAGAAATACAAAACATTACAAAATGGGGTTACAAAAAAGAAAAAAGGTGAATGAGTTAGAATATGACTTTCAAGAGTTAAAGCTAAAGAGTGATAAAATAGAGGAAACCCTGATCCACATGGAGATGGATAAAGCAGCGTTAATCCTACGGTGCCAGAATATCCCCGGAAATCTAGAAAAAGATTTAAAAGAGGTCTTGGTAGATAATTTAGTGGAGCAGCTGGAGATAGGAACAAAAGAGGAGGTCTCAAGTGAAATTGAGGCAGTCTACAGGAGGAATTCAGTCTATGCAAGAAGAAATCAAAAACCAAGAGAGACACATATAAAATTCTATAAACGGGAGATGAAAGACAGACTCCTCAAGGCCACAAATGAAAAGAAAGTAACAATAAAAGGGGAAGAGATTCTTTTTTAAAAAGAGATACCTTGGCATGTCAGAGAAAAATGACAAGGATATGGAATACTAACTAACCTTCTAAGGAAGAATATGATCCCCTATAGATGGTTGATCCCGGAAGGCATACTTTTTACCTATGGCACCCGAAGACAAAGAATAGATTCTATCTTTAAGGTAGAAATTTTTTTGGAGCAATACGGAGAGGAGTTGGGGTGGCAGAGGGAAGCAGAAGCAGAAGACGGAGTAGAAGAAGAAGAGGATAGGGCAGAAGAAGAGGTAGAAAGTCACAGGCAAGAACTAGGGAAAAAGCCAACTAAAAAAGGGAAAAGAGGCTTAAAAGTAACTCCGACGCATATGCAAACAAGACTCCAATTTAAAAGTAAATCACGTTATTTTAAGAAATAAACATGTTAGATAGGAAACAATTTAAAATAGTATCGGTAAACGTTAATGGTCTCAATGGCCCGCAGAAGAGAAGAAAAATATTACACCAAATAAGTAAACTAAAAGCGGAAGTGGTCTGTCTACAAGAAACCCATATTAAGAAAGAAGACATTAAGTATTTAACATGCAGAAAGCTTGGTAAGGAATTTATAGCGGCAGATAGGAGTAAGAAGAGAGGGTTAGTGACCTATGTTAAGGAACAGCTTTCTCCAGAATTATTAATGGCTTCGGAAGATGGAAGAATCGTAGTAATAAAAATAAGAAGATTTGAAAAAGAAGGTATAATAATAAATATTTATGCCCCGAACCAAGAACCTTTCTTTAGAAAAATATATGAAATTGTAAATGAATATCAAGGTGAGAACATATGTATTGTAGGAGATTTCAATGCAGTTTTTGACCCAGAAATAGATAGAAAGTCGCAGTTACGGAAAAAGAAAGTAGGACAGATCTTGCCAAAAATATTTCTAGATATGGCAGAAGAATATGGACTATACGATGTGTGGAGAATTAGAAATATAGGGACCAAAGATTATTCATATTACTCAGCTAGGTATAGGTCATGGTCAAGGATCGATATGGCATGGGTCTCCACCAGCTGGGTTCAAGAAGTGTTAGAGGCGGAAATTCTGCCAAGAACTTTTGCGGATCACAATCCCCTGCTATTGATATTTAAGGAAAAAAGGAGAAACACATGTTGGAAAATGAATGTACCCCTTTTGAAGGACCCAAAATTTATAGAGCTTACTAAACGGGAAATTCAGGATTTTTTTAAAGAGGAATTTGCAATCAGAAATAGCCATAGGAACAGTATGGGACGCGTTTAAAGCTTTCATGAGGAGTCAGGAGATCTGGAGAAAGAGAAGAAGGAATGAAATATACACAAGATTAAGGGTGCAAATTAAAAAAGAAGACAAACTGAAAGAATCAGTCTAAAGACAGGAGAGATAGACTAAAAATGCTACAGCACGAAATGAATTTAACACTAACACATGAGATAGCTAGGAAAATAAAGTATACAAAGCTGTACTATTTTGAAAATGCAGATAAGCCGACCAGATGGTTAGCTTATAGATTTAGGAAAGAAAGAGAGAAACGGATGATATCTGCATTGAAAAATGATAAAGGAGAAATAAAATATAACTTACAAGAGATTAACAAGATAGTAGAAGGATTCTATAACAACCTCTATGCACAGGAACCACAGAATAAAGAGTTAATAAGTAAATATTTGAAAGAAAGAACTCATAAAAAATTGGAAGAGAAATACAGAATAATACTAAATGAAAGAATTTCAATGTGTGAGGTAGTAGAAGCAATTAAGAATCAGAAGAAGAAAAAATCACCTGGACCGGATGGCTTACCCGCAGAGCTATATCAAATTTTTGAGGAGCAGATCAGTTTACCATTTAAAGAATTGATACAAGATATAAGAATAAAAGGGAAAATACCGGATTCTTGGCAACAAGCAACGATTACTTTAATTCATAAACCGGCTACAGATGATAAAGATATTAAAAACTATAGACCCATCTCACTCTTGAACGCAGATTATAAGATCTATGCAAACATCCTAGCAACAAGGTTAAAGAAAGTGCTAATGAAAGAGATTCATCAAGACCAAGCGGGTTTTCTCCCAGGAAGGCAAAGTAAGAGCAATGTGCGAATAATTTTAGATGTTATAGAATACTATAAACAACATCCAGAGAAACAGTTGGCATTAATGTTTTTAGATGCAGAGAAAGTGTTCGATAATATCTCCTGGGAGTTTATAATACAAAAACTAAGAAGTTGGGAGTGTGGAACCCAATTCTTGACAATGATACAAGCAATATACGGAAAACAATATGCCAATGTAGTGGTTAATGGAGATAAGACATCAGTTATTGAAATCCAAAAGGGCACCAGACAAGGATGTCCTCTATCACCTCTATTATTTATCTTTGCCCTTGAAACATTGAATGAAGAAGTTAGGAAGTGTGAATTAGTTCAAGGCTTGAGGGTGAAGGGTGAGATATTTAAGTTAAGAGCCTTCGCAGATGATGTTGTGTTTATAGTGGAAAATCCGATGGAATCATTAGGACCCTTATTAGAGCTGATACAAAAATTTGGTTCTGTAGCCGGGCTTAAGATAAATCAGAGGAAAACTAAAATGATAACAAAAAACTGTAGACCTAAGATAGTACAAGAAATCCAAAAAATTACAGGAGTAGAAGTCGTTAAGAAAGTGAAATATCTAGGAATCATACTATCAGGAAACAACAATATGCTCATAGAAGATAATTATTATAAATTGCTTGAGGCAATAAAGAAAGACTTAGAGAGGTGGAAAGGTATATAGCTATCCCTAATGGGAAGAATAGCTACCATTAAAATGAATATCTTGCCGAAGTTCCTCTTTGTAACTCAAAATCTACCTATACTAAAAAAATTAAAATTCTTTACTGAACTAGATAGACTTACCAAAAATTTTAAATGGCATCCTAAAAGAGCTAGGATTAAATGGAAGATACTTCAGAATAGAAAGGAAAAAGGAGGGTGTGGGTTGCCCAATTGGAGGTTATATTATCAAGCATCGGCTTTGTGTTGGATTAAAGATTGGCTAATGTTAGGAGATATTAGGACTTTAAATTTAGAGGGCCACGATCTACTGATGTGATGGTATGCCTATACATGGTATGGGAAAGATAAGATCCACTCTAATTTAAAAAATCATATTGTTAGAGATGCACTTCTAAAAGTTTGGAATGAAGTTAAGGAGAGATATTATAGTAAAACGCCAAAGTGGGTATCACCCTTAGAAGCATTTGTAAAGTCTTCCCTTACCAGTATGGAGGATAGAGCATGTTATGAGATATTATTGGATGAACATAATAATCTGAAATTAGAGGAAGTTTTGTTATATATTTATAATATAAAATATACATGGTGGAAAAATATACAACTTAAATCTAGATATGTCAAGGATGCGATGATAGGTTTCCAGGACTCTAAAACACAGCTGGATAAAATCTGGTTGTCGACAAATGATAAAGCAATACAAAAGCTGTATAAGCTATTATTAGAGGACTATATGCAGGAAGAGGTAATTAATTCATCGATGTTAGCTTGGATGAAAGATTTAAGACATAGTCTGGATGTGGACAGATGGGCAGAGACTTGGAAATCCTTAAAATATATGAAAGCGACCAATTACAAGGAAAATATATATAAAGTATTCCATAGGTGGTATTGGTCACTTGATAGGGTAGCAAAATGTAACCCGATGTTATCTAACAATTGTTGGAAGTGCAAATCAAACGTGGGGACTTTTTTTTTTTTTTTCACATGTGGTGGCATTGTGGAAGGGTCTTTAAGTATTGGAAAATGATACAGAAACTAATTTTAGAAATATTGAATATAAGTATAAATTTATCCCCAGAAATATTTCTACTAAATATGATTCCTGGTAGCCTTAAACAGAAAGAAAAGTACTTGTTGGTCTATATTATGACGACTGCCAGAATACTTTTAGCTAAATATTGGAAACAAGATGAGCTCCCCACCAAGGGAGAAGTTATTTACAAATTATTGGAGATGGCTGAAATGGACAAGCTAAGCTTGGTTTTACAGGGCAAAAGTGATGATGTCTTCTATGCGAGATGGGCACGTGTCTATATTTGGGTGAATAGGATGTGAAAATTTAGACATATTATTGTAAAGTTAAAAATGGAGGAATGTCTGGGGTTTCGGTTTCGGCGTTGCGAATGGCGGCCGCTTCTCGGGACGCTCCCGGAGGCGGTTAGCCCACGCGCAGTTAGGGGGGACAGAGATTTTGTTGTTTATAAAAATTTTACAAAGAGTAATAAAAAATTGCATTAGCTAACTGGTTGGCAAAAACTGCATTGTCAACAGCTATCTTGGTTTTAGAGTCTTTTTTTCTTGCGTTTCTTTTTTCCTCGGGGTTTGGGAGCGGCTGCTCCTTTCTCTGATTCCAAAGTGTCTGAAGAACTATAAAGTTTGGGGCTATCGATGAATCCTGTGAATAGGATTCTTCATCTTCTTCTTCCTCCTCCTCCTCATCAGTTTTGGATTTCTTGTCTTTTTTGCCTTGCGTTGGATTAAAGTATTGGTCCACAAACTTTTTTGCCTTAGTAACAGTATTGATGTTAAATTTTTTATCTTCATATTTGAAACTCAGTCCTTCAGGAAATAACCATCTGTAAGGCACTCCTTTTTTCTGTAGAGAGAGAGAGAAAGTTCCCTGTAGAGCCTCCTCTGCTTCCTGACTTCAAAGGGGATATCCTTCAAGATTTTTATCTCTTCATTCTTGATTTTTAAAGGTTTCCCCATGTAGATTTCATCATAGGTGTCAACTTCAGGGGGGTTTGAGGGCTGAGGCTACCTCCGAAATTTTCCAGGGGTGACTGAGCCCCCCTCGGGCAACCAGGCTCACAAGCCTTGCCACTACCACCCCATGCCACCCCCAACCCATTTTGAAAGCGGAGGGGCTTTTCCCTCCACTTTCTGAGACTTCAGGTGGGGTGACAGGAAACTCAGGGCTTGCTTCCTGAAAGCTAAGTCCCACCCCCAGCTCCCAGAAACCCTCAGTTGGGCCTGGTGGAGCTGGGGGCTGCACATGTTTTCAGTGCTTTCAGCTTTCCCGCACAGAAAGGTAAGGAGCTGTCCTGGGGCTCCAGCAAGGGTGGGGGGATGTTTTCAGGGGTGGGGTGGTGGGCACTAGGCAGAGAGTGCCCAGGCTGGCTGGCTAAGGCCAGCCTTGGGGTGACTGGGTGCCCAAGCATCTTTCCTGTGGCCTTGTGCCGCTGCTGTTGTTTTCCCGCTCCCTGCAAGGCTTGCCTTGCAGAGAGCCATGCGAGGAGGTTGGGGGGAGAGGCTGGTATCCTTGGAGAATTGCCAGCCTCAGGGAGGCTGGGCACCCTGTGCTCTTGTTCTTCTAGGGGTTTTTTTCCTCTCTCCCTGCAAGGCTTGCCTTGCAGAGCCATGCAGGGAGGTCAGGTGGTGGGGGAAGTGGGGGGAGGCCAGCATCCATGGAGGTTTGCCCGCCTTGGGGAGGCTGTACTCTTGGGAACCTTTCCTGCAGCCTCGTGCCGCTGCTGTTGTTCTCCCACTCCCTGCAAGGTTTGCCAGGCAGAGAGGTATGAGAGGAGGTTGGGGGGGAGGCCGGCATCCATGGAGGATTGCTGGCCTTGGGACGTCTGGGCACCCTATGCCCTTGTTCTTCTGTTTCCCCACACACACAAGGCTTGTCTTGCAGAGCTATGCAAGGAGGTCAGGAGGGGGGAAGGCCGGCATCTATGGAGGATCTCTGGGCGGCTGGGTGCCCGGGCACCTCTCCTGCAGCCTTGTGCTGCTGCTGTTGTTTTCCCGCTCCTTAGTTCGCAACTTAACCAGAGCCCTTTATTTCCTCCAAGAGGAGACTCTTCTGAGTTCTTTGTTGAGCTCCACCTCTTTCCTTGACAGAGAGAGGATATTAGGAAAGCCAGGAATCAGCAGTTTACAATCACTGAAATCGCACATACAGCCCGTGCAGGGGGAGGGGGGAGAAGGGCAGGTGAAACCTCGAAGAGTTTAAATGCATACATTCAAGACCAACTCTCCCCTGAACTCCTGGACAAATTATGGAGAGGGATTTCTATTTTCTTTCTTTCTTTCTTTCTTTCTTTCTTTCTTTCTTTCTTTCTTTCTTTCTTTCTTTCTTTCTTTCTTTCTTTCTTTCTTTCT
This sequence comes from Gekko gecko, assembly GCA_029375565.1. NCBI lineage: Eukaryota > Metazoa > Chordata > Lepidosauria > Squamata > Gekkonidae > Gekko > Gekko gecko. The sequence continues at coordinate 214,174,767 of JAPDNY010000001.1, forward strand.
TTCTTTCTTTCTTTCTTTCTTTTTTTCAACTAAGGAAAGCATTTACAATCATTATACCTACCAATGGACAGATAATTATCTGCAATATCTTGGAATCAAACCACCTGTTGATCAAACTAAGCTTTTTCATATAAATTATTTAGATACACACAAAGAACTGGTGGCACAACTTGCCAAATGGAGTACGAAAGTTCTTTCTTGGATCGACATAATCAACATATTACGTTCCTATATCTTGCCTAGATATCTCTATATTTTTCGGACCATCCCATGCTATATCTCAGATCGTCAGCTTAACTTATGGCAAAAAGACATCAATGCTTTTATATGGGAAAACAAACACCCATGGATAAACGTCCAAACAATGAGCAGACCTATAAAACAGGGTGGTATGGCTCTTCCAATTTTGGCAACATATTATAAAGCTGTAGTCCTGGCATCTCTGGTAAGGCAATACCACGAGGACGATATGCTTGACTGGAAATGGATTGAAGATAATACAACGCAAGTCCACTCTTTCCAAGACATACTATGGCACAACAAACCTCAAAAAACACTCTCTTTGATCACTTCCCCATACTTAAAATCTACTATCAATATATGGTACTGAGTAAAGAGGAATATTATTCCACCCTTTTCATCACTGACAACATTTTTAAACCAAGCTTGGTTTATCCCAGCCAAATCACATGGAGCATTCTCTGATTGGAGGAAAGCAAATTTGATCAGAATTATCGACACCACAAAGAAAGGTCGAATTATGATCAAACAAGAACTAGAAAAGAAATATAAATTTAATATTAATTGGTACGAATATTTACAGTATCGTCATTTTATTGAGTCCACCGAATTCCAAGAATCTATCCAAAGGTCCCTTAACGATTTTGAATCCATTCTGTTTAAACCTTATAAAAAAACCCCCTAATATCAAAAGTCTATAAAATTCTAAACAACAGTCATCACATCACCAATCTAAACTATCAAGGGGCTTGGTCAAAAGACCTTCAGTGCCAAATCTCCGAGGATCAATGGAACGCTATTTGGCGAAGTCAGAACTCTTCCTCAAAATCCTTATACATTATTGAGACAAACATGAAGGTCCTGTTGAGATGGTATTTAACGCCAACCAAACTAGTTCATTTGATACCTACCATGTCTCCACTGTGCTGGAAGCAGTGCGGTGTTAAAGCAACCTGCTTCCATAACTGGTGGTCGTGCAAATTTTTTCCAAAGCTTTTGGCACCAAGTAACAGACTGCATTCACAAAATAACAAATTATAATTTACCTTTGTCGCCAGCTATTCTTCTCCTCAGTCTATGGCCCTCTGACGGTCCTCCGGAAAAAGACAAAAAACTAATCAGTATTCTCTCCACAGCCGCTAAAATTCTAATTGCAAAGCATTGGAAAGATACCAAGGTGCCTAGCATAACACAATGGTGGTATAAAGTATGGGACCTATTTATGCTAGACAATTTTTCAATTTATCACTCCAATACTCAAAACGAGAGTGACTTCTCTAACCTTCTAAGTATCTGGTACCCTATCCTAGAGAAAATAGACATTGACACCTTTGATTGGGAAACTATTTCTAAGGCCAAATACAAGTTACTGTTATTTAGATAGTCTATATTTGATATGTGAGGTTTTATAATTTTTTTATGCTTTTACATATTATGTAATTGATGATAGAAAGTCACCATTCTGTATTGTACTTATCTGCTGTGTGACTATGGTTTTATATTAAAATTTAAAAAAAAACGATATAGAAAAAAATTCTTTCTTTTCATTTCTCTCCTCCCTCCCTCCTCCCTCCTCCCTTCTTTCCTTCCTTCCTTCCCATCTATTTGCTTTCTTTCCACCTCTCGCCTCCCTCCCTCCCTAGTTAGGGTTGCCAGATTCCTCCTGTCCACCTCTGGGGGATGGGGGGAGGGGTGGCCCATTACAGGTTGGGTAACTCCTGGAGATTTGGGGATGGAGCCTGGGGAGGACTGAGACCTCAGTCGGGTACAATGCCATAGAGTCCACCCTCCAGAACATCCATTGTCTTCGGGGAAACTAATTTTTGTAGTCTGAAAATGAGCTGTAATTCCAGGGGATCCCCAGGTCCCACCTGGAGGCTGGCACCCCTAGCTCCAGTGCTGAAACTGGAAGCTCTGGTTCTTCTGTGTGAGATGGTGGATGCAGACCACTGACATTGGCTTGCATCTGCTGAATCACCCTGCTTCATGTAGGATGCACAACAGCCAGGTAGTGGAGGGTAGGGTTGTATTTTACTTAGGTCTATATATCCATGATTGAGAACAGTTTTCATGGTAGTGGGGGGTGGGCTGCTCTTCTTTCAATCTCCATTTCATTTTTAAATTGCAAGCCCATCTGCATGAACAAGATGGGGGGGACATGCAGATCAGAGGCCTTTTAAAATTTCCTTTTGATCTGTGTGCAGCCCAGAGAGAACATTGGTAAGGGATGTGCACTTTTTGTTCATGCTCTTCATTTTGCTGTTACTTAAAATGGTGTGGTAGTTTCAAAGGGGCAACCAACTGGGATGTACTAAAAGGAATGACAGGATTGCCCATTGGAAATAATGGGAGAGGCTTGAAGGCCCATTGGAGATAATGGAAGCCAGGAATGCCAATTGACTTGCATGGGGTCTGCTGACATACACTGCAGCCCAAAAAAAGTTGCAAAGAAAATGCAGAATAGTTTTTCCAATAAGGTTTTTGGGCCCAGATAGGCTATTCTAGGACTGTAATGACAGTTCCTCGAGTGGAAAAACAGTTCCTAGCAATAGAATCTGTGCTGCATTTTAAGGTGGAGTTTCTAAGCAGTGTGCTAAGAAGGCACCTGTTCCTGGGGTTATCCCAATCCAGGGGCATTGCTAGGGGGGCTCCCAGGCCACCCTAATTTTCTGGGGAGCCCCTCCCTAAATGCCACATAGTTCCACCTCCATAGATAGTGACAATGGCCTGTGATGTCACTGGCTCCTCCCTATGATGTCATTGGGTCCCAGTTCTTTTAATGACTTAGCAATGCCTCTGGCCCAGCCCCAGCCCCCCCTGGGAAATTGCAAAGTCTACGCCCTTGGATTTCATCACCAGATCTCTGGTAGACCGTCTCATGAATTTCATGCATATTTCACCGGGGACTTTATTTTTTATATAAAATCTGGATAAGTCCTGTATGCCCAGTCCATCTCCTTCAGTAGTTCTTTCTGTTTGTAATCCATTAATGGACCAAGAGCCTCTGCTAGATGAGCCTTTAAATCTTCATTCTTTTCCTCTGGTATCCCTTGGAAACATAGAATGTACATGGATCTTTCCAGCTGGAGCTGTGTTAGTTGTGTTTTGTTGGAGGATCTTTCTTTCTCTGCTTCATCTGCTCTTTTGTTGATACTCTCCATCTGTTTTTCCATCTTTTTAAATGTCTTTTCAGTTACTGAGGTTTTTTCGTCCATTTGAGTCAATTGTTTTTGCAAATTGTCCATTTTAGCGTTGAGCTTAGTCATCTGTTCCATTAGGGGTGCAATGCATTCGCCAGCAGTGCAGACATATCTGCTGCTATTTCCTGGTTCTGGGAGGGAGTCGTTGGTAGGCTATTTCCGGCCGATGTTTTTTTCTCCAATCCTGCCTTCCACCCTCTCCCAGCCATAATATCAACAAGAAGTAAGTTTCCCAAAACAAAGTAAAAGTTAGCTGAATTTAATCTGCTTTACGTTCTTTTGCAGCTTTTGATTTCGCTAGTAATCTGATGCATTTAGTTTAACACAAAGTTCTTTATTTGTGCTTTAAAACTGCCTTGCTTTAAGTGGGGGGGGTGAAGTCTTGAGTTTCCTCCCTCCCCCGTTGCTTTGCACTTAGGCGCTTCTAATTGCTACTAAGGTTCTCATATACACTTTAAATCACCTGAGCATTGCTTAACTCACGCTTTGAAGCCTTGGAAGTCTTTTAGAAGCATTTCAAAACTTTTGACTGTGTCTGCTTGTCCGATGGCCGTCTCTCGGTACCATACTGACTCTGCAACGACAGGACCTTTCGGGGAAAAAGGTGAGCCTCAATTCCTTGGCCGTCACCTTGGAAGAGGCTCTCCTCAGCTCCCCAGATTGAGGATCTCCTACAGAGATCCTGGGAGGGTCCGGGACAATCTCGGACCCTTCCCGTCAGCTGAGACTCAGCTCCCCCCCATCAGAGTGAGACGGGGTGCAGCTGAGGGGCGAAATGCTTAAACCAGAAACCTTGAGCGGCTTTTTTTTTTAAAAAAAAATCACACCGCCCGTCTGCTGCGGAAGCGCTCATTAGTGCTCGCCATAGGTGTGATCGCGCCATGCTGCTTCTGCCCATCTCCTTTGCCACGCTCCACTGGCCATATGTGATCGACAGCTGACAGCCTGACTGCAGAGTCTCAGAGCCCAGTCTGATCGTGCAAACGCGTTTCATTTTGCCCTGAGCCAAACAGACTCACTCCCCCCCCAGATTATACCGCACATGTGAACGCAACCCAATTTTTTTTGTTCAACATAACATTTTAAAATAAATGTTCTAGTGTTAAAAGGAAGATGTAATTAAGTTACATGCATTAAGGTTACAGAAAAGCAAGCATATACAAATTTGATGCCACTCCAAAAAGCACTTAAATGGGATGTTGAGAGCAAGAACTTCTTGTTTGTCAAAGTACACTAAGAGAATCTTCCATTCTTGTTGTGACTAGTACATTGCCATATATTTGATATCCACTGCTACACAGTAAAAAGTGTTTTTCCTCTCAGTTTTTATTGTTGGTTTTTTAATAATATATACAAACATATATATTTCATATTTACTACAATTCGAGTCTATTTTCTTTTATCTTTCATCCATGTATAGATCCTCAACCATCTCTTCTGATATACTTCATCATCTTTGCCTTGCATGAATATATTCACTCTATCCATTTCTCCTACATTTAACAGTTTGTTAGTCAATTCTTCCTCACTCAGAATTTTATCCAATTTCCAATATTTAACCCATAAAATTCTAGCAAATGTTACTATCATTATTATTAAATACATATCAATTTGTCTAATATTTTCTGGAATCATATTCAGCAAATAACTTTCAGGCACTAACTTCAAATTTACCTTTGTAATTTCTAAAATTATTTTCTGTACCTTTTGCCAATACTTTTGGACTTTTGTATGATTCCACCACATATAGTAGAATGTACCAACCACTCTTTTGCATTTCCAACATTTATTTGTAGACTTTTTATAACATTTCACAATTTTTTTGGCGTCCAATGCTATCTATAAAACATCTTAAATATATTCTCCTTATATGCTGTAGCCCTCATAAATCTGGCGGCCTTCCATATTCTTGACCATGCATCTATGTCAAGACTATGGCCAATATCTTCCATCCAGGAAATCATAGATGGTTTTATCATTTCCTCTAACATATAATCTGCTAGCAACAAAATATATAATTTTTGAATCAGTTTGTCATTAGAGGAAAGCCAAATCTTATCCAGTTTGTTCTTACAGGTTTCGAACCTATGAGATGCATCTTTAGCATATCTAGATTTTAATTGTAAATATTGCCACCAGGAAAACTGTATATTATGTTTTAGCAATTCTTCCTCTGTTTTTAGTTCATTATTCTTTTTGAGTAAAATTTCATATGGTTCTCTATTCTTTGCTATAATTAACGATGGTTTTACAAAAGCCTCTAAGGGCGCTACTCATTTAGGAATTTTCAAGTCATATTGATTTTTTATGTAATTCCATGTTTTAATTAATACTCTTCTTAATAAATGATTATGGAAGTTAGAATGGATTTTCTCCTTCCCATACCATATGTAAGCATGCCATCCCATGAACAAATCATGACCTTCTAACTTTAATGTTCTTATATTTTCCAAGGTTATCCAATCTTTAATCCAACAAAGGGAGGCTGCTTGGTAATATATCTTCCAGTTTGGAACACCAAAGCCCCCTCTTTCTTTTTTTATCTTGGAACTATTTCCACTTAATTCTGGCTTTTTTCCCATTCCAAATAAATTGTCTTGTTATTTTGTCCAGTTTCTCTTCAGATTCCATAAATCTTTCGCCTTTTACTACACAGTAAAAAGTTGAACATAGTGATAAAATTTACTTTTAGCTAAAATTAGTGAAAATAAAATGAACAGTTTAGTTTATATGTCTCTTTTCCAAGAATCCCAGAACTGTCCCAGGGATAAAATCACAGAATCATAGAATCATAGAGCTGGAAGGGACCTTCAGAGTCATGTAGTCCAACCCCCTACCCACTGCAGGAAATTTTCAAATACCTCCCCCTCCACACCTCCAATGATTAGGATTAGTTTCTCAGTCTCTTCACAGTATAACCATATCTTTCAGCATGCTCACATTTGATAGATAAATATTTATTCATAAACATTACTACTTTTTTTTATGGAGAGCCCTTACATATTGTGTGTGTGTGTATAAAATGAAGTTGAAAAGCAAATTTCAGTCATTTTGGACTGTCCTGTATGAGGCATTTGGCCATTTTGATTTCTGCATTCACAAGGCCCCTCTATTTTATATGAACAATAGAACATGTAGTTCCCAAAGCTCAGTTGTGCTTGCATTTGAAAAGCACACTATGCTGCTTCAGAGATGATGATGATGATGATGATGATGATGATGATGATGATAGTAATAATAAGCTGTTGCTGAGATTAACATCATCTGAATTCATAATTTCCATGGGTTAAGAAAATGTGTGGAAGTAACATTTAATCTTTTGTTTTAGACCTGATGCAATAAAATATATCACTTTCCTATTTCTTAGGAACTGATGGTGATGGAGATCTAGACTGATGCCACATGTATGCCCTAATGAATCCTCCTGATTTCTCAAAGAACTACTGTCTTGAATAAAGAGCAACAAAGCTTGAGGAGCAAATTACTAGAACTCCCCTTTGTATTAGCTCTTTCCTGGGAATAAATTATATCTCAGATTAATTGAATTGTGCCATGAAACAAACTGGGAGACAGTGCAAATGGTCCAAGAAGACTGGAGTGATATGGTCCCTATGACCCACCCCAATCAACATCCTCTCTTCAGCATTTTCACCAGTTGAAGTTTCTGAACACCTTTCAAGTGCACCTTAGCATATTGCAGTAAACTCATCTAGATGGTACTAGGGCACACACCCTTTTGGCCAGATCTTTTCTGCTGACAGGTGGCTAACCAGTCAAAGCTGGTAAAATACACTTCCAGCCAGAGCTGCCACCTACTCATCCAGCAGTAGGTTCAGAAGCATGCCCAAGCTATCGGCCTCTTCCTTCTAGAGCAGTGCAACCCCACTGAGAGCAGGTGACAAGTAAAATTTTGAGACAGACCTTCTGTTCACCAGTAGCACTTCCATCATGTCAGTATAAAACTGCTGTTTATTAACCTCCACCAGTTCCGGAGCTCCCATCCACCTGGCAATGCCAATAGTGGGTGGGGGCTATTTTGCTGCCCCGAAGAATCAGGATGGCAACAAGCAGGACACCATGCGTCCTGACGTGGTTGGGGGCAGAGCCAGCTATTTTAAGCAGCCTAGGGCTCCACTCCCACCTTGCAGTTGCTCCGTGTGCTCGCCCACCCACCCGCCCTGTTCTTCGTGTAGGCTCATGCTGGTTGCCTATGGGGCCAGGTAAGAATTTTTCACTTCCAACCTGATTGGCTGGAGGGGTGGTGTGTTTTCGCCTACCTTACACTGAGGGCAGTGGACTGGAGGTATGTTTGGGGGTGGATGGTGTTAAATAGGTTGGTCACTTGGCAGGTTTGTGCAAGAAAGAAAACGGAACTGGTGAGCACCTTATGGCATATCCCGTTAGGGAACAGGGGGTCATCAGGAACTGTCTTCGGATTTCAGGGTCCGGGGTGGGGAATGGTGATCACCTCCACTGGAAACCTTTTAGGGCAGGCTCCTCCCTGCAAGTTGGAAGGCTTCAGGGGTAGGCGCTTCTAGAGGGTAACCAGTTTGCTGGGCTGCTGGTCACGAGCCAGCGATCTGGCTCACAATCAGAGCTGGGTGACCTGCCCTTTAAGGGCAAGGGGGCTGGTCAGAGACTGACGCCTGCCTTGCCTGTTCCATGCTTGCTTAGTTGTTATTGCTGCAATGTTCTGTTAAATAGTTAAAAAAGTGGCCCTTGTTTTATTCCAAACTGTTGTCTGTCTCGTTATTCTGGCTGGGGCGGCAAACAGTTTCTACAGCCTTTCTGGGATCTGCTGAAAGGGAGAGATAGAGCTGAGTGTCAGTTGCATATTGCACATCTGTGGATGAATACTGAGTGGTCTCATGTAGATATTGAAAAGCATAGGGAATGTGATGGAGCCTTGCAGGACCCCTCAGGCCAGAAACCAAGGAGCTAAGCAACAGTCTGACAGCACCACTTTCTGAAACCTACCTTCCAGATAGGACTAGAACCACCAAAAAATGGTGCCTTCCAGGTCTAACTCTGAAAGGCAATCCACAAGGGCACCATATCTGATGGCCCAGGAGAGTCAGCAGAATCATTCTACCAGTCTCTGTCTCCTAGCAAGGCTGTTTCAGTCCTATAACCAGGCTTTGGGTAACATGTTTGGTTGGTTGGTTTTTTCTATGCTGTTTTTCTGTATGAATTATTTCTGGCTCCCTTTTAGTATGGCATTTAATTTGTTTTTATTGTGATTGTTTAATATGCTAAGCCACCTTAGAGATTTGCGTTGGCGGAAGGGCAGGAAGGAATTTTTCAAAATCTATCAATACTAAAATGATGTGGGAGACCTTTAATGCATTAATGGTGCAGGGGGCAGGCAAGTTGAAGGAACTGCTACATTAACATCTTCTATTTATTTAAAATTACAATCCAGAAGGCCCATTCCCTTCCACAGTTCACAGCACAAAACTCGTTTACATAGTCTTTGTGTGGAAAGAGGTGAGTTTCATCCCATTATGAGTCCCCATTTAAAACATTTCCTATGGTGATGGTGGAGTAATTGTGTGTGCAAAAATCATAAAAGTAACAATTCACTGACTGTTAGTATAATAGGCTAAAAGTATCATGGATTTTGGTCCATTATATACTGGAGAATAATGACATTTTTTCTTTATTAAGTTGGCTGAAATTACTATTATGAACTTCACTTATTCTTTGGATTGTCACAGAACTTTAGTCCCAGTCACCTGCTTGCTCTAATAATATGCCTTTTTTTAGCTAGTCAACAGCTTGTGCCAAAAATATTGACATATTAGCTACTACCCAGCAAAAACTCCTTTGATTCTCTGCCCTCAGATAAAAGACTCTGTATTAAAGGTTGTAATATGGAACCTTTGTGATGTATCACTGCTTGAAATCTCTTGTATTACTTCAAGTATTAAGTCAATTTTTACATTTATTTGCCAGTCATCTTTCTATTTGATCTTATGTTTATTGAATTGGAATTAAATTCCACTGAAGATCAAACTACACATGACTAGATGCTCTATGTTTAGGTCTTCTGATTTTTAACTTTTTTTAAAAAAAGTGTTAATTGGCTAAGTTTGCATTGAGGACATAATTTGGTGGGAGGGTTTTTTACTCTCTTCCCTGAACTGAACTTCCCTGCTTATTTAATTTATATGCAAAATACATCATATAAAATGCTGGCCTGGATGAATCACAAGCCAGAATTAAGATTGCTGGGGAAAACATCAACAGCCTCATATATGCAGATGATACCACTCTAATGGCAGAAAGTGAAGAGGACCTAAAGAATTTCTTGCTCAGAGTGAAAGAGCAGAGCACAAAAGTTGGCTTGAAACTCAATGTCAAAAAACTAAGATCATGGCATCTGGCCTCATCACTCCTTGGCAATAGAAGGGGAAGTCATGGAAGCAGTAATAGATGTTCCTGGGATCCAAGAACACTGCAAATGTTCCTGGGATCCAAGAACACTGCAAATGGTGGCTGCAGCCTGGAAATTAAAAGACGCTGCTCCTTGGGAGGAAAGCTATGGCAAAACTAGACAGCATAATAAAATGTGGAAACATCACCCTACCAACAAAAGTCCGTATGGTCAAAGTGATGGTATTCCTAGTAGTAATGTATGGCTGAGAGTGTTGGACCATAAGGAAATCAGGGCCAAACTAAACAATACAGCATCCCAATCCTGCAATATTTTCAAGAGCCTAACTGCCATACCCCAACCAGGATCAGGCCCCACAGTATTGTAAAGTGAAGGGATTCTAAAGGTAAGTTGGTGGTAGCCATATCCTCTAGACTGGCCTTCAAAAACAAACAAACAAAAAAGCACATCCACTGGGCTGATTGATTCAGGGGCCAAAAGATTTATGCCTCTGACCATAACCAGACCTTATACCTGCAGGCAAGGAAGGGAAGAAAAGTATATATATTAATTTTCCAACACAAAAATACAACCAAAAAGTGCTTAGTGGCTTGTGTTCCATCAGTTCCAATCTCTTGTATAATACAATAATAGCAACATAATTAATAATTTGCAACCTTAGCTCACATCATAACATCCTAGAATTTATATCCTTAATAAATACCAATAACAATCAAAATCCCTATTTCTATTTTTTATTCTAGGTTGCTTCCCTTTCCCATCTAATATTTTCTCTCCCTTAAATCATATCCTAAAATCTCTTCCCTTTTCAGATCCCATATACTAATTTGAATTTAACAATAATGTACTTAACTTTTATATTTGTTATTCTTTATTTTTCCACCACTAAGCCTAGTACTAAGTTTCAATTAATTTTATCACAGGTCAATAGGACGTAAAGAAACATATGCCATTTTGATTTATATCAATTCCAGTTTCTCTTGTTTTCCCCTTCTAATTTTCCCATTGATAAATATCACCTTAAGCCACACTTGTTATCTTGTCTTCCCTCAATTCTAGTCTCTCTTGATTTCACCAGCTCTTAACCTAAACCTTCACCAAATTTCATTTCTTCACCTCTTAGTCTATTGCTGGATTTCCCTTAATTTTCCCAGAGGTAAATAGTACTTAAAAAGAAACACATGCTATTTTAACTTACACCTATTAATTCTCTCTTTTTTCCCTGGCTCTCAACCCAATACCTCCTAGTAGGCCCATAGCTACAGTGGGGCATCTCGGGGCTAGGCCCCCCAACTTGCTGGCGAGGCCCCCTGACTTCCCATCCAGCCCAGGGTGTCACAGCCTTCTCCTCTGGATTAATTTGATTAGCCAGTGCCCCCTAAGAAATTTAAATGCCCCCTGACTTAAAAAAATCCTGGTTACTGGCCTGCTTCCTAGGGTTTAACCTATTACTGACTTTCCATTAATTTTCCCACAAATAAAGACAAACGCAAAAAAGACAAGTACTATCTTAGTTTACGTCAGTTACCATCACTCTAGTTTCCCCCAACTCTTAACATAGCACTTCATTGCATTTAGTAAAGTTTTACTCAGGATCCTTGTTCTAACTCAGCTCAAGTTCTAAAGAACAAACTGTTCTGTTTGCAATCAGTCCAACTTTAGTTAGCCCCTCCTGCAGCTAAACTGGTTGAGATTTCTCAGTAGCCCTTTGTATAGCAATCTTATTTTTTTTCTTTTTTATCAAGCATCTTCCCCTTCCTAAGATCTTTTCTTTATGCCTTTTGTCTTTATAGATCAGATAAATTCCACTTAAAGTTGGCATTATGCTAAAGCTCATGTTTGGTTACATCTTTTCCTTCTTTTTCTCATTCTGGAATGGAGAAAACATCTTCATAGCTGTACTTTTGTCTCTGTCCCTTTTCTCTTTGTGCCTTTTAAGGGATTGCTTTACATCAGTAAAAGTTTGACTTGGTACCACATTTAGTTGCCTATTTTTGGCTCTTTTTCTTCTTGAAGTGACTTAATTTTCTCAGTACGTAACCATCTCTTTAATTTTCCAGATCTTGTTCCCTTAGTAGGTTTGTCCTTCTTTCTTATTGTGGAGGGTTTTTTGTAGAGCTTCTGGTTCTGTCATATTGAAACATCTTCTTGTTTAGATTTTAGTGCACTGCCTTTCAAATTCTGGTGCAGCAGATTGTCCTTGTTATTCATAGGTTCCTTTAAAGTAGTTAAATTCTCCTCAAACAGAGTAACGCAAGTCTCTTTAATGGTTGAATTAATTGTATCCACAATCATAGATTTGAAATTGTCCCAAGAAAACAGGATCATATTATTTGTTTCAACCTCCTTAAGATCTTTTTCTGGTTGGGAGTGCATTTTATAATTGCTGTCTGCTGCTCCCCTTGTCTGGTATCCCTTTAAATTTTCAAATTGGAGGACGTTGTACTTAATCGCCAAAGTCTGTGGCTGGGAGAATAAAGATAGACTCCCACCCAAAAAAATAGCCTCTTTTTATTTTGCAGACTTGGGGAGCAAATTCTTCATCCAGGAAATTAAAGTTGTCTTCTTATTTGAAGTAAGGTTGCATAAAAATAATTCTTGACTTGGTTACAAACCCACCTTGCCCCGTGTACGGTAGCGACAGCTAATTCTCCCAAAGGGAGAGTCTTTCTCTGCTTGATGCTTTGGGGAAGAGGCTGGCCATTCTCGCCACTGCCACTGGACGGAACACCGACCAAACTCCTCTGCACACCTCCCCTTCCTGAGGGAAGGCAGAGTCTCAAGAGGCTTGAGACCCTCAAATCAAAGCAAAAGAAGCCAGAGTGGCTCTCTGCCGCATCTGCACTGCCGCGCTGCAACCAGAAGTTTGATGATATTTTTAAAAAAATAGCTGGCAGTTTTATTCTCAACTCCCTCTCAGCCAATGACAGCCTCTGGCCATGGCCAGCATTTTCCATTATATCTAAGCATCTCGGCATACAAATTTGTAGGTTATATTTATAAAGGTTTTTATGTACATATAAATGTGATATATATATATATGTATTGCATAAATACCATATAACATGCACAGTACACAATCTATAAAACCAATAGAGAAATCAAACCAAACCCACTGAGCAAAATATAGCGAAATCCAACAGGAAATAAACCAGGTATCATTGCTCATCCCAAGCAGCATGTTAGCCGGTTGTTGAATGACTCCATGAAAATAAAAGAAACGGGGGGGGGGATTGAAGTTACATCGAGGTCTTGTCACCTTTGAGTCTAGACTGGAAGTTTTTCTTTTTTAAAAAATCTTTCTGTCATTCTGGTGACTGCCATAGTGATAGCCATTTACCCACCAGGAAGACATAAAGTGCTCTAGTTTATTCTAGTGTTTTTTTCTTTTTCTTTTTATCCCTAGCAATGTCAGTCTATTGCAGTTTCATCCTCTCTCTGCAGAAAAAGTTTCTAGTGGACAATGATATTGATGACAAAGTTGATGAAAAACAGGACAGCAAAAAATATATATACTGCATCAACTGGTAGAAAAGCATGTCTGAACAAATGACACTGTTCTAGGGTCTCAGCAAAATCTGAATCAAATCAAATGGGACACACACACATTTGTATGAAATATTTATTCTTTCTAGTGTACCAAAAGCAATGCAAATACTGTTACTAGCATTTTTGTGTCCATGCCAGTTATTTGGGTCCTATTCCATAAAGATGTGCACTTCAGTTTTCATGTTTTATAGTAAGTGTGTCAGGTTTGTGTTGTTTTTTTTAAAAAACAGCAACATATTTTCTTCTTTTGCCTATTCTTCAAAGATGTAAGAAAGGGGAAGGGGACCGCACATGCAAAAATCTTTGAAATTGCTTTCCTGAAGAACAGATGAAATTAAAGGTCATCTGTCCTCCTATAAGCCAAAATGCTGCAGAACTTATTAATGGTACACTGCTGCAGGTATGTATGGAGATAGTTGGATTTTGCATTTGTTTGAATGGCTGGAAAAGGAGCACAAGAAACCTCTCTGGTGTCTTATAGTAAGGACTGCAGAAATTCTTATTTTGGTAGCTTTATAGATAATGTTTTTAATTTGATTTATTGATAGAGGACTTTTTTCCCACCATAGAGAACAATGGAGGGAATGGGGGCAACCTGTTTGGGGGCCCATAGAATTGGAACCCCTAATCCAATGTTCTTGAAACTCAGCTACCCTGTGAGTTTGGAGCCTCTCCCTCAAACCCCCTCCCCTCCAGCCCCCAGAATATACCCTATGTTTTCACCATTGACTTCAATGGCCCATAGAATATAATGGGGCCAAATTGCAGCCAAATTTCTTTCATTACCTCCTTTCCTTCTCTCCTTTTCCTCTTTCCCTCCTTCTTCTCTTCTCTCTTTCTTTCTTTCCCACCTTCTTCTCTTCTCTTTTTCCTCCTTTCCCTGTTTCCCTCCTTCTTCCCTCTCTTTCTTTCCCTCTTTCCTTCCTTCTTTCCTTCTCTCTACTCTCTCTCTTTCCTTCCCTCTTTCCTCCTTCTGTGGCCCAATTCTAGTGAGAAGGAGTTTAAACTTTAAACCCCTTATCTCTTAGCTCCCCCACCCAGGCCAGCTGGGGAAGGGAAGGGGAGGCTTTTGAAGATGCCTCCCCCCTTTTTCTTCCCCTTCTGACATCACTTCTGCTTCATGGCATATGCTAATAGCCTAATAGCTCATTAGCATACCATATGCTAATGAGCTCCTGCAGCTGTTTTTCTATGAAAAGACCCCTGATTTTGTGTATTGAATTGTTTTACTAATTTGCACATACGTAAGCAAATGTTTATTGCCCATTGTATTATTATACTAGTGGTGAATGTATTAGCTGCTAGGATTTTCTTTAGCCAGTTCTAAACATTGCCTAATCTTTAGATCACCAGGGTGGCCATCAACTGGCCCTCAAAATTGATTGTTAAATTAGAGTTGGGCAAAATCATCATGTTCCATCAATCCTGTCAAATTTCTAGAATGAATAATAGAACTTAGAACGGTTTCTCTAATTCAATCCCTTATGCACCCCTTCTTGTAAACAGCATCTGTTAGATGCAATTTATCTAGTTCTGTGAGCGAAGTGTGGTAGACTTTGGCCCAGGCATCTGTCAGCTAGGCCTTTCTTAAGCCCTGGCTGCCATGGGAGTGGAGTGACTCTGGAATATTAGGTTTCATTTCTGCTGTGCCTTCTGTGTTTCTATTATCTCTGTATGACCTTCAATGCCTAGTGTAGTCTTTCTCCTGGGAAAAGTAGCCTTTTACTTTGGCAGGATTCTACCTAATCCCTGATTGGCCCTGGGCCATCAGGGGGCCTCCTTGAATAATGTATATCTGCTTGCTGTGCACACTTTGCGTCAGTTCTAACGTGAAATGGTTAAGATATCTGCATACTCTCAATGTCTCAATAAACTTTACTTCTTTGAATGAAAGCTGTTGGGAACTGATTGCTGCAGGAGTCTGACAGCATCCCTCATCATAGGCGTCATCTTCAGGGGGGCTGGGGAGCTCAAGCCTCCCCCGAAAGTACTGAGCCCCCCCCCGGAGGCAACTGGTGTCAGCCAGAGCCTTGCTACCCCCCCTCCCGTCCTCCACCCTATTTTGAAAGTGGAGGGTTTTCCCCTCCGCTTTCTGAGACTGTTCTGCTGGGCTGGGAGGGAAGTCAAGGGGGTGGGGGCTTGCTTCCTCCTGGAAGCTAAGCTCCACCCACAGTTCCCAGCAGCCCCGCTCAGTTCAACGTGGAGAGGTGCACGTGGAGGCTAGCTTCGAGGCAGCACATGCTGCCTCTGCTTGCTGCCGCCACCACCCTGAAGGGTAAGTAGGTGGGGGTGTAAGGAGTGGGGGATTGTTTCAGGTGGGGTGAGGTGGGTGGGAGCCCAGGGCTGCAGCCACCCAGCCATCCTGCAAGTCCAAGCAGGGGAGGTGGGAGAGGATTGGAGGATTGGGGAGGGGAGCTGGGCAAGAATGCAGGGAGGGGAAGGTGGGGGGCCCTTCTGTGGCCTCTGGTTGCCCCTGCCATCGGTGAGTGGCTTGCTTTCTCCTGCAGTCCAGTTTAAACTGGGCTGCAGGAGAAAACAAAACCCAGGAACCCTTGTGCTGCACGGAGCACATTGCTCCAGGATACAGAAAATCCTGGGCTCACTTTCTCCTGTAATTGTGGGGGGCTGCGCTTTCTGTTTCTCTTTCGTTTTCCCTTGAGATGTGTGAGAGCTGGAAACGATGGGAAGCTGCCCCACCCCCACTCCAGGCTGCTTCCCTTCCAGTCTGACTTTCTTCCCTTCCCTTCCCTCTGTCTTTCATTTCTCTCTCCCAATCTATATGTTTTTTCCCCCAGCTTCCCCCCTCTCCCTTGCTAAAATAGCC
This sequence comes from Gekko gecko, assembly GCA_029375565.1. Taxonomy (NCBI): domain Eukaryota; kingdom Metazoa; phylum Chordata; class Lepidosauria; order Squamata; family Gekkonidae; genus Gekko; species Gekko gecko. The sequence goes on from JAPDNY010000001.1 coordinate 214,190,977, forward strand.
CCAGTTAGGATTTCCAGGTACCCCTGGCCACCTCTGGGGGATGAGGGGAGGGTGGCCCAATCCAGGTTAGGAAACTCCTGGAGATTTGGGAATGGAGTCTGGGGAGGACGGGGACCTCAGTGGGGCACAATGCCATAGAGTCCACCCTCCAGAACATCATTTCCCCCCCCAGGAAAACTGATCTCTTTAGACTGGCAATGAGCTGTAATTCCAGGGGATCCCCAGGTCCCACCTGGAGGCTGGCATCCCTAGCTCCAGTGCTGAAATTGGAAGCTCTGGTTCTGCTGTGTGACTTGGTGCATGCAAACCTCTGGCATTGGCTTACATTTGCCAAACCACCCAGGTGGAGGAGGGGAGGGGTGTCATTCTACCAAAAATGAGAGTGTTTGGGTTTCTCTGTGAGTTTGAGGACTGGAACTGGCACTGAAGTGAGATTGGAAAAGTTTGTGTGGCTTTCTTGTGTTACAGTAATAATTATGCTACAATACAGTTTGTTAGTCCTAAAGGTGCTACTGAGTGTTTTACTATTTTGTATGCTATGGCAGTGATATGAGAGCCAATTGAGCTATGGGTCCATCTCATGCTACTGACAGTAGTTATATATCACACCTTGCCCAAATGGTTCTGGGCATTAAAGCGCACTTGCCCTGGTGTGATGTAAAATGCTAGCAAGTCATAGCCAACTCATGGTAACCCTGTAGGATTTTCAAGGCAACAGACATTCAAAGATGATTTGCCATTGCCTGACTGTGCATCATGTCCCTGGTATTCCTTGGAGATCTCCCATCCAAATACTAGTCAGAGCTGACTCTGCTTAGCTTCCAAAATCTGATGAGATCAGGCTAACCTGAGCCATCTGGGTCCATGGCATGGTGCTGTGTGGGTGCTTCCCAGGCAATAATCTTCATCCTATTCTTGGAAGCCACAATCATTAGGAAAGAGCCATGTGATAGAAGTGTAATAATAATTTACTCATAGTTGCAAGAGCCAATAAGATTTGAGTTTGATGGGGGATTGGGCAAATTGATCTAAGGAACTGAAAGAAGAGAAAGTATTAGCAAGCTCAGTGGTTAAGGATTTGAATAGAGCTCTTTATAGTCCAATCCTGAGGACACTGAGAAAGAATGTCTGAAAATGTCATACAGGTTTCTGTGGACCTTGCAATAGCATTGTAGCTAACCCCAACTAAGAAACTTCCATGCTGTTTCTATAATTTCTCAAATGTACTTCACACCAACTGTGCATCTCCATTCCTTTCTAATTCCTCTCAACTATGTACAGCTTTCTATGTTGTGCTTCATTTGGACTGCTTTGCTTTCTCAGTTCCTAGCCCCTTCTTTTCTATAACCATGGATCTACATCCCCTTCCTCAAGCCTTGCTGCTTGTCCCAACTCTCTAAAGTCAGACCAGTTTGGCCAGTGGCAACCGAAAATACATCTGTCTGTCCAGGAAGTTCAACTAAATGCCACTAGAGGTTTTGTCACCACTGCTACATCACTTAATGCATTACAATATAGGTTCATGTTCAGGCTATAATTTATGATGTTTTAGTTTGGGAAGATCTGTGTTCTTGGTCACATCAGTTGGTGCTATTTTTTCCCTGTAAAATCCTCTTCCATCCCAATGGACTCTGCTGCTCACATGTTGTCTGTCAATCCCCTCTTTATTCCACCCTTCCTCCAGTCTCCCTTCCCTTATATTGACCTCACAACAATGGCAATATCACCCAGCCTGATGAAGGGGGCTTTGACTCTTGGAAGCTTATTCCCTGAAACTCTTGTTGGTCTCTAATCTGCTCCTGGACTCAAATCTAACTGTCCCAGTATCACCGAGTAAGTGTCATGCAAAATGTAGATCTGAACATGGGTCTCCTCAGTCCACACTGGTCTTCATGCCATTGGTCCATCTACTTCAGCATGGTCTGCTCTGATGCAGGTGAGCTCTACAGGCTCAGACAGAGAAAGATCCTTTCCAACAGCTGTTCTCTTAGACCTCCTCGGTTTAAACCTTTATCCTTTGGCACGCAAAGCATGGTCTCTCTACCATCAGTCCATCAGTGTAATCATTGTCTGCTCAGACTGGCAGTGGTTCTCCAGGGTTCTTTGCAGAGGATTTTGCCCATGCCGTGCTTTGTTTCTGAGCCATTGGGGCTGGGGGGGGAGGATGCAGGCGGGCTGCTTTTATTTGTAATGCAAAAGTATATTACCTCTTTCTAACAACATATGTCCATGCAAGATGTACATATGTTCACTGAAATATGTAAACAGGGCTTTTGTTTCTCCGAGTGGTGAGCAGGAAGAGAGGGAAATGGCAACAGATATGTTCTTGGTATGTACACCATCCAGGGAGAACACTTAACACTTAACTCATGTTTATGCCACACATCATTATCCTTGATTGGCATGCAGATCAGAGGCCTTTTAAAATTTCCTTTTGCCCTGTGTGCAGTCCAGAAGGAACATTGGCAAGGAATGTACACTCTATACGTGTGGTACAGTTTCAAAGGGACAACTAACTGGGATGTATAAAAGAAATGACAGGATTGCCCATTACAAACAATGGGAGAGACTTGAAGGCCCACTGGAGATAATAGGAGCCAGGAATGCCACATGGCTCCGCCTCCATAAATAGTGACAATGGCCTGTGATGTCACTGGCTCCTCCCTATGATGTCACTGGGCCTCGGTTCTTTTAAGGACCTAGCACAGCAATGCCTCTGGCCCAGCCCCAGCCCCAGCCCCCCTGGGAAATTGGAAAGTCTACGCCCTTGCCTCAGATAAGGGCACAAGAGAACAGCATGGCTTAAACTACCATATTTACTTAAAAGGAAGGAGACTCTGAATGCAGGATAATCTCCTTAAAATTTAATACACGCAAAAACTATATTATTCGACATAACTGTAACTTGTATGTGAATGTAAAATGACACCCCTTTTTTGATGGTGCACCGATGGAAAAACGTAGTCTTGCATTTGCATAAATACTGTAGTTTATTTAAATAGCTGATCTACATTATAATGTATAAAAATGTACCAACATATTTTAGGGGTGGGCTACATTAAGCAGCAAATCCAAATTTGGCCACTGATTCCTCTGGCCTTGTTTATCCTCTCCTACACCTGAAATAGGGCTCAAGTGGTTAAGACACTGAATTGCAGACTGGAAGGTCAGTAGTTCAGCAGTTCGAGACCCAAGTGCCACATGACGGAGTGAGCTCCTGTCTCTGATCCAAGCTCCTGCCAATCTAGCAGTTGGAAAGCAAGAAACTGCAAGTAGATAAATAGGTACCACTTTGGTGGAAAGGTAACAGTGTTCCATGCACCTCGGCATCTAGTCATGCTGGCCACATGACCACAGAAATGTCTTTGGACAGTGCTGGCTCTTTGACTTGGAAAGAGAGATGAGCAACTGGCTTTCAAGCAAGGGAAACCTTTACTTTTACCTTACACCTGAAATATGCTGAGAGGTGCCAAGCCTCATCTCCCTTCCCTGATGTGCCGTTAACTACCAAGTTTGGGATAATATTTATTTAATTTATACCCTGCCCTATCCCACAAATGGGCTCAGTGTGGCTTACAACATAAAACTCATAAACAATAAAACCATAAAACAATAGATGGCACAATAGACAGTAACGAAAAAACATGCCTTATGTCAGGCAGAAATAGGTACCCCAGGAAATTCCAGTGCCCAAATAGTCTCCAACAGATCAGCACCAAGGGTATTCCATCCCAACCCAACGAGCCATTAGACATGCGATGGGCTGTTCGGGACACAAGCCTAGGGTTGCCATTCCCCAGTTCCAGACAGGGGAACCCTACCCTCAAACAGCAACATCACCAACGACATCCCCAATGAGCTGATGTCATGCAGAAGTGCCATCTTCACTCTGGTTTGGGGGCAAAACCCTATGGTCTGATACTGATTTTACCATAGAGTTTTGCCCCCAAACCAGTGTCACCCCTGATGTTACCAATACAATGACATCACTTCTGGGTGACATCAGCACATTATGTGACATCACTGCTCACTCCCAGAATGTCCCCCATTCCCCCTGCTAGCGCAATGATTCCACCTGAGAACTAGGGATGTGAATTTGGCTAAGCCAAACCAAATAAATACCTGGCAAATACCTTATTGGTATTGTTCAGGTATTTATTCAGCTGAATCAGATTCTCTAGTCTGATTTGGCAAACTGATAAAAACTGATCTTATTTGGTTTTTATTCAGGTGCATTCACCTTACTAGAGATGCTGGCCATTTAAACCTAACAGTTGCAGGTCCCCTCTTGTACATTATACGATTAGACACTGGTTACCAAGGGATTTACACAGGAATTAGGGGAGAACAAGTGGAGACCCGCAAGAAACTTGCGGGATGGTTATCTCATTCGTCACACCTTTGCTTCCTCTCCTCGCCCCCTACCTCTCTCACACTATTTCTCCCCTCTGCCCCCCTTTTCTTACTCTCTATTTCTGCTCCATGCATGTGACTTCCTCTCTCTTTCTAACCTGTCATCTTTCTCTTTGTTTTTCTGCCTCCCCACTTCATCACTCTTTCTTCTCTCTTTCTGCCCCACACCCCATCATTCTTTCTTTCTGCCCCCATCACTCTCCCAGCCTCCTGCCTGCTTCCTCCCCCACTCCGCACAGCAGCAGCAGCGGTGGTGGCAGTGCTCTCAGCCACCCACCTGCTTCCTCTCCCCCACAGCAGCAGTGGCAGCACTCTGGGAATCACAACGGATCTCCCAGCTACAGAGATCAATTCACCTTAGGGCTGCCAGCTCCAGGTTGGGAAATTCCTGGAGATTTGGGGGTGGAGCCTTGAGACAGTGAGGCTTGGGGAGGCAAGCAGCCTCAGCAGGGTATGACACCATAGACTCAACCCTCCAAAACAGCCATTTTATCCTGGGGAACTGATCTCTGTCTCCTGGACAACAGTTGTAATTCTGGGTGATCTCCAGTCCTCACCCAGAGGCTGGCAATGGTGGTTCTCGTGGAAGAAATGGCTGGAGGGTGGAGTCTATGGCATTACACCAGTCCAAAGTTCCTCCCCTCCTCAAATCCCACCCTCTCCAGGCTTCACCCCTCAAATGTCCAAGGATTTCCCACCCTGGAGTTGGCAACCCTATTTTCTTCCCAACCAACAGCCAACCTACCTTTATCTGCCTCTCTGTCTCTTGTTTTCCATCTCAACCCTCCAGCCTCTACCTAGGAAAATTACAGTCTTTCTCCACAGTGGGGACCAAAGCAGCTTTCATTATTCCCTCCTCCTTTTTAGCTGCACAACAACCCTGTGAGGTTGGTTAGGCTGAAATATGGGACTGGTCCAAAATCACACAGTCAGCTTCCACTGCAAGATGGGGATCTGAACCTGGGTCCTGCAGACCCTACTTTGAAGCTCTAACTGCTGCACCTCACTGGCTTTCATAGGGTGGCTGCTGATGAATGGTAGCAAGCAGCCGAGGCTAGGTGAGTCATGCAAATCAGGGGGGACCTGGCAACCCTAGACTACTGCCAGGCCTAGGGTGGCCAACCTCCAAATGGGACCTGGAGACCCCCAGAATCACAACTGGACTCTAGACAGCAGAGGTCTGTCTCCCTGCAGAAAATGGCTGCTTTGGACTCTGTGGCATTATACCCAGCTGAGGCGTCTCCCTTCCCAAACCCAGCCGTCCTCCTTAGAGTCCACCACAAAATCTCTAGAAATCCCCCAGCCTGGCACTGGCAACTCTTGTGAGGCCTGGCCCCAAGGCTTCCTCCCTCCCTCCCTGAAAGGCCGAAAGAGGCCTGGAAAGGGCCCTCCCCCACCCTTTGACTGACAGAGCCAGTTAGAAGCCTCTCCCTCCCCCTCCCCCCAACGTTCTAATCTCTCACCGTTGATGCCTGGAGTCAGGTCCCTGCAGAGGCCATTTCAAACGGTTTTGGGGGAATTCAACCGTTCCTGAAGGGATTTCCTTACTTTTGAGATTTTTCTACAAACCCAGGAAGTCTACTGACTATGCAGGAAAAGCTGTTGGGGGAGAGTGAGGCCCCTGTTGGTGGGAATAGGTATCCGCACTTTTTGGCTATTAGAATAAGGATACTGAGCCTACTGGAATCCAGATGTGAACCAAAGTTTCTGGTTAGTGTACAAGTCTTTCTAGACAAATCCAGAGTCCAGTGGCACCTTTATGATTAACAAAGTTTTATTCAAGGTATGAGGCTGTCCACCTAGACAAATCCAGGAATTGCTACTCTGTGATGGATTACAGGCTGATCCAGAAATCCAAGATGGCTTTTAGAAGCCTGAAAATATGTTTTGCCTGACCTCCATTTTTTGGAAAACTTTGAATGTATCAGGCATTTTTTCTTTAAAATACTCTCCACAGAAACCATTTTTTTCTGCAAGAGTAAGTGGTCCCATAAGGAATTTTTAAAAAAGCAATCCTCCATTCCTAGGGTTGCCAGCTCTTGGTTGGGAAATACCTGGAGATTTTGGGGGTGGATCCTGGGGAGGGCAGGGTTTAGGGATGGGAGGGACTTCAGTTGTGTAGAATGTCATAGCACCTTCCAAAGCAGCCATTTTCTGCAGGTGAACAGATCTCTATCACCTGAATATCAGTTTTGATTTCAGGAGATCTCCAGCTACCAGCTGAAGCTTGGAAACCCTATCCATTCCTGCTTGCATCATAAATTGTCAGGTACAGAAGCATGGCCTTGCACATGTGCTAAGCAGTCAGAATAGATCAGATCCTGGACAGTCTGTAATCAGATCTCCAGTGGATTTGTTGTTGTTGTTGTTACAAAATAGTTGCCACAAGCAGGGGATCCATAAGGATTTGTGGGGGGCATCTTATTTTCCTTTCCCACTATTTCCTCTTCCCATTTCCTGAAAACCCTCATAGCCTGTCCCCTTTTCCTGTTTCCTTCTCTCCTTCCCATCTACCACCCAACCCACCTCTATTTGCTTCCATGTTGAGCTCCCCCTCCCCGCAGCCCTGCCCTGGAAAGTGTCCAGGCCGAGCCCAGCTGTGCAGTGCCAGCCCAGCCAAATTACATGGGGAACCTGTGAGGACTCTCAGGGAGCATTTTATTTTCCCTCACCACACAATTTCCATTTTCCTTCAAGGCCTGAGGAGGTCAGGAAGGCCCCCATGCTTCTATAATTTCATAGAATGTGCAAAACAGAAATGTTCAGAAGGTATTTTTATAAAGGAATTAGAACTGTAATATAACAAAACACCTCAGGAGGTCATGTTTGTAAGGGAACAAGTAGTGAATCCACAAGGACTTGCAGGGGACATCTCCTTTAATCCTCCCCTACTATTTCCTCGTTCCCTTCCCTGACAGCCCCACAGCCATTCCCCTTTCCCTGCTTATTTCTCTCCTTCCTACCCACCAGCCAACCTTCCTTTATCTCCCCCCCATCTTCAACTTAACTTCTTTCCCTCCCTCTGGCAGCCACTATATGGGAACACTATGGCTCAGTTGTGCCTTGGCAGCCACTGGGCTGAGTTGCTCAGTGGGGAGCCTGCAGTGGCTTCTTACTTTCACCTGTACCCTCCTCCCCACAGTGTTTCTGTTTTGTATCCTCCTAGCAATGTTTCACTGTGTACTTTTCTCTCACCCATCAACCAACATAACTTTTATCTGCCCCATCCCTATGTTGGCCTTTGGGAGGAAACTCATTGGGCCAGTCCTGATCAGGTTGCCAACTCCAGGTGGGCAATTCCTGGAGATTTGAGGGATGGAGCCTGGAGAGAGTGAGGTTTGAGGAGGGGTGGCACCTCAGACAGGTACGATGCCATAAACTCCACCCTCCAATCCAGCCATTCCCTGATGGGGAACCATTGTTGCCAATCTCCAGGTGGGGGCTGGAGATCACTCAAAATTACAACTGCTCTCTAGGAGGGAGGGGGGAGGAGATGGAAAACTAAAGGTAGGTTGATGGTTGGCTGGGAGGGAGATAGGGTTGTCAACGCCAGGTTAGGAAATTCCTGGAGATTTGAGGGGTCGAACCTGGAGAGGGTGAGTGTTGAGGAGGGGTGGGACCTCAGACAGGTACAATGCCATAGACTCCACCCTCCAAACCAGCCACTCCCTCCTGGGGAACCACTGTTACCAATCTTGAGGGTGGGCTGGAGATCACTCAAAATTACTACTGCTCTTCAGGTAGCAAAGATCAGTTCCTCTGGAGAAAATGGTGGACTCTGTCATTATACCCTGCTGAGTTTGCCACAGCAAATTGTCACTGAGTGCCCAAAGCCGGGGCACTCTCCCAGAGCCTCTTTCTAGAGCCCGTTGTATTTATTTCCACAACGGGCCTTATTCCTAGTATAACATAAAAAGATTCCCAAAGATTGTGCTTTCACACTTACTGAATAATGCACTTTCAATCCACTTTCAATGCACTTTGCAACTGGATTTTAATGTATGCAACAGTAAAATCCACTTGCAAACAATCACTAACACGCTTTGAAAGTGCATTATTCAATGTGTGTGAAAGTGCCTTTATATAATAGTCTGTAACATTATTACTATATATAGCTGCTGGGTCACGAGTCTGAGCAAGTGTATAGTCATTCTAACCCTGACTCCAGTTTTGCTGAGCCCCTGCCTACTGCAAATTCAGCTGAATCTAGACTTTTATGGTGTTGGTCATATCTGAGAAGCTGCCCTGTTCTCCATAACACTTTATGAGAATGCTTGTGTCTCAGAGACCATAACTTGGCAACGTATTTGACACAGAGTTATTCATAACTCTCTTTTATTTCCATGAAACTTACTTCAACCTAAGTGTCTTTATGATCTTGCGGCTGAAAATGAACCACTAAGTTTGATTTCTCTCTTACTATTGTTTGGCACTGTAGTAAGCATAAGCAATCACAGATTGCAGAAGACTGAACATCCCAGGTAGCAATTTTTTATGCAGTTAAGTGAAATCATAACATTCAGAAATAATATTTAATGTAATTTGAGGGGGCAGATTGCAAACACTGATTTTTTTTTTCAATGTTTCATTTGGTATGATAATTTTAGTGATTATGCTATCTGCCCAACAGAGTTATTATTTCTTACCAGACGTTATCACAAGTGTTTAAGACTAGAATTAAATAACACACAGGGTGTCCAGAACTATCTATTGAGAATTTTAGGTAGCACATAATGAGAAGTGGTTGAAAATGATATGTCACTAATGTTTTTTTAAAGCTGCCATTCCTCAAATAATAGACTCAGCCTAACCCCTGGGGTTACTTAGCTCTAAGAAACACCAGCCAAAGGATATTTCTTAGAAGGCAAAAAATATTTACCACAGTTAACCAATAATTCTTAGCATCTCATTAGAGAATGAACGTTCCAGTGGAGAATGCACAGTATCTGCACAGTACTATCCATTACTAAATACAACGCTTAAAGTCATTTTGCATCTACAAAAAGCAAACTAAGGAGCTGCACTGTGCCTCAGAAACTGTTAAAATCATAATTTTACAAGATTCATTCAGGATTTGCAATGAACCTAACATATGCTGAACTTTCTTTTCTGCAGCAAGCAGTTTGCCAGTGATCTGATTAGGGTGCTGGAGGTTCAGGCCTTATTGTAGTCAGATCACTAGCTCCTGAAGGCATGGTTGAGCTTGCTGCCTCCTCCCTGCTGGGGTGGTAGACTGATTTGGATGGTCTGCCATCAGAGATTAATAGATCCTGTTGGTTTCCAGGCAACTCTAGGAGATTTCGAGAGCCTCCCTGGTGGCTCTGAGGAAACCATTGTAGCTGTGTGGAGAGATGGGCTGACAGGGGCCATTAACAGAGTTGCTCCTTAGTGACCTTTTCCATGATCTTTGAGGCTTAATTACCTTCTCCATTATCTTTGAATTAGACAGAGCACATCATAAAGCCCATTTGCAGGCCCATCGGGTGGCAGCGATGGCAGTGAATAAGACTTTCTTATCTGTCACCGTTGAGTCAGCAAAATATCATCCAGCTCAATTGTTTAAAGTGGTTTGTGACTGGATAACACCTAAGTTTGACCCTGCCAGTGATGAAAATTTGGCCCCCAGCGGCGATGTTTTTGCAAGGTTTTTTACTGACAAAATCTCTCTTATCCATTCTGATTGGGAGGCCAAGTTGAATGTAGATCCACGCACATTGTTTTAATTATTTTATTAATAAACTGCAAAGAGATATTTCCCTGTCTCAAAAAATCATTCTGAGATGAATTGAACAACTATTGCCTAGTGGTCAATATCATATTTTTGGGCAAGGTTACTAGAGCGAGTCATTACTGAATAATATCGGGGAGGGGTGTTGAGATGGGCTATCTAAATTATTTCTCCTCATCTTCAGACCTTGGTTGGACAACCCATACCAAGACAGACAGAAGAAATGACAAATTCTTCAGTTTTAATGGCTTTTGATATAATCAGTTATGGCATTCTTCTGTACCGCTAAGCTAACATTACTCCCTGGCATTTCCATTCCTATATGGCCAAATTGTGCAAGATTGCTTGGCCCGTGATTTGATGTTCATGCTATGAACTTCCATGGGAACTGGTGGGCCTTGGCTCCCATCCTTTTTCATTTCTACATGAAACCACTGAGACAGCAATCCTGAGTACTGTCTACACAGAACTCTAGAGATGTCTATTTAAGAGTCTTACTACCAGGAAAGTGTTCTTACAATTACCATCGCAGAAAGAAGTGAGGTTTCATCAATATGCAGATAATACCCAACTGTATTTACTTTCTTTTAAAATCTAGATGAGAAGAGGCAGTAGACATTCTGGTCCTCTGTCTAGATGTAGGAATGGAAAGAATGAGAGCTAATAGATTAAAGCTCCATCCTAATAAGATGGAAGTGCTGCTGATCAATAATACCAAGGATTGTGGTGTCAATGTATTCCAGATTCATAGCTTGCAGTGCTGTTAGATCTTAGTCTTCAGATGAAGATGCTGATCTTTTCACCAGTTGCAACCCTTCTTATAGAAGTGAAACTTGGCCATGATTATCTATGGTCTGATCATATTCAATTAAAATATTGCAATGCATTCTATATGCAACTGTGGAATTACTGAGTAATACCACCCATATCTCTCACCTATATCAGAATAACTGCATTGGCTACCAGTCTGGTTTGCCTCTATTTAAAGTGTTGGTTATTGCTTTTAAGTCTCTAAATAGTCTGGGACAAGGACATCTAATGGAATCTCTTCTTTTATATGTTCTTGTTCACACACAAATTGTCATCTGAGTGCTGTGTCACCTTCCACCTTTCTCATGGGAAGGAGGGGTGGTGGTAGTAAGGCCTTTAGTAACCCCTAGTGGTTACTACAGGGAAGGCTGCCAGGACTTTTTGGTCACCCCCCCCCGCAGGTGGGGAATTAGAACTGGAGCCCCAATGGATTGGATTGATATAGCCCTGATGCTAGGGAGATAGATTAGAGGAGGATTCTCTGCTAATATTGTGTGTTTCATGTTTAGATTGAATGTTTAGATTGCTAGGTTGTCAGTGTTATAGTTACCCCTGTTAGAGGTTAGGTGTGATAGTCTTCTGGGGTAGCATTGTGGAAGAGTGATGCTCAGTCATAGAATTTTTTGTGCAATCACTAGGGAATTTTATAGCAGTGTAGGTAGTTTGTGTTAGTTATCAGCATCAGGAGTATAAAATTGTGTCCAGCTCTTGTCAGAGGGCTAGCATTTAGCTGGCCACCAGTGGTCCGAAGTGTCTACATAGACCCATGGTGGCAGCTATGCCTGGACAGCAGATTCTGGTGCTCCTGGGGAGGGGAAAGTTTAGCAGTGGCCCCAGGCAGAGTATCAAGGGAAGGATGCTGAGAAATAGAAGAGCTCAGCATCCTTCCAGCCTGCAGCCCTTCCCAAGGGTTGTTGGCAGTGGAGCCAGGATTGTTAACCCCCCTCCAGCATTGGTGTTGTGCAACACCAGGTCTATTAACAATAAGACCATGGTCCTTTAGGACTTTGTGCAGGAACAACAGGCTGACCTGGCGTGCATGACCGAGACCTGGGTGTGGGATGGGGAGACACTGGCTCTCTCCCAACTAGCCCCACCGGGTTTCTTGGTCCTCCACCAATCACAGACTAGGGGGCGGGGGAGGAGTGGCTATCTTCATTCAGGAGGCTTACTCCTTCATGGCACTCCCGCCTGTGGAGATCACGGGCTTGGAGTGTGTCAGCCTGATGCTGGAGACTGAGGAGAGTTTGGTGATCTGGCTGGTGTACTGTCTGCCTAACGCACTGGCCAGTAGCCTACCATTCCTGCTGGAGGCCATATCAGGCTGGGCATTGGAGCACCCTAGGCTGGTAGTCATGGGTGACTTTAACGTCCATGCCGATGACACAGCTTCCAGTTGGGCTATGGACCTAGTGTCATCCATGGCGGCACTGGGACTCTCTCAATTTGTATCAGCCCCCATGCATTGGGCTGGTCAAATGCTCAATTTGATCTTTGTGGCTGGGTTGACAGTGGATCAGATTACTGCAGAAGCAGTACCATGGTCAGACCACTATGCCCTGAATGTTCCACCCCGACCCTGTTTAGGTGGTGAGCAGATTTTAGCTCACCGACAGAGCCAAATGGACCTAGTATGGCTTCACATGGCTCTGCAGGATCCGAGGCCCCCTGGCAGCTCGCTGGATGAGCTTGTGGAGGACTGGCATTGCTGACTCTCCGCAGCCATCAACAAGATCGCTCACAGGTGCCCTCTCCGCACTCGCTCTAGATGGGAACCCTGGTATACCCAGGAGCTATGGTGGATGAAGCGAGAGCTGAGACAGCTAGAGAGATGGTGGCGTCGCGCTTGGGATAAGGCATCAAGAGCATCTTATAGGACGTTTATGAGGTCCTATGAGATGGCCGTCAAGGCCACAAAGAGAGAATTCTATGCGACCAGGATTGCATCTGCTAGCTCATGCCCAGTCCAGTTGTTTAGAACAATTCGGTCTTTAATGACTCTGCCAAAGGGCAGACAAAATGCTAGGGAACTGGATATTGGCTGTGAGGCATTTGCGAGCTATTTTGCAGATAAAGTCTTGGCACTCCACCGCAATCTCCCTGCCACAGTTGAAACATTGAGTGAACTTGAGGCCCATTGCATGTCTTTGGTTCCAGATTTAGAGTGTTTTAGCCTGCACAGCCTGGAGGAAGTTGACAGACTGCTCTTCTCTGTGCGTCCAACCACTTGTGGCCTTGACCCGTGCCCCTCCTGGCTCATTAAAATGGGCCACGAGGGGTTTTGAGGTATCCTAAGGGAGATTATCAACAAGTCCCGCTCTGAGGGACGCTTCCCGGGGGCACTTAAGGAAACGATGGTCCACCCTCTCCTGAAAAAATCTTCTTTGGACCCGGCTGAATTGGCCAACTATTGGCCAGTGTCCAATTTGCCCTACTTGGCCAAACTTATTGAGAGGGCGGTGGTGCTGCAGCTACAGAGCTTTTTGGATGACGCTTCCATCCTAGATCCTTTCCAGTCCAGCTTCCACCCAGGACATGGGACAGAGACAGTGCTGGTCACTCTTACAGATGACCTCTGAAGGCATCTGGATCAGGGCAGTGTGGCAGCACTGTTGCTGTTAGATCTGTTGGCTGCATTTGACACGGTTGACCACAGTTACTGACCCACCACCTTGCCAATGCAGGGATTCAGGGGCTTGCCCTTCAATGGCTTGCCTCTTTTCTCCAAGGTCGGGGACAAAGGGTGGCAATAGGGGAACAGCAGTCCCGGAGACACCCCCTTGAATGTGGGGTGCCCCAGGGGGCAGTGCTCTCCCCAATGCTGTTTAACATCTACATGCGCCCCCTTGCCCAGATTGTTTGGAGGTATGGGCTTGGGTGTCATCAATATGCAGATGACACCAGTGTTCCCTCTAAGCTGAGTTAGCGTGAGCTAACTCACAGTTTTTTAGCTTCCAGCTCACACATTTTTGTCTTAGTTCAGGGAGGAGGGCTAAAGAGCAAACTAATGTCTCTAGCAGCCCAATCACTCACTCACAACTTTAATGTCAGTAGCTCACAAAGTAGAATTTTTGCACACAAGACTCCATAGCTTAGAGGGAGCATTGGATGACACCCAGCTCTATTTGATGTTCAGTGGCCAGTCGGACTCCAGCCCAGAAGATCTTCACCGGGCGTTGCAAGCCGTGGCTGTTTGGCTCAGACTGAGTCAACTGAAATGAAACCCAGCAAAGACGGAGGTCCTGGGCCTGAGTCAGGTCGGTTTGGGGTTGGGGATCCCGCTCCCGACCTTCGATGGGGCACCTTTGGTGCCACTGCCAGAAATTAGGAGTCTGGGAGTGCTCCTGGACTCCTCTCTAACTATGGAGGCCCAGGTGGCAGCCACTGCCAGGTTAGCCTTTTATCATCTTTGGCTGGCTCAGCAGCTGGTTCCCTTCCTTGACTGCGATGACTTGGCCACAGTGATCCATGTGATGGTCACTTCGAGGTTAGACTACTGTAACGCTCTCTGCATGGGGCTGCCTTTGTCACAAATCCAGAAGCTGCAGCTGGTGAAGAATGCTGCAGCCAGGCTCTTGATGGGTCTCCCTGGGCGGGAGCACATCCGGCCTGTGCTAAAAGCACTGTACTGGCTGTCAATAGTGTACCAGGTTTGCTTCAAAGTGCTGGTTCTTAAATTTAAAGCCCTATATGGCCAGGGTCCGACATACCTAAGGGACCGCCTTTCCCCATAGGTACCCCACAGGGCACTCCAGTCAGGGATACAAAATCTGCTGGTGATACCAGGCCCCAAGGAGGCCAGGCTTGCAGCAACCCTTCTTGGTGGTGGCTCCTACCTGGTGGAATGAGCTCCCGGAGGAGATCTGGGCCCTGGAGAACCTTGCACAGTTCCTCAGGGCCTGCAAGATGGAGCTCTTCCACCAGGCTTTTGAGTAGGAGCCACTACCATCTTTACAGCTACCATCACCAACACCAACTGGTTTGGGCAACAGCGGGGTGTGGAGAGGGCCCTGTGATAAGCGAAACACAGCACGGCATGGAGCTGTTACCACTGAACCACCCTCTTACTGAAGATTGATTTTGAAGCATCTAGAGCACTTTGTAATATTGTAATGACTGTTTTATCTTGTTTTTAATTTTGTTTTTATGTATTGGGATTTGTGCCCTATTTCTGAGCTGCCCTGAGCCCGCTTATGGGGAGGGTGGGCTAGAAATTTAATGATACATTAAAAAATAAATAAAATTTTCAGTCATGGCATTAAATTCCAGAGTGTCCTGTTGTGGATGGTGGGTGCCAGGTTTATTAGCCAGAGTATATTTGATGGCTAATACTTTCAGTGCTTGCCTGCTTGTGCTAACTGTTTCATAGGCTTTTTGGAGATGAAAGGCATTGATTGTGCACTCCATTGCTACTGATCATCACAGTTAATGTCCATTTCTAATTTTTTTTGTTTGTGTGATGACTTTTTTCATCTTTTCAAAGCCCCATTCTTGAATGGCATATATCGCAATTCCTGGCATTGTGTGGAAGTACTACGCACCATGGAAAGGATCTGGCATAGTTTAATGATGTTCATTACTCTCATAGGGCCCAGCTCATAGCTTTAAGAAGCTGCTTATAGCAGCATTATTACAACAGATGACTTCTTACTTTGACTTACAGAGTTTCTTGTCTCTCTCTTTTGCCTCTTTTCAAAGACTCCATCTGGGACTCGTGTGCGGCAGCAATGATAATAATACCAAGAGGCTTATAGTTCTTGGTAAATCAAATGGGGGGGGGGTTTACAGAAGTTAATGCGGGTGGCTGTAAAATGAAATCAGGAAAATGTCCTATAAACAGGAAAATAGAACCTATCATGCAAAGATGAATACGGGATTGCAATCCAGGAGGTAAGGGATAAGAATAATGTCAGAGACAGACTTAAATATCTCTCGGTATTCTCCAAGAGGGGCTTTTAAATAAATGAGAAACATTAAATTTAGAGGCATAGATTAGAGGTAAAAGATTTCAGAAGAATTCTGGCAGTGCCTCATTTCCCCTTTGGCAAGACTGCCTTGAGACAAGGACAAATGAGGTCATTTACTTGCCACACAGTCTATAATCAGAAATAAGCCTATTTATAGTTGCAAAGTGCAGGCCTAATGAAACTTCATTATTTGAGACTTTGAATATACAAAAAAGTGCCATCTATGCTTACATGTGGCCATGAAAAATAAAACCTAACGCTAATTGTCAGATAAGTATTATCTCTCCCGTATGACTTAAGTGGAAATGACATTTGTAAAACGAGACCCTAAGGAATCATAAAATGTACATTAAGATATAAATGCATCTGACTTCACCTGTTGTAAACTCAAAACTCAAGCTATTTTCATTCAGTTAATAGAATTAATTATTACATCTCTTTTGGATGTAGCCAAATATTTATTTACTAAATTTCTAAGGCTTTCCTCTGTGAATAAGACATCAGCACAATGGATGTGATATAACAGTCAAAATGTTTTCAAAAGAAAGCATGATGATCTGTAAGGACCGTAGTTGCTTGTCTGCATGCATGTTTGTGAGAGAATAAACACAGCCACTCATCTAAAAAAAATCTCCATGGTATAGTCCAGCAAACTAATATGTGCTGATGATCATAAGGAATTGAATTGGGAAGCTAAGGGGGAGGGGGGAATCACTGATAGTAGAGTGCTGTGTTATTAAGAAGGATACTTTTTTTTATTCAATGAGTTCTCTCCCACTCCTGGTTACTCTCTTCTCTTCACAAAATAAGCTTTTGTTGCAAAGGAGATGGACAGGCAGGAAGGGCTGGGATGCCTCAGAGGGCATAATTTGCCCCAGTTCGAGTTGATTTGAAGGGGATCAGGGTCAAGAATGCTGAAAACTTTGAAAGGACCAATATTCCATGAATATGCCCTGATTCCATTCCACTCCATTGGATCACCTCAATGTTTTTGTATGAATGGAATGCCCTGTCAAGCAGTTTTGAGGCAGCACCTGGCCACTTCTACAGACTTTCCTGCATTAATTGCTTCATATGCTATAAGGTCTCAAGCTTGTGAAGGCATCCAATAACAGCAGCATTTTAAAATTATATAAACAGAAAAAGAAATGAAATTGAGAACATTCACTACTTTCCACTTTTCAAAAATTGGTCTTGTTACCAAAACTCTCAGGCTGGTACTCATAGGAGTCCCCACAAATGTGCACCCCTGAAAAAGTCCGGGGATCTCTTAGGCCTGTGAATGCACTGGTTTGCCCTGGCTTGTCCCATTTACAAAGGAGCTGGACCCTGTGGTGTCAGCCGTAAGGGCAGTAGGACAATTCCTTCCTCTGGTGGCTCAGGTAGGGTTACATGTCATCACACTGAGGTGGATAGCCCAGGTGATGAGTTGAGTTTGTTTGGGTTGGAGTTTGATGTTGATCTTTTAATCTGTCATGATGTTTCAACCTGAAGAAGGTGGAAGGCTGCTTCCTTTAGTGATATGGTTGAGGGAGTCATGGCTTGGAAAAGGACTGAGGATCACTGAACAAGGCCCTCCCCTCTGGGATCAGTTGACTGACCCTGCCATTGGAGATGAGGAGCCTTATCCTGGAAGTGAGGACTGCTTCAGTTCTGGACCACTGGGAAAGGAAGCTTCACGGTAAGTGAATACAAATCTTTCATTCTCCGGTGGTCCTGGGAGTGGGGCAGACCTCACTTCCAGGACATAAAGAAGCAGTGTGTCATGTGGTGGGTTTTCTGGCTTCCAGGCCTAAAGTATGTGCTGCAGGACCCTCCTGCTAGATGCTGCTTTGGCGGAGGCCAACTTGTCTACCCTGTAGTGTTTAGTACATGTATGGACTGACTTCCAGGTGGCTGCCTTACAGATCGTCTCTAATGATGGAAAAGACCTGTAGGTTGCCAAAGTCACTGCTCCCCCCCCGCCCCTTAGGGAATGAGCTGTGATGTCCTGATGTGGCTCTAGGCCCTTGGCCTTGTATGCCAGAATAATGCACTCCCTAATCCATCAATTTAGGGTGAATGTGGTTACTCCTTGTCCCAAGGAGGACTTCCTAAAGGACACAAATAATGCTTCCGACTTGCGAAACCCTTTTGTCCTATCTGTATAGAAACTCAAGGTTCTATGTACGTCGAGACAGTACCATTCCCTTTCCTTTTTGCATTTAGAGTTAGGATGGAAGGAGGGCAAAACTCTCTCTTCCACCCGAGGGAAGGTAGAATCTACCTTCAGAACGAAGGCTGGATCACGTCGTAAAACCACCCTATCATTACGAAAGATGCATAGGTCCCTGTGCACTGATAATGCCTGCAGTTCTGACACCTATCTTGCAGATGTGATTCCTACCAGGAAAATAGTTTTAATTGTCGATTCCTTCAATGGACTAGAGGACATAGGCTCAAAGGGGTCTTTGGATAATGCTTTAAGAATCTATGGACCTGCACAGGATTTATCAATGAGGTTCCCCTTAGAAATCTCTTGATGAGTGAATGTTGTGCTAAGGTTTTCTCCTTAGAACCCCTGACTGCTGATATAGCCACAACCTGTCAACTAAGGGGGCTAGTGCTAAGCCCTTTATCTAGACCTTCCTGTAGAAAAAGCAAGATCTGCCTCACTGGTACTAATAAGGGATTCAAATCCTTGAGTATTCATCAAGTCCAAAAGACCTTCTAGGTATTATTTATACATTCTGTTAATTGAGCCCTTCCTAGGGGCTGGCATGGTCTTAATCACCGCCTCTGCATAACCCAGTTCTAGTTGTTTGCACTCAACCTCCAGGCTGTGAGCTTTAATAAAGCTGATCAAGGGTGTGGCATTGATCTCTGCATTAGCAGGTCCTCTTTGAATGGCAGGTGCCAAGGTCCATGATCAAAAGTCTCAGCAGGTCCTGGAACCATGCCTGTCTTGGCCAGAGGGTGCTATCAGAATCACATCTACTTGCTGTTCTTTTATCTTTTGTACAGCTCTGTGTAACAGCTGGACCAGGCAGAAAGCATACAGTAGCTGCAAGGGACTCTCACAGTTCAGAGCATCAATCCAGTGGCTTCCTCAGGTAGAGCTTTCCTCTCCCCTAGGTCCTGTCCCTGTCTCCTCCCCCTTTTTTTGCATCTCCCTGCCCCCTTTTTTGGGTCAGTCTTACCATCTTTCAATTGGGCCACCTTTGGGGAACTACTCCTATGGATGCATCTGTCCCCATTGGAGCCTGCTCCCTCCAAGCCTGTTGGCACTCCACTGCAGGCTGCTATGGACAAAACTGCATCCTCATTGTCCTCTGAGGGGAGTCCTCCCGGTGTGAGAGCTGAGGGCCTTGGCAGGAGTGCACAGTGGAATTGTGGACTATGGAGAACCTAGGGCTGTCAGTTGCAACACTTGCTGCTGCTCCAAGGCAGTTTGGGGGATTGATAGAGCCCTTCCCTGCCAAGGTGAGTCTCTTCCCTAAAGGAAGCAAGGGGGGGGAGGCAAAAAAACCCTAGTCCAGGATTGCTGTGCTCCACAGAGCACTGCTGAAGATGTCCTGCTCAGAAGGCAGGGCTAGAAAGACTGAGGATGACTGGGACAAGCTCCTCCCCTCTGGGATCAATCAGTTGACTGACCCTGTCTTCAGAAAGGAGGAGGCTTATCCCAGGAGTGAGGACTGCCCCATTCCCAGGACCATTGGAGAAAGTGAAGATATTGATTAATCAGTAATAATCCAATAATTGAAGGCAAATACATGTGTAGTAAACAAAATCACTACTTACAAAGTGCCAAAATGCTAAAGAACATGTAATAGAAAGTAGCAAATACGAAGTAGCCACATAAGAAAAATACAAAATGGAAAGAATGAAGAACTTGTGTAATAATACACTACAATAGAAAAAGTCACAGAATAATGGAGAGCTAATATAATAATATGTTGTTGTATCCAGATGTTTTATTACAATGTGTCAGGATCTGTGAGGGTTGGGGAGGCGGCTGGGTGATGAGACAGGTCCAGGTCAGGAGTCTGGGTTCGGAAATGGGGGTCGCCTCAGACTTTGCCCTGGAGGTTTATGCACCTTCCCTCTTGGCGGCCTTCTCTTGGATGACGTGTTTGAGTGGATGAGGCTTGCGCCCGTTTCTCCCTCATTACATCCTTTCTCCAGGTGTCAGCAAATCCCCCCTGGCATCTCCCTACCCAACCTTTATTGCTCCATGCTGCCAACCTCATCCCGCCACCCATGCCTTAAAGGAACATAACCAAGGGGTCATACCTAATGCTATTGGACCCTCTGGTGAACTTCCCCCATCCCTCTGTTTCTGTCGACCCCTTGTCTTCTAGCCCAGCTAGTGCTCCGTCCTTGCCCTCCTCCTTTGGTTGGTAAACAGCTGTGACTGGGGTGGCAGGGGAGGATCCCTGGCCCTTCAGGGAAGCCTTGCAAGGGGTTGCCCACCGGCTGCTGCTGGAATAGAGGTACCCTGGGTGGGGAGCCTCCGAAGAAGGCAGGAGGGCCCCCGGGTCAGCCTCTTGACACAACATTTCAAAGTTCATCCTTCATCCGGGTGTTCCTTTTAAGTTGTGGTTTCCATACTTTACTCACATGTACTGGGAACAATAACAATTCAGCACAAGAACAGATGCACATCTCCAATGTGTAATCAGCTTCAGCAGCTTCAGACTACCAGCAGGCTGAGCTCTGAGTGGCAATTAAATAATGAGGATCTTAATAATCCTAACCTAATGTGATTATTTGCTTAGTTAGAGAAATGTCCCACCCTCTTCTGGTTCCCTCTTTAGAACAGGCTAATGGGGGGGGGGTGCTGGGTCCTGGCTGGGACCAAGAGAAAGGAGCCGCTGAGCTGGGGGGGGGCAGTCACATAGGCAGGAGTGGTTGGGGGAAGGCTAGAAAACTTCCAGGTCTGAATCCAAGGGGCTATGCTTAAGGTTCTTGCAGAGTGAAGGAAAGCTACTGGGTAGCAGAGATACCTTGATAGAGGAGCTCTGATGGCAAAATAGAAGGTGAGAAAGTGGGAAGCTGAGCAGGATCGTGCAGTGGGATGGTATTTGCAAAAGTGCAGGTAGAAATCCTGGGGGCTGAATGTAGTGGTAGCAGTGTTCCCTCGAAGCTGAGTTAGTGTGAGCTAGCTCACAGTTTTTTAACCTCTGGCTCACACATTTTTGTCTTAGCTCAGGAAGGATGGCTCCAGAGCAAATTGATTTATGCACTAGCCAAATCACTCACTCACAAGCCAGTAGTTCACAAAGTAGAACTTTTGCTCGGTATTATGTACTAGGTTTGACCGCGTGTGAGGCAAGGTCTGCATGCGGACAGGCAAAGAGCTCTAGCTTCGGATTAGAGACAATAGCCTGAGCGGATCCTAGCCCTCACCTATCAGAGGGCTAGGATCCGAGGAGGACCTATGGAACTCTGGCCCACTGTAAATAATCCTATCACTGGTGTGGGGTGTGTGCTTGGGGTGTGGTTTGACCCGGAATATAAGCCGGCCTGTGAGCCGGTCTTCCCTTGTCTTGTTCTTCCCTGCCAATAAAGATATGAGCTGAAATCACTTCACTCTGCTTCAGACTCAGTACTTTTCACTGGCAACGAGGATTGGATCTACATGAATGAAGACAATGCTGTACCGAGAACTGCACCTCGCGCAGCTGACTCTGGGTCTAGTACCGCATCACGCCCCAATTCACCAATCGCTGAGACTCACACCATTGCCTCCAGGTCCAGCACCACGTTGCACTCCACGTCCAGCCTCCTTCCACTACATGGAGACCGCAACATGGCTGCTGCCCAGGGTACCATCCCAGAATTCGATGCTACCCACCCTGAACAGTGGGAGACATGGCTGGAGTGGCTGGAGAATTACCTCAAATTCCACGACTTCACAGAGGCAGGCAAGAAAAGATCCTTGCTGATCAGCACTTGTGGCATTGACATGCTCAGACTCCTCAAAGATCTGATCGCACCAAAGAAGACAAAGGAGGAGACCTTCGAGGTTTTGGTACAAGTACTTAACGACTATTTTGCGCCTATAGCTGAGTGCATCGACTTCTTTGCATGTGTCCAGGGTCCCGATAAAACCGCCACAGACTTCCTGGCAGGGCTTCGCCAAACGGCCACCCATTGTGGGTTCCCCAGCCTCAGTGATACCCTGATGAGCCAGTTCATCGTGGTCCTAAAGGAACCCAAGCTGTGCCACAAGCTGGCCAGCCACGATGACCTGACACTGGACATGACTTTGAAGGAAGCAATGGGTTATGAAAAATTGCACCAGGACCGCCTCACCACCATGGCCCGGACTTCCAATGTCTTGGACGAGGAGGTCTTGCAGGTATGCCACCCATCGCATCAGGCCCAATGACCACAAGCATTGGCTACCACCCCATCAGAAAAGAGCTCCACATCCTGCGCCCATTGTGGTGAGGCACATGAACGTCAGACCTGCCATCTGCAAAATGCTGTCTGCTGGACCTGCAGCAAACAGGAACACATCACCCGTGTCTGCTGATCTCGAGGACCGTGCTGGGGGGCGTCCATCTACCAGGAGTCAATGGATCTGGTACACCCTCATGATCCACAACCAGCAGCACCAGGTAAGGAACTTACCCCCAGACGGCCCAAATAAAATGCATGCCACAGTATTGATTGAGGGGTCCCCATGTAGAATGGAGCTCGACACAGGGTCATCCTTTTCAATAATTTCCATGGACACCCTATGTAAGCACTGCCCCGGGGGGAGGGACCCCTCCTGCAAAGTCCACAGGTTTTGGCACTGAGGGGTTTTCAGAAAAACCCAGTGGAAAATAAGGGCTGGGGCAAGTTCTGGGTGCAGTACAAAGACATTAATGGACTGTTGGACTTGCTGGTTGTGGAGGGATGGTTCAGGAGCCTGCTGGGACTCTCTTGGTTCGAGCTGTTGGGGTTTAAGGTGATAGGCATCAATCATGTCACACCCCTCACTTTCGTCTCTGTCTGTGATGAGTTTTTGGGGGTGTTTGATGACACGCTTGGGTGGTAGTCCAGGCCCCCAGTCATGCTGGACCTCAACCTGGCAGTGCGCCCTGGAGGTGAGGCTGGCGGCATGGCGAGACACACACGCTTGAGCGCGGTGGTGACTTCTCGATCTTCAAAGGGGTCCTTTGATCATCAAAAGGACCCCCTGCCATCGCGGGAAGGGTTGGGCAGCAGCAAGGGGCTTGAACCGTATCCCTGTGTGAGTTGCAACTCACGGGGTGGTCTGGTTCGCCCCCGACACGGGATCAAAGTCTGGGCTCAGTTTGTCTGAGCAAAGCCAATGCTCCTGCACTGGAAGGGGGGGGAGAGAAACCTTGCCGAATGAGCGCTTCTGTGAGTATCCGTGGAACAAAGTAAATGGGTTAAAAGGCCAATTTTACATAATTAGCCCAAGGAAGTAGCACAAGAGGGGAGGGCTCTCCCCCCTGAAGAATAACTGGCTTGTAAGCATGAATTAAAGGAGCTTGGTGAGAGAACGGAGAAAAGGGCGAGCATGAAAGTGAAATTCCATCCAAAATGAATGGAGCTATGGAAGCTGAGAGAGGGAAGTGAGCTGGCTAATAAAACTTTGTAGGCTGGTTGTCAACGGTTTGGGAAGGGAAAGCTGGGCTTCTCTCCAAGTTGGTTTTGAAATATGAAGGCTTAGAAGACAGCTAAGCTATATAAGCTGCGTGGGTCTGAGCTTGACCAATTTAGCAGAAAAGCAGCTGGGCGAGACTGGAGGGTGTTAAGAAGAAGGTCGGCAGGAGACCCTTTTGCAATGTGCTCAAGTTTTCACCCTAAAAGGGGTAGGGCAGAAGAAATGGAGAATCGGAGGTGGGGAGGCCCGCTTCATCGCATGCTAATTTTTAATCCTTTAGGGCCAGGGTGGAAGAATAAGAATAAGTGGGGAGAGAAGAAACTGTTACAGCGTTCTCAATTTTTGCTGCAATCAATACTGACTTTTGAAGCTGGAGAGACAGACTGTGCTTAAGTAGAATTGGAAAGCTCTGTGGTGAAGTAATTCTAATTGGCAATAGGGTGTTTGTTTATTGTTTGTTGGTGATCTCGGCATCTTTGGGGAGTTGGGAACAGAGATTGGTCACAGGGGGCACATTTGGAAATAAAGGGGGAGAAGGTTGGAAAGGCGGCTTGGCTGGGAGAACTGCCAATAGAGGGATTGTTTGGTAAATACTGGGGTGGATAGTGGAAACAATTTCTGGGGGCTTTGCCAGGAAAAAAAATAATCTAAATATCATTGTTTTTCTCACAAGTTGGGGAAGGCATTACAGATAGAGAGTCTGGGAAGGGAGCCAAGAGTCCTGGATTGTTCTTAAACATTGGATAAGGGCAGAACATAATACAAAAAATAAAAAGAGGCGAAAATAGAAATAAGGTGGTATTTTCCAATATACTCTGCGCATGTTAAGGTAGTGATTTGGAAGTGATATCTAAAGGGTTAAAAAATGTCCAGCACAGGAGGCAGAAAACCATCTTTGATTTCTCCTGGGGGGGCCACCTCCGCAACAGGGAAACTGGGGGGCTCAGGCCAGAAAGAGCCCCAAAAAGAAATGCAAGCTGTGGTGCAGGCCACCATTTTAAGCACAATTAATGATGTTATAGAACCAATCAAGGTCAGCATGGAAGAAATTCGAAATTCTGTCCCACAAGCCATTGCTCTGGTTAATCAAGCCATTCAGAAGGTAAGAGATATGATCCCTCAGGTGGCAGTTCCAATACAGAATGCTATGAAAGATATTACTGAACAGTTTACTCAGACCTTACAGTTGTTGCAAAAACAAATAGCTGATAATACTACAAAAATTGTGGCACTGAGCACTACATTACAGGAAGTTGAGACAAAGACGAGACAGGTTGAAAAGAAGATGCACGAAAATGAAGAGAAACAATCACTGTTGGAGCAAGATGTAATGAGACTGCAGGTGGAGAGAGCGGCTTTTGTTTTGAGATTCCAAAACATCCCATAGGAAAAGGAGGAAGATCTGAGCTTAAAGATGGAGGAATTGTTGGCAGATCACTTACAATTTGAGGACATCAGTGAAGTGGCAAAAGGGATTGATGTAGCCTTCAGGATGAACTCGGCGTACGCAAGAAGATTTAAGGTACCCAGAGAGGTCCAGGTGCGGTTCCATAAAAGGGCGGTCAGGGATAAGATATTGAGAGAGGTAAATGCTGTACCGTTGAAGATGGGACAAGAAGAAATCAAGGTGTTGAAAGAGATCCCCTGGAGAGTGAGGGAGAAAAGAAGAGCATATACTGAGCTGACAGCACTTTTGAGAGCCAACAATACCTACAGGTGGATTTTACCAGAAGGGGTCTTCTTTAACTTTGAAGGGAAAAGATTCAGAATCACTTCAGTTCTTAAAGCTAAAGACTTCTTAGAGACTTACGGAGAAGAGCTGTCAGATGACCAAGAAGAAAAAGAGGAAAGAGAAGAGGGAGAGGTGGAAAAGGAGTTGGAACTTCAAACTCAAGAGCAACAGCATTGATCCCACCTGCTAGACCACAGAGACAAAGAAGATTCAGGCTGAGATCCCCAATTGTGATGAGACAAAAGACAAAAGGCGAACAGGAATACAGACAGACACGAAACTTAGATGGATAAGAAGAAGTTAAAGTTTTTATCTGTCAATGTGAATGGCTTAAACGGACCCCAGAAGAGAAGAATATTTCATCAATTGAAGAAACATAATGCGGATATAACATACATACAAGAAACCCATATTAGGAAGAATGATGAAAAATACCTGGAATTCAAAAGATTAGGCAAAGTATTTATGGCAATGGATAAGGAAAAGAAGCAACGTGGAGTGGCTACTTATATTAAAGAATGCCTGCAACCAGAATTTGTACTTGCCTCAGAGGATGGAAGGATATTGATGGTGGCTATCCAGAGACAAAACAAAAGAGTTCTAATTGTGAATATTTACACCCCGAACCAAAATCAGGGGGAAAAAATTGTGAAGTTGTTAAACCTGATAGCCCAACAGGTCTTTCAAGAGATTTGTTTACTTGGTGACTTTAATGCGGTGTTTGATAATGAACAAGACAGAAAAATGAATACTTTGAAGAAGAAGAAAAAGGGCAATGAATTTTCGAACTCATTGCTGCAGATTATAGAGGAATGGCGGTTAGTGGATGTTTGGAGAATAAGAAACCCTAAAAGGCAGCAATATACATTTTATTCAGCGAGGCATGACTCTTGGTCTAGATTGGATATGTGCTGGATGTCATCCTCACTGGTAAGGGAATTAATGGAGGCCGAAATTGAGGCAGGTACATTTGCAGATCATAATCCGATAACTGTGGAATTACAGGGAACAAATCTGAAAATGAGATGGACGTTGAAACCTTTTCTATTACAAGATAGTAAGGTGGTCAGAAGTCTCCAAGCAGAATTTACTTTCTTCTTCAAGGAAAATCTTAGTCCAAATATCCCGAGGCGAATTTTATGGAATGCATTCAAGGCATTTGCTAGAGGTCTGTTGATAAAAGAAACGGCAAGGAAGAATAGGAAAAGAAATGAGGAATATTTTAATCTGAAGAAAGAAATATGGGAGCAAGAGAAGCAAGAAATGGAGGCCGGAGAAGGATGCCTTGACAGAAGAGCTAAGATTAAACTTCTTACACATAGAATGAATTGTTTGGTGACTGCAGAAATAGCAAAGAAAATGAGTTATGTCAAACAAAATTACTTTGAAAATGCAAACAAACCAACTAGATGGCTGGCTTACCAACTAAGAAAGCAGTCGGAAAGGGCGTGGATAAAGTCTTTGAAAGATAAAAATGGGGTGGAAAGAAATGGAATTCAAGATTTGAAGAAGATCATGGAAGACTTTTACAAAGACTTGTACGCAAAAAAGAATATAACCAGAGAAAATATATGCCATTACTTGCAAGGGCGTTTAATCCAAAAATTTTCAGAGGGGGATCAGAAGATCTTAAACCAACCGATTACAATGATGGAAATGGTGGAAGCTCTTAAAAGACAGAATAAAAGTAAAGCACCTGGGACTGATGGTTTACCAGTGGAGTTCTATGCAACTTTTGAAGATATATTGCTCCCACAACTACATGAAATTTATAAGAAAATTTGGGAAGGAGAAGAAGTGCCTGATACATGGAGGGAAGCCTTGATCTTGTTGATACATAAGCAAGAAATGGAAGGGAATGATATTAAGAATTACAGACCGATCTCCCTATTAAACGTGGACTATAAGATCTTTGCCTCTATCATGGCGGATAGGCTGAAACGTATTTTGACAAAGGTGATTCATAGAGATCAATCAGGATTTTTGCCGAAAAGGCAAATAAAACATAATGTAAGGCTGTTATTGAATGTGCTGGAATACTATGAAGCACACCCTGAAAAAGAGATGGCAATGATTTTTTTAGATGCGGAGAAGGCCTTTGATAATTTGGACTGGATGTTCATAATTGAAGCATTTAAGAAGGTGGAAGCAGGAGAGCAATTTATCCGAACAATTCAAGCCATTTATTCAAGGCAGAGAGCAGCGGTCATGATAAATGGGGAACGGACTGAGCAATTCCAGATACAGAAAGGGACAAGACAAGGCTGCCCTCTATCACTGTTGTTATACATTTTTGCTTTGGAGGTGGTGACGGAGGAGATAAGACAGAATCCAGAAGTGAAGGGCCTGAAGATACAAGGAGAACATTATAAGCTATTAGCATACGCAGATGACCTTGCATTTATACTGGAAGAACCCAGATCCTCAATGGTGGAATTAAATAAGATACTGAAAGACTATGAGCAAGTAGCTGGACTAAAAATCAACTTGGCAAAGATGAAAATTTTAACAAAAAATATGGCTTTGGAACAGAGAGAGCGTCTACAAGAAGAATCAGGATACAAACTTTGTACGAGGATAAAATATCTAGGAATTAAGCTGACAAAAAGATGTAGCTTGTTACAAGAAGACAACTACAAAGAATTATTGAGAGTAACGAAACAAGATTTGGAGACATGGAAAAATTTAAGGCTCTCGTTAATGGGTAGAATTGCCCTGATAAAGATGAATGTTTTACCAAGATGGATTTTTCTGTTCCAAACAATTCCTATCTTGAAAAATTTTGCAGTGCTGAAAGAGCTGGAACAAAGTACCTCTAAGTTTTTTGGCAAGGAAAGAGAGCAAGAATTAGGCTTAAAGCACTACAAGATGCTAAAGAAAGGGGAGGGTTTGGTCTTCCCAATTGGACGCTGTACTATAGAGCTGGAGCTTTGGCTTGGGTTAAAGAATGGGTTATGCTGGAAGATAGAAAACTTCTAAAACTGGAAGGCCATGATCTTCTGGAAGGATGGCATGCATTCTTGTGGGACGAGAAAGTAGCAACACGCAAATACTTCAGACAACACTGGATACGAGATTCATTATGTAGAGTATGGGAGACCATTCGGAAAAGGTGGTTTACCAAAACTTCAAGATTAGTGGCTCCTGTGGAAGCAGTGACTTTACCTAGGCTGTATGCTGAGAATCCCCCGCAAAGGTATTTGGACATTATAAATGCAAAGGGGGACCTGGTTTTGGGTGACGATGTTAGTTGGTGGCATAGAGTCCAGATCCAATCAAGATATAAGAGAGATAAAAAAATAGGGTTTGAGAAGACACTAATGGATTTAGAGAAAATACTGTTTGAACCAGAAGAGAAATTTATAAAAAAAAATGTATTCATTGTTGTTGGCTGATTGTATGGCAGATGAAATGGTGAAAAATAATATGATTCAATGGATGCAAAACTTTGGGTACAATATTGAGCTGGATAATTGGGACCAGATATGGAAAATAAATGTGAAAATAACTAGGGCGGTCCCGTACAGAGAAACTATGTATAAAATGCTGTATAGGTGGTATGTTACACCAGATAAACTGGCAAAATATGATGAGAAATGTTCTAATAAATGTTGGAAATGTAATGCTAAGACAGGTTCACTGTACCATATGTGGTGGACATGCGGTGACAAAAAATATTGGGTATGGGTGCACAGAATGATGCAGAAGATTATAAAAGGCACCCTTTTGTTTAAACCAGAAGTGTTATTGTTGGGTATACTCCCAAAAGATGTACGGAAAGAAGAGAGATATTTGATAATATATATCCTGACTGCAGCCAAGAACTGATAGAGAAGATAATGGAGGCAGCTGAAATGGATAAGTTGACTTTGATGATGAAAGGACATGATGAATCAGCCTTTACAAATACGTGGCAATGCTTCTACAATTGGCATGATCAGAGAGGGCAGGATGGAGAGAAACAATAAGTTCTGAGAACTTTTAATCTTGTATTAATTGGTTATGTTATTTTCTGTAATTAGAGACAGATAAGATAAAAAGATAGAACTGGAGGATACAGAGGAAGAAATGAACTAGTAACAAGGGCGGCAAGGTGGGTGGAATCTTAAAGGATTGGTTTGGGTTAGAAGCTGTATCCCCCTGTGAATGTTTAATGTTGTTTGTGGTGGTTTTTGTAAATGTAGTGTATGTTATGTTATGTAGTGTATGTAATGTTGTATGTTATTGTGGTTGGAAAAAAATAAAAAATGCCCCTTTTAGGGGCGCTTAAAAACAAACAAACAAACAAAAAACCTGGCAGTGCGCCCCATTCGCATGAAGGCCCAGCATCCCCCTTTGGCACTTAAACCAAAAATCGAGGCTGAACTGGATCGCCTCGTGGATCAGGGGGTGCTGGAACCATCACCCATGCTAGGTGGGAGACACCAATAGTCACCCCGTTAAAACCTAAAGGGGATGTGAGAATTTGTGCAGATTATAAATGTACCCTTAACAGGGTGCTCCAGGACCATGCTTACCTGGTGCCGGTGGTCAGCCAGGTCTTAGCTTCGCTGGCTGGGGCACAAGTTTTGAAAAATTAGACTTGGCCCAGGCATACCAACAGCTGCCGATAGATGCTGCCACCACCGAGGACCAAACCATAGTGACCCAACAAGGGCACCTTTAAGGTGACATAATTACAGTTTGGGGTGAGCGTGGCTCCGGGAATTTTTCAAAGTTTTATGGATTGTCTCCTTAAAGGGATCCCAGGAGTCCAGCCATTTCTAGATGATGTGTTGATCACCGCCCCAGACTCTGAGACATTTGCGACCCGACTCTGAGTGGTGCTCCAACGATTTGATGCCATGGGACTCAAAGTCAAGTGGGAAAAGTGCCTCCTGGGGGTGCTATGGGTGGAGTTCCTGGGGTTCACTGTAGATGCCCAGGGAATCCACCCCATGGATGACAAGATTAAGGCCATCGGGCAGGCGCTTCCACCCTTGTCCAAAACAGAACTCCAAGCCTTCCTCAGGCTGTTAAATTTTTATCATTCTTGTTTTACCCCACAAAGCAGCCATGGCTGAGCCACTTCACTGCCTCCTGGACAAGAATGCACCCTGGGTCTGGGGCACCGTGCAGGCGGCAGCTTTCCAGGTGGTAAAAGAAGTGTTGACGTCAAATGTAGTACTCGCCCACTTTGATGGATCTTTGCCGGTGGTGCTGGCATGCAACGCGTCCCCCTACAGGGTGGGAGTGGTCCTGGGGCACTGACTGGCAGATGGCCACAAGGTCCCAGTGTCATACTACTCCAGGATGTTGTCGGCGATGGAGCACAATTATGCACAAATAGATAAAAAGGCATTCGCTATTGTGGCAGGGGTTAAGAAATTCCACCATTAATTGTATGGTAGGCCCTTCACTGTAGTCACAGACCATAACACCCTATTGTGCCTGCTGGCCCTTGACTGCCTGACCCCCCAGATGCTTTCTCACTGGGTGCTCTGCTGGTCTATCTTCCTGGCAGGTTAGAGTTATGGGCTTGTACACTGCCCGTTGAGTCGCCTTCCATTGCCCACCTCTGATCCTGATCCCACCCCAGCCCATTTGGTCGCTCTCCTGGAGGCCCTTCCTGATCATCCAGTCCAGGTGGTGGAAGTGGTTTGGCACATGGCCCGGGACCACCTCCTCTCCAGGGTTTTAGACTGGGTGGGGAGGGGGTGGCCTACAGGTCTGGTGGGGCTGGACTTCACCAGGTTCTCTTCCCACAAGGATGAGCTATCTGCCAACGAGGGTTGCTTGCTGTGGGGCAGTCAGGTGGTGATTCCTTCCCTTTTACAGGAATGGGTGCTCAGTGCCCTGCATCCTGGGATCATCCAGATGAAAGTGCTAGCCAGAAGCTATGTCTGGTGGCCAGGGCTGGACTGGGACATCGAGGACAGAGTTAGGAGATGCCAGACATGCCAGGAGTCATGCCCAGATCCCCCCCAGGCACCAGTGCACCCCTGGGAATCGTCGCACAAACCCTGGGCCAGGTTACACTTAGACTTCACGGGGCCGTTCCAAGGGCAACTTTTCTTTATATAGGTGGATGCCAACAGCAAATGGCTGGAGGTAGTCCTGGTCCCCTCCACATCCTCCTGAGCCACCATCTGAGCAATGTGGTGGATTTTTAGCGCTCAGGGCATCCCCGACTCCCTAGTTACCAACAATGGGTCGGCTTTTACTTCCCTGGAATTTCAGGAGTTCACAAATTATTATGGGATAAGACACATCTGTCTGGCCCCATTCCATTCGGTTACAAATGGCCAGGCCGAACGCATGGTGAGGACCACCAAAGAGGCGCTCAGGCGAATGGACAAGGGGGATTGGGACTACAAACTGGCTGCTTTCCTGTTTGGCCAGTGTACAACCCCCCACACCACAATTGGGAGCAGTCCCGCTGAGCTCCTCCTGGGTAGGTGATTAATGACTAGGCTAGATCGCCTCCACCCTGACTGGCACCCGAGCACAATCCTTGACCCGAGGAGCAGGCAGCTCTGAGGGGTTTTTTTCCGGAGGACCCGGTCTACCCCCAGAACTATGGCCGGGGCCCGACATGGATTCCAGCAAGGGTCCTGAGGGTAACAGGGCCCCAGTCCTATGAGGTCTCGACTGAAGACGGACAACTTTTAAAGTGGCACATTGACCAGCTGCTCTGCAGGGTCCTTCCGGTGGACCCAAAGGACTGCCCAGTCACCCTGGAAACCGAGGAGCCAGTCCCACCTGTGCTCCCCCCGGGACTGGCAGGAGTGGACACCGAAACAGCCCCGGGGAGCCTGGAATCAGACAGCAGGCCAATGTCCCTTGAGTTTGCAAAGGAAGAAGCGCCACCCACAATGCCTCCCAGGGCTCCTCTGAGCACCCTGGCCCCAGCTTCAGAAGCCCCAGAACTTAGCCACTCCTCCTGAGAACAGAAAGCACCAGCATATCTAAGAAATTACATCTGCTAGTGCACTCTGGACTAAGGGGGGAGGGGTGTTATGTACTAGGTTCAACTGCATGCGAGGCAAGGTCTGCATGCGGCCAGGCAAAGAGCTCTAGCTTCAGACTAGAGACAATAGCCTGATCAGATCCTAGCCCACACCTATCAGAGGGCTAGGATCTGAGGAGGACCTGTGAAACTCTGGCCCACTGTAAATAATCCTATCTCTGGTGTGGGGTGTGTGCTTGGGGTGTGGTTTGACCCGGAATATAAGCCGGCCTGTGAGCCGGTCTTCCCTTGTCTTGTTCTTCCCTGCCAATAAAGATATGAGCTGAAATCACTTCACTCTGCTTCGGGCTTGGTACTTTTCACTCACAAGACTCCACATTGAGTAGTAGTGGGGGGGAGAGGTATTAATTTATACTTTGCCTGACTATGTTGTCCTGGTGCTAGAGTGTCAGTGAAGATCAGTCTGGAGGAGAGGCTGAACCAATTTTGTGGTTGAACTCGCAGAGTTATATACCTAACCCCCCCTCCAAAGATCTCAGCTAGTCAAGGTGTTTGCTTTTACAATTAATTTTCTTGCAGAAGAGTGCTTTGCTTTCCATCTTTCTTGTAAGACTCAGAGTCTAATCCATGCTACTTCCTCCCCCCACTCCTTTCTCTGTCTAAAAGTGAGTGTGGAGGGGGCTTTTAGCTACCCCTTTTTGTATTTCTTGGGGTGGCCTAAGGCCCTAGAAGAATATTGGGGTGCTGGCATGACTGCACATGGTGTGTGTGGTGTAGCATCATCAAATCTGTTTCCAGTATGCTATTCCAATCTGTTTCCACTATGCCTTAATAAGCCACTGTGTGTCAGTCTGTCATATGTACCCATTTGTCGTTGGGTCTCTTTGTCATAAACCTAAATCCTTAGCCTTCTTGCTGAAACTAGGATTTTCCTCTTAAACCAAAAATGCAAGGGAAAAAAGGTCATACATATGTTGGAACCAGAACTGGCTTAGTTTGAAGTTGTGTTTGTACTTTTTTTAAAAAAGGGACAAATAGGGAGCCAGTCAATGTTCCTGGATTTTCTTTTTAAACACAAATGTTGACTTGAAAGCATCCCTGCCGCTGTCTAAAGTGTAGCTCAGGCAATGCACAGCCAGGTGGAGAAGAAAAAGGGTCTCTTGTTTTTGAACTGCAGCTACTTACAGTCACATGCACCAGATTTCAAAGGATAGCGCAGTGTGCTCCCATTCCATTCCAACCATTGTGCACTACTGTTCCTCTGAGTCAGCTGGGCAGCTTTCAAGCTTTTCCATTCATTTACTAAGGTAAATTAGAAGTTTTGAAACTTCAGAGAATCAGGTTGCTTTAAAGCACTACAGAGTGCCTCAGCCAGGCAGGAGGAATGGAAAGAAAATGACATGTTCTAGACCAGCTTTTCTGCTAAAGACAGCAGTAGGTGTTCAAATCATAAAGGACCCTGCCAGAGAAAAAACAACTTTGTACTTTATCTTTAAAAAACAAAAGCAAAACCACCGAAACGATTTGTATCCTATTTTAATTCAACATCATTTGCATTTAATTTTAAGCAAATAATTTGGCCTATGTCTTGACATCCTTTCTCAGGCAAAAAATAACTCACTGAATTTCCTGATTCCTGTACTCAGTAACCCAAAGGCAAAATGAATTTTACCTAACAGGCATGTTATGTGATGGAGTGTGAGGCTGCATGGAGGGGTGTTCCAGTTTAATGCTTAATAACTAAAATTCTAATATTCAGCCTGGGGTCTCTCCCTATCCTTGAGTGTGTTTGGAAGATAGGAAATGCTGTGTCTTCCAGCATTTCTCAGCAGTAGTATTTTATGGCAGAATGCTTCTGCCAGTACTTCCGAATTCATGCCGTTTTATTGTATTTTTACAAACTTGGATACAATTGATATACACACTGGTTTTAGGTAGTAATTAGTTGCTGAGTCCTCTGTCCAAGGACACAAAGAGTGAACTATGCTGAAAGACAAGCAGCATGTTTGGTTGTTTCTGATAGTACTCAATTTTGGCTCTGGATTTTCCAGAGACTTCTGTAATAAATTCTTAGACCAAAGTATCTCAGATTCTTTCTCCTATTACCACAGCCAGTGGGGGGTCACCCAACAGCCTTCTGGGAGCCCAGAAGTGATGTTGGGCATTTTCAGACCTACTTCCAGTTTCGGGCCTACTTCCGGTTGTGGGCCTATTTCTGGTCTGGGGGTGATACTTTGGTTTTTGGACAAAACTCTATGGTAAATTTGGCTTCAAGTCATAGAGTTTTGCCCAAAAACCAGAGCATCACCCCCCAACAAGAATTAGGCCTGAAACCAGAAGTAGGCCCAAAAAGGTCAGTTGGGGATGGATTTCCCCCAGCTGGCTGATGCCAGGTCAGAGCCTGCAAAAGCGGGGGTTTCCCCACTCCCACTGGGGGGCCAGCAACCCTAACCACAACTCAACAGAACAATAAATTGGTGAAGACTTTCTATGATGGAAGTTCACTGGAGCAAGAAATGCAGTTAAGATGAATGTCAGTGTGATGTCATGGATACTGTAGTGCTCTATACATATTATCTGCAGAGAGAGGCAGGAATGAGATTCTGCAAACAGTTTCCAACTTCTATGCATTCAAGTGAATGTCTGCTTAAAGCAGGTATCCCCAGCTTTTTGAGCCATTGGTAGTGAGCACCACAGCAAAACAGCTACCACAGGACGTGGATTCAAACCCACAGTGGCTGCCCTAGGAGATGGAGCTGATTAGAATACATCCCTCCTCATGTCTCCTGGGAAGAAGGAAAGTCTGAAGGGGAAATGAAACGACACACTGACTATAGAAAGCCCCAATGCTTACCAGTCCTCCTGATCAATGGAAATTCCTTTCATTTGAATAAGGGCAACCAATAATAAAACCTGCCTTACAATGTTTCCACCCACTTTCTGAAAACTTGGCAGGTGCCAAGGGAAGTACTTGCAGGTGCTGAAGCAGCCACAGGCACCACATTTATAAACAATGGTTTAGACCCTATTGTTACCCAAATCACATGTGCACACACACCATGACAGGCTATGCATGTGTGAACATCCTCTGTGCTGGTAGGACTAGGCATAGATTCTGTGGGATCTTTTAAATCTGTTGTGTACAAAATTCCCAGATTGGCTCAGTAAGTCTCCGGGGAAGAAATGATGAAGAGAGGAAACGATACTTAACCAGGAAGTGATTAAAAAAAGTGATTTTATTGACCTGACAAAGAAATTGAATAGCAAAGAGAAACAAAACAATAGCTGTACATGACAACATGGCTGAACTATTCAATGGTAACAATACAGTAGCAATGTCCTTGTGGCAATTCAATGAAACACTTCTGTGCAATCCTAAAGTTCAATTATATTACTTTAAAAGTGATACCTAATTTATGAGATGGGAGCCAGCAGACAGCTGTGGTGGGACAAATTCAGGAAGAGAAGCCTAATGAGAGAAGGAAAAGTCATACACTGCCAGTCTTGATAACGAAGTGCAGTGATTTTGTGTCAGTAATGATGGATAAAGGCTTAGGAGTAGAAACAAGCATCCGTCTCCCACTACACCACACTGTACAATTAGGACCCTGAATGGCATTGAGCCAAACTTCAGGATCTGGCTGCTTGTTTTTGAAACTGGGGTTGCATTGCAATTGGTGGGATTTTAGAATCCAAGACCCAATTGGTGGAAAGGTCAGGATTTGAACAGTCATGGGATAATTAAAACCTTTTATTGTCAAGGGGATTAGTAAAGATAAGCCTAAGTGATGTAATGGGAAGGGGAGGTGTATCCAATTGTAAAAGACTAATTGACTGGGTGTCAGGCATGATTTAGACCATCTGGCAGCTTGATTATATCTTCAGATAAGTCTGAAGCATTGTAAGGGAGATTCCATGAGGGAAGATTTTTGTCCTGAAAACATGGGTTCTTACTTATTGCCAAAGTGTGAGGAGCTTTTGGAGGATCACATGAAAGGGTCTTAATTTGTGATCCCCCGAGTTCTCATGGAAGCCAAGATACTTCCTACTGAAAAATCCTGAGAAAATTAATATTGAGACTTGATATCAGAAAGATAGATTCATGTGTACCTCTGACTTCACTAGAACAGAGGATCTGGGGGTACAAAAAAGACATGGCTGGTAGGGGTGGCTATGGAGGCAACATTATGACCCCCATTTTTATTATTAAAAATACACAATAGAAAAGATAGAACATTCTAACAGTTTTTTCATAGAATGTATATACACACATAGGAATTGAAACTCTGTAAAAGGAAAGTTCCCTATCTCTTACTTTACCTCAAAATATTCATGTATAATTCTTATTAGGGGGGTTAGGTAGTGGCTGCCGACCACTGGAAGAGCTTCTGCTTTGCATGCAGACAGTTCCAGGTTCAACCCCAGCATATCTATTACAGATCATGTTGTAGGAGATGTGAAAGACCTTAACCTGAGACCCTGGACATCCACTGCCAGCCAGAGTAGACAATACAAATCTTAATGGACTGATGTGTTACCAAAAGACAGTCGGTATAAAGTACTCAAACACTATTAAACTGTGGTTTTGCTTTTACAACAAAAATATTTATAACAAAAATTACGCAAAGAACTCATCAAAAGTTACAGAAAATCAATATAAATCAACACTGTCCAAATATTTTCCAAAAGAGTACAGAAAATCAATAAGTAACAATAAGCTATTCAGCAAGTTGTAGCAAGTAACACTTAAAACTAAAGGGAGATGCTCTAGCAGAGGAAGATATACCATATACAAAGTTTTCTATACTTGAATGCATTATCTACTCTTGTTTGGCTTAAAATAGCCTTGCCATATGATTAGTTGGGTCCCTTTAAATGGTTAATTCTTGAGACATGGGTACACTTAAAATAGGAATAAGGGACTTAAGAATATGGAATGATTGGTAGCATGCTACACAGAAAAAGATGATACTGGTAATACTGTTACTGTATCTAGGAGTTTAGCTGTAGAATTGGTGGTGGGTGTTAAAGGTATAAATGTCAATTTCACTTGTTAAGAGATAAGACTAGTTAGTAATTTGGAACATTCAGTATTAAAGACTTAAGGCTTTGAACAATTTGTAGCAAGCTGCATAGGAAAAGATGTTGAAGGTAGAAAAATTATTGTCTCTAGGAGTCTAGTTGTAAGATTGGTTCTGAGTGTTAAAAGTAAAGATGCCAATTTTACATGCAAGGAAGTAAGGCTATACAGCTAGTTTTAGCACTAAAGACTGTAGCCAATATAACCTTAGGTGTTCTTCTTGCTGTTTATAGTTGTCCAGTGTTGACAAATACTGTTCTTTAGGAGTTTAATTGTATGGTTGGCTTTGTCCCTTTAAATTTTGGGTGTTAAGCTCCACATAAATGTTAGCTACACATACTAGGAAGTAAGGCTATTCAGCAATCTGTAGCCTTTGGCACCAAAGACTGAAGCCACCTTAATCTCTTGTACTCTTCTGATTTTTCAGTGGTGAGTGTTTCACTTTTGTAAAATATTTAAAATGCTGAAAATACTACACTTACTTGTAATTTATTTGTTATGTTTATTTGGTTGCAGGAAGTTGACTACTCCTGGTAAACTTTGTTAATTGAATAAGACAACATACCATTGATGGTACATATTTTTTATTTGGTTATTTACTATATACATAATTTCCAATCAATTTCTTTATATTATGTTAAAAGGTAATAATTGTATTTCACAGTTCTGTTGAACACTGTTTGCATCAATTTTACTTCTGATGAAGTTTGGAAACGAAGAGATGTAATCCGGAAGCTTCGTTAATCTTTTGGAAAATATTTGGACAGTGTTGATTTATATTGATTTTCTGTAATTTTTGATGAGTTCTTTGAGTAATTTTTGTTATAAATATTTTTGTTGTAAAAGCAAAACCACAATTTAATAGTGTTTGAGTACTTTATACCGACTGTTGTTTCTATTTTTTCACTGTACTGTTCAGCCGGTGGTCTCTTCATACACTAGTGTTACCAAAAGAGGCAGTCTCCAATTAGAAGGAAGGAATTCACAAAGGAGACTGCATGAGAGGGGGCAACTGGAATCGAAACACCAATGTTAACAGAAATTGTCCCTCTAAGAATAAACAGGTGATTTGTTCAAATTAGAGCCTTTGTATTAACAAAGAAAATGAGGAAAAAGAAAAAGAAAGGTTCATTCAACAGAACACACAACATTCAAGAGCTAACTGGAAAAGCAAGGAGGAGTGGAGAATAGTGTTTAGGAATTGGGTGATATTTACCAGTCCTGGAGAGATTTGCGGAAACAGCAGATCTGAAGAGAAACAACCAGCAATCCGTTGCATGTATTGGATGTGGTTGGTACCAAGAACACACAACACTCTGAGAGGGTTCCCTGGGCCAATTCGTATAGGAAAAATGTGCCCTGAGGCTGTGGGACAGTGTGTGTCTTTTCTGGTGGGAAACTTTTATAGAATTATCATAATGATTGCTTAACTGGTCTGAAACAAAGATTTGGGTTGTGGCTTGATCACTACTAATGGCCCTGTTAATGACCCAGAAAGGCTCGGCCAGACAGGTGACACTGAGATAAAGTGATTAAGTGGCACTTAGGTGATAGCAAAGAGGAAAAAGTGACTTTGTACATGCAAAACCAGGTTTGAGGGTAATTGCTTGCTTAAGCAGCTGATGAAGCCTTCCAGAGATTATTGCATAGGTCCTGAGTAATACATTTAAGTTATGTGTGCCTTTAGGGTGGGGGAAAGACATCTATTCTGATCACTTCCTGATCTAATCAAAGTATATTCCTCTTACTTTCCCATGGAGCTATGCAATTGGCATCCATGTTTGAATAATGTTCTGGCCTGCCCAGGCCCTGGTAATGCTTGCCCCAGGATGCTGTGAGCTTGAGGAGGGGTCTGGCTGCTAAAAGAAGGTCTGATTCAGTATACGGCAGCTTCATGTGTGTATGCATGCTTGACTTGGACCAGAAAGGACAGGAAATCCCTGCTCTGAAGCAAAGTAGTTGACCCTAGTTGAGTCACTACCTCTTAACCTCAGTTATTTATGATATAGGCTTTTTTTGAGGATGAAAGGACAGGAGAATCATATAAAGAAGAAGAAGAGATTGCATTTATACCCCACCCTTCACTCAGAGTCTCAGAGTGGCTTCCAATCTTCTTTCTCTTTCCCTCCCCACAACAGACACCCTGTGAGGTATGTGGGGCTGAGAGAGCTCTTTCGAGAACTGCCCTTGACAGAACAGCTCTGAGAGAATTTGTGACTGGAACAAGGTCACACCAGCAGCTGCATGTGGAGCAGTGGGGAATCAAACCCAGTTCTCCCAGACTAGATTCTGTGCTCCTAACCACTACACCAAACGGGCTCTCTGTACTTTCTTGTAATGTACTTTATTGAATTCCACAGTGGAAAAGTAGAATGAAAATGTATTTATTAAAAAAGAGATGTAAATGTTGGCTTGTGGTGAGGTAGAATTATTGCTACATATGAATGTTCATTTGGGTAGGTGGAGAAAGGGAAGGGATGATAGCATTTACTTGTGCATTTTTTAAAAGCCTATTTAAAAATGGAATTAGGCTAAAGCTTAATAGTGTGATATGGGGAATGGTTCTCCCTTTTTTGAGGGGATAAAGTCTTGCAATCCAAGCAGGAATTTTTAAATGCTATAAGCCATCCTCCTGAACTTTGGTACACTGTATATTCAGGTAAGTGAATATTACTGAAGAATTCTCTTGGTACAAATTCTTTAAATCTCTCTCTCTCTCAAACTGAGTTCTTTCATTCAATTCCCCATTGTATTACATAGTTTCCTGACCTTCCTCATGCTCTCTTCGCAGGGTGAACTATATCATAATAATCCAAATTGTGTATTTAATAGCACTCAGCTTCTACGAACATAGAAGATATGAATTATTGTCACATAATTCACATGCTGTCATATCTTGTTGCGTAATTATCCCTTTGTCACTCACACCCACTCCTTCTAGAGTTTGGTGGAACCAGCATGACAGGAAGAAAAGGTTAGGAAAGCTGCCAAGACTGTATTAGAAAAAAATATTCAGAAATATAAGAAGTATACCTAAAACTACCCTACATTCTCTAATATCTATTTATCTCACTATGTAATAATGATCTTGCCAAATCAAGTGTAGCTGTGATGCTGAGCCATTTTCCAGAGAATCAGAGGGCTTTTGGGATTTAAATATAACCACACACTGTTCATTTGTAGAAATAATAAGTGTTACGATAAAATAAGCAACCACAGCCAACAAAAGGTCAAGAAGTCCCCAAGTAGGGCAAATCACTGCCACACAGGGTAAAAGCCGGAACGGCCTGGAACGGCCCGGAACGGGCACTAAACAAACAATAGTGCCGCAAAAAACAGTGGCATGCGTTACAGCCACTCCAGAACAATATTCCAGAAGTGAAAACACGGAACTCCCACCCTTTTATTAACCCTTTCCAGGACAAAAAGCCTCCGGAACACCCCGGAACGGCCTGGAACGGGCACTAAACAAACAATAGTGCCACAAAAAACAGTGGCATGCATTACAGCCACTCCAGAACAATACTCCAGAAGTGAAAACACGGAACTCCCACCCTTTTATTGACCCGTTCCAGGCCAAAAAGCCTCCGGAACACCCTGGAACAGCCCGGAACGGGCACTAGACCAACAATAGTGCCACATAAAACAGTGGCATGCATTACAGCCACTCTAGAACAATATTCCAGAAGTGAAAACACGGAACTCCCACCCTTTTATTAACCCTTTCCAGGCCAAAAAGCTTCTGGAACAACCCGGAACGGGTACTAGACAGACAATAGTGTCGCAAAAAACAGTGGCATGCATTACAGCCACTCCAGAACAATACTCCAGAAGTGAGAACATGGCACTCCCACCCTTTTATTAACCCTTTCCAGGGGAAAAAGCCTCCAGAACACCCCGGAACGGCCCGGAACGGGCACTAAACAAACAGTAGTGTCGCAAAAAACAGTGGCATGCATTACAGCCACTCCAGAACAATATTCCAGAAGTGAAAACACGGAACTCCCACCCTTTTATTAACTCTTTCCAGGCCAAAAAGCTTCCGGAACACCCCGGAATGGGCACTAAACAGACAATAGTGTCGCAAAAAACAGTGGCATGCATTACAGCCACTCCAGAACAATATTCCAGAAGTGAAAACACGGAACTCCCACCCTTTTATTAACCCTTTCCAGGCCAAAAAGCCTCCGGAACACCCCGGAATGGTCCGGAACGGGCACTAAACAAACAATAGTGCCACAAAAAACAGTGGCATGCATTACAGCCACTCCAGAACAATATTCCAGAACTGAAAACACGGAACTCCCACCCTTTTATTAACCCGTTCCAGGCCAAAAAGCCTCCAGAACACCCCGGAACGGCCTGGAACGGGCACTAGACAAACAATAGTGCCACAAAAAACAGTGGCATGCATTACAGCCACTCCAGAACAATACTCCAGAAGTGAAAACACAGAACTCCCACCCTTTTATTAACCCATTCCAGGCCAAATAGTCTCCGGAACACCCCGGAACGGCCCGGAACGGGCACTAGACAAACAATAGTGCCACAAAAAACAGTGGCATGCATTACAGCCACTCCAGAACAATACTCCAGAAGTGAAAACACAGAACTCCCACCCTTTTATTAACCCATTCCAGGCCAAATAGTCTCCGGAACACCGCGGAACGGCCCGGAACGGGCACTAGACAAACAATAGTGCCACAAAAAACAGTGGCATGCATTACAGCCACTCCAGAACAATACTCCAGAAGTGAAAACATGGAACTCCCACCCTTTTATTAACCCGTTCCAGGCCAAAAAGCCTCCAGAACACCGCGGAACGGCCCGGAATGGGCACTAAACAGACAATAGTGGCGCAAAAAACAGAGGCATGGATT
Source organism: Gekko gecko (assembly GCA_029375565.1). Lineage (NCBI taxonomy): Eukaryota > Metazoa > Chordata > Lepidosauria > Squamata > Gekkonidae > Gekko > Gekko gecko. The sequence continues at coordinate 214,233,142 of JAPDNY010000001.1, forward strand.
ACAGCCACTCCAGAACAATATTCCAGAAGTGAAAACACAAAACTCCTACCCTTTTATTAACCCGTTCCAGGCCAAAAAGCTTCTGGAACAACCCGGAACGGGTACTAGA